>WBMV01008571.1:372429-593200 GCA_013396655.1 Campylorhamphus procurvoides
CCCCCCGCCTTTATCTGAAGGTGTTCAGGCACATAACTTTTTCCGTGTGTTCCGCGCTGAGGTACGATCAGCCTCTCGAGTGCCTCTGGTCTTTGTTCAGGCTTACGCCGCTCGTAGTTGCCTTATTTCGTTTGTGAGGGGCAAAGGCTGGCTGAGAACACAAGATCTGCAGGCAGTGGTTTCGCAGGGGAGCCCGTGTGGCACCCTCTGCTGCCTGGGGAAGGGAGGGTACGGCAATTCCCGGCTCCTGCCCGTGGGCAGCCGCTTCGGCTTTGCTTGCAGCGGCGGTGGGAAGTGCTGGAGCTGTTCTGCAGAGCCCGGGAGGGCAGGGGGCTGTCCGGAGGGGCGCAGAAAGCCTCTTGGGTGTCTGGATTCAGTGTGAGCAGCGTTATCAGGGATGGCACCTGTAGTCACTGGAATGAGCTCCCACTGTACCCCGCTTTTGGAATGGGTTACCCCCCCAGGCAGGGACAGCTCACCTGCTGGTTCCTTCCCATCTGCCTTCTAGCAGAGAAGGAGAGGATTTCAGAAGTTTAATGGAAAATGTCTCTGTGAGGATGGCAGTAGGACCCTCCATCGGTTTTTCTCAGCCACCGTAGAAGATGGAAAAGTAGGGTTTTATAGAATGGTTGATGGTTCACATTGTATGTCAGAAAATGAGAACCACCTCTTTTGAGGAGAGGGATGAAGAGTTGTAGTTACTCAAAATGTGTCTGTAGCATGTGAGTGTTTTAAATGAGCACAAACCTATCTGATCAGACTTGGAAGTAGTTTGTTACAGAATATCTGACTTGGGAAAACCTGTGAAATAGTAACAGAATGTTTCAGATATTCATAGGATATTCTGAGCTGGAGGTCACCCACAAAGATCACTGAGACCAACTCTTAAGTGAATGATGTGTATGGTGATGAAACCCACAACCGTGGTGTTGTTAGGACTGTGCTCTAACCCACTCCCCAAGCACTTAGGACAAGGCATCTAAATTGTCAGTGGGCTTATAAACGTGCTCAATTTTCTGAGTGTTGACTGGTGGAGCTGCAGGTGAATAAAGGTGCAAGGAAGCAGTTGGGATGAATTGAGACTGGAAGGAAGAATGGTTTTCTTAATTGGACAAAGAAATAAGAGCCTGAAGCAAGCAGCCTGCAGGGATGGAAGTGAAAGAGATCTAGTGTGAAACAACAAAGATGTGTTGGGGGGAACCATTTTTGGAGGAGAGAATTGTGTACTAGAAAAATATGAATATTTGAAACATTGGCACGGCACCAAGACTACCCGAGTTCAGGAAGTGTTTGGACAACTCTCTCAGGCACGTGGTGTGATTGTTGGGGTTGTCCTCTTCAGGGCCAGGAGCTGGACTGGATGATCCTTGTGGTTCCCTTCTAACTCAGGATATTCTGTGACTTGTAGACTCTTGGGGCAGATGCTTAAGCTTGTAATCACTAAACTGTTGACTTACATTCTCTAAGTGTTCACACTATATTATAACATATATAACACAAACAAGTTACATTTATTTTACATTCAGAGCAAAACATGAATGTATGTGAAATAAATTACTTGTGTTTCTTTAGTTTTTCAGTAGCTTTCATGAACTGCAACTAGTACTGGGATTGCTGCATGTTCGTGTGAACTGAGATACAAATTAAAGAGGCAAACAAACATCCAGGTGTGTTTTTTTGCTTAAATCATTGCCTTTGGATGTTGAAGTAAGGAGACAGCAGCCTTTGACACTCATATTCTTTTTAGGAGTGGAATGGTTGAACCATTCCGTGATTGTGGGTATAAGATATTTTGACAGTCATTAAATAGAAAGAAAAAATGAAATTCTGCAGAAAGATTTATTTCCTCCTTTACAGTGAAGTGAGTAATATCCTGTAGTAAGATAATAGCCTAGCTTGAAGACACAGTTATTTTGGGATTAGAAGCTTTGACGTTTATGTTGGTTAAAAGCAGATAGATGTTGAAATCGGGACTTGACAGTATAGTGGTACAAAATATGGAAGACTGTCTTAGAATTTGAAACATTGAAATTTGTAGCATAATTCTGGAGGGTTTGGGTTTTTCTCCTTTTGGGAAGCATAGTCTGTGTGCAACAATTGGGTTTTCCATTTTTTGTAGTCTGCTTTTAAACTCAGTGTAGCAAAGTTAAGGCTGTTTGCGGGTTATGTGACAAATAAGGCCACAGCCATGTCCTTTTGCCTTTGTGGCACCTGGGAGAGGGCAGTGTCAGTGTCTGGGCTGTTCTGTCTGTAGAGCAACACCTTTGCTTTAATGTGGTGCCCTTCGCTTGCTCAGTAGTGCATGGGAGGCACAACCTCAGGATGAAGCTTGTTTTCTGTCTTGCTGAGAACATGGGGCTTTTCTCTTCAAGTGATTTTTTTTTTTTTCACTACTCCTTTCCAAATCTGCTACCATTGCAGATTCCTAACTCTGTTGGAGAATGCCATGTGAAGCTATTTTTGACTGATCAGAGAATTACTGTAGGAGGAACAAAAGACAGTTCTGGGAGAGAAGTGGTCCCAAGGGACCTTGAGAATAAAGAGATGGAATTTAGATTAGTAGCCTCCAAAAAAATCTTGCTATAGAAGAGGTGAAAAATAAGACTATAAAAGAACAAAGGTAAAAAGAACATGTGAAAACACTTAGTTCTCATAATGTTACCCTTTCCCATGAGGAGGCTTTTCGAATGGCTTTCATAGTAATGTTTCTCATATGCTGACCATAGATTTGAGCAGTAAGCTTGACTTTTTCTTTAAGCCTTTAACAGAGATGATTGATTTACTAGCTTTGATAGAGGGATAGAATTACTTTCAAACTTTGAAATATATAATAAGCACCTCAGATAATTAGCAAGCCTACAACTATCTCTCTTTAAAGTGATCAATGGCATTAATTTGGTTTGGTGACTATGGTTATTTTCATCAGCCATATGGTATTTCTTAGTTTAGTGTGATTTCCTGTGAGCAGTTTTTATAAAGTCTGCTGGGCTTTGGTGTGAAGTGCAGCAAAAATTAAATACTATGGGAAGGTGTGAAAATGTTCTTATATAAAAGGGAAAAAAAGCAGGTTGCTTTAACTTTGGTGTAAGAGAAGATTGTAGTCTCTAAATAACATGTTCAGTGAGATTGCAATGCTAAAATAGTCAAAACTTGTAACTACTGCTTGTTTGAAACTGAAAGTTTTAATGCAAATAACTATCAAGAGATTGGTGTTTTGTTGTAAACAGAATACTTTTTACTGTAAAAATGAGACCTCTGTTACAGTAACATACCATTTTAAAGGGTTTTTTTCTTAAAGTGTAATACTTTAATCCTGTTGTTGGACATTCCTTGACATTAATAGAGCAGCCACAGGAAATTTGCTTCTGAATTCTGATTTTTGAGGCTTGCAGTAGTCAAAAAAGCGTGAATTTTATCTGTCACATAAAGAGCGGCTGAGGGATCTGGGGTTGTTTAGTCTGGAGAAAAGGAGGCTCAGGGGGACCTTTTTGCTCTCTGTTACTACCTGAAAGAAGGTTGTAGCCAGGTGGGAGTCAGCCTTTTCTCCCAGCTAACACATGACAGGACGGCAAGAAACAGTGACAAGTTGCTTCAGGTGAGGTTTAAATTGGACATTAGGAAAATTATCTTCATTGAAAGAGTGGCCAGTATTGGAGCAGGCTGCCCAAGGAAGTGATGGAGTCACCATCCCTAGGAGTGTTCAAAAAATGCGAAGATGATGTACTTAGGGACTGGGTCTGCGGCTGATATGGCAGTGTTGGGTTAATGGTTGGACTCAATGATCTTAGAGGTCTTTTCCAGCCTAAATGATTCTATAATTTGAAATCAAGAGCTTTTGGGGAATGTTCTAAGCATCAAGGATAACAGTCCAGCTGAGTTGGTGAAAGGTAGAATAACAGAGAGGATTCTTTGGTTGGGAAGCTCTGAGCTTTTATTTTTATGAAAGTGAAACATGTTGGGGTTTTTTCAGTTGATTGTTACTCTACGCTTATAAATAGCGGTTTAAATTACTCTGTGGGAGGTTTTCTGTCATGCAATATTAACAGAAATCTGTTTGTGAGAGCTGTGGGGAAGGAGAACCCATGTCAGATGGTGATCCAGGAAGAAGATCTGGAAGTGGAAGTACCAGGTGAATGGGGAAAAAAAAAAGGAACGAAAGATGTGTTGGGGAAATAGTGTGGGGCAAAGCCAAGGGTCATGGGAAACTAAAGGTTGCTTATGGTGATGTAGGGTAGAAAAGACCTTGCAAGAATAAAGCTTTCTGGTTATCAAAGGTGGCACTGAGGAGATACAGGGAGAAACTGGTATATAAGCAGGAAAGTGCCACTTAAAATTTGAGTCAAAATACATCTGAAAGGAGAGACAGGCACCAGAAAAAGGACTAGTGACGGTAAAGTGCATGGTCTTGAAACGTGTGGGTGGAAATGATAAGAGGAGTGCGTGGAGCCTGTGAAGGAAAACCTGAGCGCTGAGATAGGGAACTGGAGGTCTTGTGGGAGACAGCTGAAGACATGCATCCCAAAAGGAGAGAACCTGTATGGGTAACCTCAAGAGGGACATGTTGGTGTGCCATTCTGGATGTCTTTGGTGGTGCAGAGCCCAGAGTGTTGGCCACAGTGCACTCGGCTTATAGAAGCTGTGAAGGAAACACTCTTTGTGCCCTCCATGCTCTTACTCCTCCACCCATCTTTATACTTTCTGGGAGGTGTGGAAAACTTGCTTTCTGGTGGGTTGGTGTAGTCAACATATGACTGGAAATAATGTTAGCTTTCTGCATTCAAGTCTCTGAAGAAAGGTCTTGCTGTGTATCTTAATGTATAGCATTGTTGTTTTTGTAGAAACAGACAAACACAGCATGATAAAAACATTCTTGTGCTGTCTATAGTACAATATAACTCTTGTGCTATGTAACACAAATTAATAAAAATGACTGAATTAAGCCATAACTATTAGCAGATGGATACTGCGGTTTAGTCTTGTGTAGTCTCTCCTTGTTAATGAACTTCACATGCAGATAAAATGGAAGGGAGATAGGCTTTAACAGAAGAAAATGTTTGCCTTGTCATCTGAAAACACTTATGTTCTTGGGTGAAGCATGCCTGCGCAGCAATACTCCTTTCTTGTGCAGAGCTATAGTGTTTAGAAATTAAACTATTGTTATTTCTGGGTTGACAAGAGTATCTCCCCTTCCTTGAGCTTTAATTCTTATCTTCCCTCTTTATGTAACTAAGGTTGGTCAGGGGCTGTAAACAGCCTTGTTTTAGACTTCCTGGTATTTCTCTATGCCATTGCCATCCTTGCATGTGATAAGAGCTGCCTGTTGGAGCTGAACCAGGGAGTAAATCTCAAGGGAAGTAAGGTTTCTTGCCACAGCTGATACTGTGCCTGTGCCTTGCTTTTCAAAAGTATCATGTGTGCTGTTTACTGAGTGTTTGAAGAGAGTCTCGATGAGATTTCAGGTTTCAAAGTTTAGGTACAGCAGCATCATCTTCCTGTGACTCGTACCTGTCTGATCAATGAGTATGCTTAAAAAAAAATGTTTGGACATGAAGTGACTGACCTAAGAATTGTTTCTTTCAATGCTTTTCTCTTTAAGGCATCTTTTCCAATGCCATTTTTAATTGTATTTGCAACATAAGAATTTTTCTGTGTTTTAGCCATTGATGTGCATTCAAGCTGCCTTTCGGGAAGTGTTCGTATCTGATTAAATATTTATAGACAGGTTGGAGCATCAGTAGTGAGATTGGAGAAGGCACATTTTGTAAACACAGAATTCATTTTACCTGGAATGTGAGTGGAATGGTACAGCTCAGATTACACTTGTGCTTCAGGGTAGTTTTGGAATTAAAGCTGGGGCTTTCATAGTTTGTTGTTTTGGGTTTTGTTGTTTGAGGGGTTTTCTGCCTCATTTGTGGTCTTCTGAGTTTTGCACTTTCCTATTAGTTGTTACAAGATATGGAAGGTACTTGATACTTACGGTCCTGTAGTGAAGAAGCTTTTAGACTTGATGTGAACTTAAAAGACTTAGGAATTTTCTCCCCTCTGTGTTTGCTGAAAGTAGTTGCTGTGCTCAGCAATGCAGTTGATAGGATCCACTTCTAATGGTAAAACTATTTAATATTGGAACACACTTGTTGGGCAGCAGTTCTTGAAGTTGTATAAAAACTGGGTGATACAGAGTTATCTTTGGGTGGGAGGAAGGAAGAGGGGGATTTTGATAACTACATAATTAATTAAAGATTGCTGCAGTTATGATGTTTTGGGCTTACAAAATCACAGTGCACTATGCCACATAGTTTGAATATGTAAGTAAGCTAAAATATTTTCTTTAATACATGTGCTGTTCAAACTAATTATATAAAGCTGAAGGGAATTTTTGCCTCTTGATGTAAACTTTACCCTAGTCTTAAACATATGTTCTCACTTATTGTTGATAGCTTCTTTAATACCATAAAAAACTAGAGCAGGTATTGCAAGAATTCAGTAACTTAATCTTAACGCTTTGAAGTTAAATCTTGTGAAATCCGTGTCATGCTGATACTTTTATAAAAATATAATGGGAATAAAACAAAAATCATTATTAAAACTAAGATCACTAATATAGTTTAGAACTCACTTATGTGACAATAAAGTCTAGGATCCTGAATAACCCTAGACATTTTTTGGGCCTGAATTAGTCAGTCATATATTTTCTTTGACATTGAAGCTTTATGAACTGAAAAAGCAAGATTTGTATTAAGGGTTTTGGAAATCTGTTCCTGTATAATAATGTTTCTACACTAAGACAGCTGAATAAAAGCAGTGTTGTGGTTGACTGTGAACAGGCTCTTTTTTATGTGTTACTGCTTAACTATTGCATCAGTAAACTGATTTTCTCTGCTTTTCTTTGCTGTCAAGCAAAGCCATTTTGATCTGCTGTAATCTCAGTACTTTGGCAACTTGTTCTCTGTTAAAAATGGTAGAGATGGCATTAGTGGGAAAACAATTACTTGCTTTGTAAGCAGTGCGAATGAGTTATGAGTAAGTATATTGATTTGCCTGGCCAACACAAACTCCAGACAGATTTATTTTTTTTTTTCCATGGCCTTTCCATAAGAGGGTCACATGGTTGGTTGTTATTGCCCTGGATATGGTTGATTTCTACAAACCAAACTGCTTTCTGGGGAAATGGAAAGGTTTTTAATTTTTTTTTCTAAATAGATTTTGATCACCGATGTGTGACTTTGAACGGCTTGGGGGAAGGCTTGTCCTTCTCTTAGCTTTTGTTACTTTGCGGAGCTCTTTAACTTCTCTTTGACATGGCTTTACCAATTGCATGCACAATAAAAAAGTTACTGACTTTCAAAAATACATGAATTTCTAATATTTATTTTTTTTACTATCTAGGCAGGAGAAACTGCATGTTTACTTACACCAAATGTGTTTTTGTTTTTTCTTAAATTTCCTACCTTTTTTTCTTTTCCTCTAGCCCCCAAAGGTGATTTGAATATGCTGTTCAGAATTCCTTGCTGCATTCAGAACATGGGGCGGTAAATCTATAAAACCCACAAACTGAAGTCATAGTAATGGGATTATGAGACACTGAGATGGCTTCTTACTTTTGAGGTGCAACAGTAATTAACAGAACTCTCTCTTTCTTTTCTTACCTCTCAGCATTGCCCTCTCCAGTTCAGGGAGAGGTCTGGTGGTCAGTGACCTAGTATCAGAGGTTTTAAGTTAAAATTTAGTGAACTAATAATTACAGGTCTGAACAATATCCCCAAATGATTGTACTGCTTTCCTCTTCAAGACTTATTACCAGCTCTTTTGTCAGCCTTGTTAAGATGATGATCTGTGGTGTCTTGTTTGTTTTTATTGAAAATTTTTGTTCATATTTGTGTTACAAGTTTCCCCTATTGTATTGCATTTCTAAGCAAAATCATTGGGACAGAGTAGAAAACAGAAATACAGCAAGTGAAAAGTTTGAATAAAATAAATACTTTGGTAGTCCTTAATCAGGTGTAGTGATCTCTTATGTGAGCTGCTTCTGGATAGTCTTCCATGGTTTTCTATGTAGTTTAATAAATCATGGGCCAAAACAAGCACTTGTAGTTGTTGCATGGATAAAGGCAGGTGGGGATGGCGGGAACCAATGCAGCACTTCTGTTCCACTGCTTAAATTCTTTTTTCTAACAGTTACTTTCTCTCAGTGAATTTAGACATTTATGAATTAGCTTCCTGGGTGACTGTCTATAATTGACAGTATCAAGCAGTTTTAGGTGTGGATGTGGCTGTTGGGTGCAGCAGCTGTGCTCTTTCTGTGGGTAATGGTCTAGATTAGTGTGACAGCACATGTTGGGAAATACAAATCAGAACTTCCTAATGTAGCGTGCAAGCCCAATAACACGGTCTTACTTCCTCCTTATGTGTTCCTGGTAGGAGACCAGACAGTTTGTGAAGACAGAAGGAAACTACTTGCTTAGATTGGCTTTATAGTTAGCAAGTTGCATGAGCTCAATGCATGGTCAGATGTGCACCAGCATGGTTGGTACAACTCAACCAGGACTGGAGGCAAGAGAGTGAACACTAATGAGGTGTTGAGTGGTCAGTTAGATCTTTTACGTAAGACTTTGTTTTCCCAGTTTATCGAACTGGACTGTTGTTAATTTGAATGTGAGATGCTGCTGGCTGTTTATTAAATTGGGGTGCAGACAATTAATAAAAGACCTGAGTGGTGAAAATATTCTAAGAAATCAGTTGGTTGCAACCTTTTTGGAAAAGGTTTGAATGAACTTTTTTCCCAGAAAAGCATTTAAAAATTTTGGGGTTGTACTTTAAAATATGTATTTCTTTCCATAAATTAAGAGCACATATTAGTTGAGAGTTCTGACACTGAGACAAAGTTAAGCAATTTTAGAATAAAGGTCAAACGGTAAATAGGGTAAAATAATGGAAGTGCACGATACAGAGGGATTATACTGTACAATCAGCTGTTAACATTGGTATGTTTCTGTACCTAAAGAGGTTTTTCTGTAGGTCTATCTCTTCCTCGAACTGTTCAGGCACATTTGATACAAAGGGTGTCCTTTTATGCTTACTATAATTAAGACAGTTTACTTACAGAAAAGTTTATGGTGAGAAGAAGAATAAGGACTTGGCCTGCTACAGAGTGAGAAAACAACGTGATGCTTAGAAAACTGTATGTTCAGTACACTTGTTGCTTCAGCTATGTCTTTATTGCAGGTTAAGCTGTAATTATATCTGATACCAGAAACAGAAATAGGGGAACTTTTCTTAGATAAGAAAGATGATGAAGAACGCTTGCAAAAATCCTAATTTGAAAAGCAGGTGAAATTTTAACAAGGGATGGTTTAGTTCACCTCATTCCTGGTTGCAGAACCAGTATCGGCTTCCATGTACACAGATAAAGTTATTTAAATAGGGAGAGAAGCTAAGCCCACTACCTGTATCTAAATGGAACAGGTGGAAGAGAAACACTGGGGAACTGGGGTCCACTTGCAGAAACATTGCAAAAAATGTGAACTACGTGATAAACTTTTCAAGTAGTAAGTACAAAGGTGATAAACATACATGTGGATTTTCTCAAACCAAAATTCGCAACCACTCAAATCTACTTTCATGTCATGGTATCCAGTCTTGTTTGGGAGGAACAAATATGTTCTTAGTTGTATTAGTTATTCTAATGGCTTTTTCTGTATGATAAGCAGGGATGTTTCTCTAAATACCATAAAGTTGGTGAAAAACCCTAAGTAGTTTCGTTGATCACTGTCAGACCAGAGGATGTCTAGACTGAATGGTCTCTGCAGGGTTCTGTCACTAATTTTGACTTAAGTGAAAAGTTAAGGCTATGAAGTATTAGCAGCAGATGATATCAAGCTGGGAATTGCTGCCAGAGCATTGGAAAACGTGGTTAGAGTTCAGAACGACTTCAAGGAAATGGAGAAGCAGGCTGGGATGGGAATAAACCATGCTTTTTGGCTAAGGACAAGACTCAAGATCCTCCATTTATTTATCATCTCAGTACAAGAAGACTGTGGGTGAGTGGAATGAGTTTGATGCAAAGGGTCTGGGAATCATGCAGTTAAAAAGGCAGATGGGATTCTGTTAACATAGATGTAGCAAACAACTCAGATGTGCTGTGATATGTAAGCAAGGTAAGTTTCCATATATTGTGTGACAGTCTTTCATGGTAGGCTCAGGCATTTCACCCCAGGAAAAGTAAAGAATAGTCTTGAAAATGTAAATATTTTGTTCATGGAGAGATTTTAGAGTTGTTTCACTGAAAGAACAGAAGACTACAGAGAGAAGGAAGAGTTGTCTTCAGGTGAGATACAAGCAAGGACAGCATTTTTCAGTCTCCTCACTGATAACAGAACCACTGGTAATATGCTTAAACTGTAACAAAGATGGTGTAAATGGGCACTAGAAAAAGACTGTGAACCACTGGAGCAGATTGCTTGGGAGGACTATGGTATTTCCATTTTTAGAGCACCTCATACGGCACAGATTAACTATGTCTAGACTGTGTTTTTCTCCCCCAGCCCTGAGAGGCAGGACTAGCTGATTTATTGAGCTCCTTTCTAACCATTAGAGTATTACAAATCCTAGAAGGCTTTCTAGAAAGCAGGGGCATTCGAATTAAAAAGGCATCAAAGTGGTTAATAGCATTGGGCCCATGTTAACCACCTTCTCATTTTGTGCTAATGGGTGTTGGTATCAAAATTGCACATCTGTACTCCCTCATTTCCACTCCCTGCTCTTCAAAGAAAAGTAATATTGCATTGGGGGAGAGGGGGAAATACTTTTATAAACCTTCTGGCTCACTTCCATTTCATGTCTGTAAATATCTTCCAGTTGATATGCTGAGTGTATACTGATGGCTACAAACTTCAGAATCATCTTTCTTTCCCAGCTTTATATAAAATTGCTTTGGGGATGAGGGAGAAATTAGACTCCTCAAACCCCATGGTAAGTTTGATATCAGATTCTGAGATTTCAGACTGCTTTGCTCATTACTCTCAGTTAGAATTAAGATATAAACCATTCCCTCATTAGCAGATACCAGACTTTATCTTGCATGCCTTTTTTTTCTAAACCTGGCAATTAAAATGCATGAATAAGAGGCAGTGTACTCTGGTAGCAGAAACTTGGGCCTTGGAGACAGAACTGTCAGCATCTTAATCTTAGACATGTTGTTGAATTATGATTTGCTGAAGGGCATGTTTAATTCCTGGCTCTGTTTTCCACACAATGTAATGCTGTAAGAAGTAATTTTTGTCCGTAGCTGCAGAGATGAAAACTCTCAGGCATGTCTTTCCACATTAAAAGTTATAATTTAAGCCCAAGGTTTTCATTCATGGATTTTTTAGGTTGTGTTTGATTTATCTTCAGGATAAACAACAATTATTTACATTTTGGTAGGTTAAAAATACTTATGATTATGGTATTTTCCCTAGTCTTTTTATATAGAAAAGGCAAACACCTGTTCTACTCCTTTGCCTTATTCTTCCCCACTGCTATTGAAGATAGCTCCTTTCTCAAAGACTTCAGATGTATGGTGTGTTTGACTATGTGATTTGTAAGAGTACAGAATGCTTGCAGAATTTAGATTTTATTGAAATCCCAGCTCTTTTCTAAGTGAGGAGGCTGCATCAGTATAAATTGGTTTGAGTTGTAGCATTGTTATAGCAGTGCAGCTAGCCTAAAGATTTAGTTTTTAATTTAGGTTCCTTAAGAGGCTGAGGACGATGCTCATGTCATGTCATTCTGGTTTGACAAACCAGCAGTGTTGAAGAGTGAGAGGGCATGTGGGGTCTTTGAGGCAATGAAATAACTATGTTAAAACTGGTAGCACCAGGATGAATCCCTGCAGGCTTCTTTCTGCAGGTGCTCTTTTAAGCTAGGCCTTCACAGATGTTTGCATTTAAATTTACTATTAGTGTCACTCTACAGGGTTTATAGTTCATTCAGTGAATTCTTTGTTAAAGAACTGGCATAATTTTTTAAAAGGTTATGTTGAATTCCTGTTTCCACAGCACAAGTTGCCATGGATATGTCAGGTTCTTAGTGTTTGTTTACAGAAGAATGAGGTAGAGAAGGTTCATGATAGCTATTTTCCAATGAATGTTCTCTTTCAACTGATGCTGTTCTCATTGGAAGTTAACTGGCTGGTGAATGTAAATTC
Source organism: Campylorhamphus procurvoides (assembly GCA_013396655.1). Classification (NCBI taxonomy): domain Eukaryota; kingdom Metazoa; phylum Chordata; class Aves; order Passeriformes; family Dendrocolaptidae; genus Campylorhamphus; species Campylorhamphus procurvoides. Next base: position 384,614 of record WBMV01008571.1, read on the forward strand.
TACTGTCTGCTTTGAGAATGGATTAAATCCACTTTGAAATGAGTTAATGCAGAGATGTTCATGTGTATATCTTTAATTTGCACTAGCTTGTCAGTTGTTCAGGTTGCTTTATTCCCTCTGCATTAAAATGACCCTGCTGATTTCGTGTGCCCTGTGTAGAGTGTGAGAGTTCTGTCAGTCGGCATTTAAATAAAGAGGGTATATGCACAGAACTGAGGAGTACAGCATTGCCAGTCTAAAACCTGCTGTATCTCATGCACCTGCATGAGGCAAGGAAAGGTCCTGGACATGCCATGATTGAGGAAAAGAGGATTGTGATTTTTCTTCTGGCTAGGAGCTGGCATTACAAGGAAATCAAATCATAAAACTGCTTCATGCACAGATCAAATGCCTAGGAGAGACTGCTTACATAATGCAACACTTCAAGTATGTTTCTGGTCAGTTCTCTGCCTTCCAAAATCCTCTGCTTTGCTCCTTCCTAACTGCGTATTTTCTTTTCTCCCCTTCCAAGATAAAGATCACAAAGATAAATGTGTTTATGTAACCTCTGAAATCTCAGCTCAGAAATACAGACTGCTGACTTTCAAGCCCATGCAAACTACCTGCTCAACACACCAGACTCTGCTGTTAAGTAACCTCTAGAAAAAGTATACAATTAAAACAGAAGTCAAACATTAACTTTCTCCTTTCCCAGGGCACATGGGCAAGCATGTTGGAAAGCTGAAGAAAATGAACCCTGTCTTTGTCATAGTGAAGGTACAAGTAGACTAAGTGCTGCTCGTTTCTCATTGTAAGGACTGTGCAGTCCTTAAGGACAAGATAAACAACTGCTGCAGGACATATTGATAGTTTTTTTAATCAAATAAACCAAAAAAGAAGTCAAGAGACAACATAGTGGACAAGAATGAAAAGGTGAACGTCCTCTTGCAGAAAATGAAAGATAAGGAAGAAACACCTATTAAAGAAGCAGCCCTGTTAAAGAGAGATGACTGCTTTTGATGGGGCAAAAGAAACAATTAGCAGCAGGTTCTTTTTGTGAAATTGAGCCTTTTGTACATGCTGTGTTAAATTTAATTGTGAAACTCCACAGCCACAATGACTCTCTCCCCTTCTACTTCATAGTCGAAGGCAGGGTTCTTGGGCTGGGGAGAAGCCTGGGCGTGATCAGTCTGTATCAGTTGGGTCCCCTACAAGCTCTACTGTCAGCCTTTAAAGGTTATCTCACATGTGAAGTTTCATAAACGTGTTTTGACAGAAGTGTGTGAGTCTTATACTTTATGTGTTCCAAAAATCTGAAATGTCTCTACAAAGAAGTGTCATGTGTATTTTAAAATGTATAAATGAAATACCCTCAGTGTGCTAATTTTAGTGCAACACCTCTGAGCTGAGTTTCCAAATGAAGGTAACAAGATGTTCTATGGGTTTAGTATCCATAGCAATTGCCAGAGGTGTCTTTGTGAAGTGATAGGTACAGAGATAGCTGTGTTACGAGCTGTGCATGTGTAATAGAAGAGCTCTTTCATTGCTTTTATAGCCGTAGCACAAATCTTGAGTGATTCATGCAAGCTAAATCCCTCTTAGCAGCCACCACCACCATTAAAGATCTTCATTTTTCATTCAGAAATAGAAACCTGGAGTCTGTACTTTCTGCACCTCTTTAAGGATACAGCTTGCTTGGGTCCTTTGTAGCTAACCATGTGATGAGGAGTGTATGCCGGGGAGAGAACCTTTATCTTGCAGAGTAGTGAGGCAAGCTGTAGTCTAGTTTTCTTTGACACAAGTTCAACTTCTTTGGGAAGAAAGTGAGTATGGATTTGAAGAGTCTACAATCACATGTCTAGGACTAAATGAAGTTGTGAGAATCTTCTCTGGAATCACCAAGAAATTGATTTCTAGCTTCAGGTTTTGTGGCCTGATGTGGTGTGGCTCTCCATTCCGGCTCTAATGTAGCCCATGTACCGTAAATGTACAAATTCAGCAGGATGTTACACTGTGACAGTGCTTGGTGATGAATGCCTTTTGCAGTCTATGCTTAATGTATTAGGTGTTGTCTTAACAATACCAATCTGTCTCTGCTGATAACCACCAGTGACCAAATGCTCTCGGGGTAGTATGCTTTTATGGCTGTTCAAGCCTAATTTCCAAGTAGATTCCTAGATAAAAAGCTACTGTGTTTGGTTGTTTTGGTTTTTTTCACTCATCCCATATGTTTATTTTTCATACCTGGAAATTGTGCTTGGGCTAGTGACAGGGAAGAAAACCTGAAGTGCTGTATACATCTATTACCTCATTTTCCATCAATCCTCATGGCCTGACCCAACAGCTAGCTTCCAAATCTGACACTACCAGCCATCAAGATTCTAAATATTCACAGAGCAAACTTTATTAAATGTTTTCAGATTAACTCTTATTGTACAGTGAGGAAATGCCTCAGATGCAGAATGTCAGAGGGGAAAAAAGATACTCAGGATTTTGGTTTTTGATTCTAAAAGGAGTGACTGCTCCTATGAGTGTGTTGATGTGGAGGAAGCTGAGCAGTCACCTTGTTCTTACACTTTTCCCCATATTATTGTTCTGGAACAGCTCATGTGATATGAGGTACATTTTGAACTAAATAGCCAATTAGATGAGTCAATAAAATGAGAATGCTCATCTGTGGAAAATGTTAGGTTCTGTTTTGCTGGGGAAGACTTAAATATTTATCTTCTTTTTACCTAACAGTTTTTTTGCGTATGATTCCCTGTCTCATGCAAAAAATTGAAGCTTGTTCTGTGAACCATAAAAATCAATCTTGATATTCTGAATTTGTGAAACTTAATTTGTAATTATTGTTGTTTCTCTGTAATCTACTTTTGATGTAATTATTTTCCATCAAGACAGGTATAATTTTGCATTACTGTTTAAAAGATTCACATTTGAGAAGTTTGTCCCAAACCATAGGTTAGGTTTAAACCTTAAAGTTCCTCTTGTACACAGATGGGATGGGGGAGTTTCATAACAGTTTGTGATTTTCACTTCTATGCTGCTTTGGGCAAACAGTACTTGATAGCAGGAACTTCTCTCCAACTGTGTTTCTGCAGAGATTTGTTATTCTTGATTGGATCCACATGCTCTTTATTAATCTTCTGTGGTGAATGCCTGAGAGAAATCGTGATAGGTAGGTGTGCTGAGTTTAATAAATGAAGGCGTTGTTGTATCTATTTGAAATTTCTGGAGAGGACCTCTTTGCTGGCTAGAGCTGTGTATGTGACTGTTCGGTAAGGCTGCCAGGGTTTGAGAAAATGCATACTGAGAAATGGTATTTTTATAGTTTCTGAAGGGTGTGGTTGAATTCATACTGCTCTTATCCACATAAGAGAAATAAGTATATAAACAGTATGTCTTGTTTCTGTCTCAAAGTAGTAAAGAGCAGGTGTGTGGATTTGCAAAGTTAATGTGCTAAGAAATTATTCTTAGCATATGTTTTCATTCTCATTTAAATAGCTGAACTATTTTATCTTCTTGCCTGTTGCTTTTAGTGATAATTTAGATGAAACTTTGAGAATGGATTCTTTGGTTCTAATGCTCTTGATGTGATTTCCATCATCTATAAAGTCCTGACCAGGGCAGAGACCTAAGGCCTTGCCTGCCTTCTATGTTGTGTTTTTTTGTGAAACCTAAGTGTATTAGCTTTAGGTGTTATTCCTTTCTTCTCCTTTTGAGAGTAACAGAAAAACATTTATCAGTTATTTAATGCTAGAATTCTATGTTCTAATGTCTGTGAAAGAACCTCTTAAAGAGTTACTGTAAGCATGTGATTTTAATTTTTGTGTGTGTGTGAAACTCGGCTATGAAAAAAAGCATTTCTACACAGGGAGAGTTCTGCATACTTTTGAAAGCATGGCAAGAATGTCAGTGTTCATAAGTAAACTGTACTTTCAAGTAGAGCAGCAATGCGCTTAAAATCGTTACAAAGCCTGCTTACTGGGTGATCAGTGATCTGTAGCCTTTAATTTCTTGCTGTATACTAGCTTTTGCATATTTTAGGTAATAAAAGATTGATAATTTGAGATTCATTAATTTAAAATTTCTTTTTGGGTTGGCAGTTGTGCTCTTGGTATCACCTCTCAAGCAGGTTTTTCACTCTCTGTTTCTGGCTAACTAGCGTGACTGTGTGTTAGGGATGTGTACTGGGAAGTCTCTGCTGGAGATTTTTTGAGTCTATAAAACTCTGGAAGTGCACAGACTGCTTGCTCACTCTCCTGTCCTAGAAACAGAAACACAGGCACCAGCATTCCCGACAGAATCCGTGAACTTTGGAGTTATAATGGTGTTGAAGGGAGTCACTGAAGTTCAAATATACATTATTAGAGTATTGTATGTGTTATAGTGACTCATATTTAGCAAAAGACCGTGGCTTGCCTCAATCCTACCAAACTGCTGTTAAACTTTTATTTGTTTTCCCTGATATTTTAGACTTTTTAGCAGCTGTCATTAATTGTGTGGTTGAGCAGTTTGAGTGGTAGTTGAAAACAGGTGGTGCATGCTCCAAGTATCTTGAGATGCAAATGATGGTCAACAGTGTTGTTTCTGAAAATATAGATATTTGCGTCAGCCTGCATTGGGTTTGCTTTAGCAGAACTTTGATATGCTTTGCTGTGGAGGAGTTTGTACAAAGCATTCAAAAATAGAATTTAGGGATAAAATGTTGCTGAAATGTCAGTTCATTATAGATGGCTAAGGCTGTACAAAACTAGCATAGAATTTGCGGACTTAATTGTAGAGGGTATGGATTAAACTAGCAGCAGAATGTCATAACTCTCAGCTGAAAGACAGCTTTGTATGAAGCATTTCATTTAGCATGCAACATTTCCCATCCAGAATATTCCCATGTTCAGCTAATGTGGCATGTGCGCTACTGAGAGATACACTTGCAGAACACAGTGATATCTTTTACAAGCAGACGCTTTTGGAAGGCTTAAACTTCAGGCAGAATCTGTTATTTTGTACCTTACTGGGATAGTGGAAACATAATTTTCAATAGCCTATATCCTGTAGAATAGCATTAGTTTTCTGTCTTAAATCTGTTTGCAAATTGAGCCCTTTAAACTTGCAGCTAAAAGTGCATAGCTTTGGGTGCACTGTAATTGAAGACTTTAGAGAAGAAGAATAAAATTGAGGCGGTTAATTGGGCCTCCTTAATTGAGTCTGTGGCTGAAACACTCTTATTAAATCTTTTAAAAATATTATCTGTATCTTTGTACAAAGTTGTTCTGCTAATCTGTTCAGTCAAGTAAATGAGGGTTGATTCAGACCTTTCTTTCAAGCGAAGTCCCTAGACCATTAAGCTGGCTAAAATAAATGTAGACATTTGGTTTTCATTAGTGTTGTAACTGAAACAAAAACATTTTAATGACTGATCCCAGAGTGTTTTGAAGTTTGTGCAACTTTGCTAGGAAGGTATTTAAACTGTAGTATCAGTTGCAAGTTGGCCATAAGCCAGATTTTCAAAGCTGTTTCAAAGCAAGATCTTGGGTTTCCAGAATGTTACAAAACAGGAAGACTTTGAGAGGAGAGAAGCAGTGGAAGGTAGTTACAATAAAATTTGCACTGGTGAAATGAAATTAGCTGCTAAAAGGAGACAGTGGCAATCTCCGTGCTGTACTACGTTTGCTGCTTTGTTAAAGAGCTATTTCAGTTATTTGAGAAGAAACACAATTTTGAGCTTTAATACCTACATGACTAAAAATTAACTACCCAAGAAATCATTGTGCCTTTTAGATGGTTTTCAGTACCTTAAGCTTGCACTTCTAAGTAAAGAATTTCTATGTTCTTTACAAGATGTAATTTAAAAAATACTTTTGGGGAAGATAACTAAGTTGGTCTTGATAGATGATGGCAGTGAAATCTGATAAAAATTAGTGGTGGAGTTGGTCTTTGACAAATAAAATAATCTGCAGCTTTACATTCATGGAAGAAGCTGGAGATTGTTAAAATGCTGTAAGGTGAAGATTCCTTATTCTGAATCATACTGCAGTCACAATAATGTCTTGTGGAAAACTTGCTGAAGTTGTTGAAACAACAAGGGGTGATCAGGGGTCAGTTGGGAAGCCAGGGACTGGATGTCAAGAGCTTCACCACATCCAGACTGCATTCTTGTGGTTGCTGCTTGGCCTGGGTATGCAGCATCCCAATGGTGGTGTTTACCAGAGCAATCTTTGGTCTTGGTGTTTGTATTTTTTTTTTTATCCTGATGGGAGATTTGGATTTAAGTGGCAATTAAAAAAAGACCAGTTTACTTAATTTAGGCTATAGAAATGCACAGTTATTTGAGCTAGGGAAAACCAGCACTTCTAGAAAAAAAACCAAAACCCTGCTCAGATGGAATTACTAAACTGTCTGTCTGGACATGTCTGAGTTTTGATGGGCTCATCTGCACAGTTATAGCCTTAGTGAAGTGATTTAGCTGCAGTTGACAAAAACCAAGTGTTCCTACAAAAATCCCTCTGTCATAAGCAGGAAGCAGTGATCTGAGAGTTGCGGAAGGTCTGGGTAGCTTCGGAGAGTTTCATCCCAGTTTTGTGAGTGATGTGTTTGTACTTGATTTTATATATTCACCTTTTAGGAATAATGTTCTTATGTAGAATGTGTATAGCCAAGCTGAACTGAAGTAAATTATTGTATCTTTTGCAAATATTATGTTGCTGCTTATCTGTTCTGTTATTTCAATTAATGGTATCTCATATACAATATATACTCTTTTCACTGACTTTCTAAGGATTCTGTAGCTTTCTTTAAAATTCAAACTGAAGTATAAAATTCTACAACATTAATTTTGCCCAAAGTAGTAAATTGTTCCCGGTCGTTTTAGGAGATTTTCAGTGCATGCCATGAAAATTTTATTTGAATGCTTGAATTAAAAAAGTTTTTACAAATGCCAAATAATGAAAAGTTGCTGCGTTTCTGGGAAGAGTTTGAAAGGCAGTTTGCCTTTCCTTTTCTCCCATATGCTGTCTCTGGAGTATTTATTTTGTTGGTTCATTATTGGGATGTTCTAGCTGAATTGTTTAATTACTAAAGCTTATGGAGAATGGCTGCATTTCTGAGACTGAATAAAAGGAATGGCTTATTTCTCACATGTGAACAGGTGCTGAGAACGTTGTGTACTTAGACCTTCATGTTCTGCAAAGAGAAGTAATGGAACACGTGTAGATGCACGTTTTCTTTGGTACATTTAGCTACAGGTTAGAAATACATTTGTGTTTATTTAAACCTTTTTTAACTAGGCTGTGTAATAGTTGCCCGACCACAAGATTTTAATAGGGATAAAGATTTTTGCTATCTCCTGTGGTTAAACTGAAGATACCTTCCCTCAGCTGAAGATTTTTGGTAGTACTAGTTGTGTGTTACTGAATACATGAGAAGAAACAGTTTGTCACAACTCATTGTAAGGAAGAACTTAATTTTGTGATCATGAAATGCTAGAAACTCATATAATTATACTGTGCTTTGAAACTGCTTCAGTCAGATGTCCTTTTTTTTTTCTATATTCTCCCATTCTAGTAGACATTAGAAGTTTTTTAAAAATACTATTTTTGTCTAATTTTAGAAAATAATTTCTGGAGAGTATTTAGTTAAGACATTACTATATGGTAGCATTGTACTGAATGCTAAATGTTAACATCGTGCTAGTACTAACATGAAAAGAAACATCTGATCTAGCCAAGGACATGGAAAAGCTTATTAGGAAGGGCAGAGTTGTACCAATTTATTCACTACTTTGTTTAATATTCTGGTAGTGCAAGTAGAGGTGAGATAGAAACAGCAGAGGACTGAATAGAGTAGAAGACTGAAAGAAGCCAGGTCTGTATTTGTACAAGGTCTATCAGAATGCTGAGTGTATATAGGAGGAACGATGCTTTTGCAAGCATAGGGGAAGAGAATAAGCAGGAAGAAAGAGTGCACCACTATTAAGCTGGAGAAAAGGCAAGTTGAGGAAAAACATGCAGAAAGTGCTGTGGTAGGTAGTTGGAAGAATCTGTTTGCTGGGGCAGTCTTGGTCTAATTGTTTAGGAGAGAGCTCATCATGGGTAAATTCAAATGGTTAAGGACTAGTCAATGCCAGTCCCCCAGGTGCCCTTTAGAATAAATGGAGAGAGACTTGCACCTTTACAAGGTAATTTTGCAAGACAGTATTAAGACAAATGTTTCAGCAAGCAGCTAATGGCTTCCAGTTCTGAGGGTGAAGTTGCGCGTGGCAGCGGAGCCAGTGTAGTGGCCTTGTCTCTGCACCAGCTCTGGCATGTGTCAGGTCCACCTTTGAGTCAGCTTGGCTTGCCAGGAAGGGGGGAATAGAATCTAGTATGAGGGGCTCTGGAGGAGAATGGTTTTGCATGATCTCTGCCAATAGAAGTAGCTCAGTTCAGGGGCTGAAGAACACCAGGGCTAGTGGGAAAGGAATGGGGCTGGAATCCTATCATAAGGAATCTTACTACCTCAGACAGTATCAAGTTATTTGTTACAGTTTGAGCCAGAGGCATGAAAAGCTTAACATCTTACACAGCAGGTATTTACCTCTATTTTACTAGTCTTTCTGTTGGCATTAATAGTATGACCAACTAAAAGTTCTTGTACATAAAAGTTCATAGTGCATTAAACCTTGCTGTATTCCATGATTTAACATCATGTGGCAGTGAATTCTGAAGGCTGATTGATTTCAAAGGCATTAAGGTGCCAAATTTAGATCTTTATTGAATGTCGTCTTGTTCAGGAACAGACAACTTGCTTTGCTTCTGTTGTATTTCTCTCCACTGTTAGGCTGCAACTGGGAACAATATTCTTTCTAATGAGATTCCTGAGCATGGGGCTCCAGTAAGAGCAACAACATCTGTCTGTAATAAGGCTTTGCTCTTTCTTCTGCTTTGTTATTTCCATGTTCCAAATGCTTGGTGGCTTCATCCAGCTGAATCTTGCTCAAAGCACAGGAGGTGCAGGGAGGAAAATGAAGGTGCTCTATGCAGATGCATGAGAAGCAGGCAGCTGGGGGGAAAACAATGTAAGGTGGGAATATAACATGCAAGTCTCATGAATGTGTGAGACTCTCTAAGTCTTTGAGGCAACAGAGACAGAATTTCCAGGTTCTGGCTAACTTCTCTGTGCAGTTATTCTCCGTGTAATTTTCAGTATAGTGCACTCCTTTTCTTTGCAAGGGGAATAACTTCTGTCACTTCCGTGTCTTTTGCTATAGGTGGGCGGATTTTCCCTCACCTTCTGGGAAAGTATTACAGTCAGAATGACAAGAGTGTAGTTATACTAGGGAAAGTTAGGATGGAGGTTAGATGGAAGTTCTGTGTTTGGGAATTGGTTTCTTCATGCTGGTAGAGGAGAAGATGATCAGGGATTTAGGGAAAAATGCTGCAACACTGACAAGAACTTTTCTTTTGAGAGAAGGACCTGAGGAATCAATTGAGAACAATGAAGAGGTCTTCGATGGAAGTTGCATTAAAGGTAAATTTTATAGTACAGCAATTGACTCTCAAGGTAAGAGCTGATCAAATGAGCCATTACTATCTCTAAAGAACTGGAAGCAGGAAAGTTGAATGTATCAGATTTAAAAAGCAGTTAACTAAATGAGTATTCTTTTTACTGAATCCTTTTATTATTTTTATTAGGTTTTTTTAATTATTGTCATATCTGATTTGACTCTGTTACAAAGCAGGTAGAACAATTAAATTATTTAAAATACAGTGCAAACATAAGTGCACCCTAATGGATATCCTTGGGTAGGATGGGAGTTGGGCACCAGCTGTGGAGGGCGAGGTCCTGCAGCAGGGGAGGGTGTGCCATGAAGATTACATCAGTGCTTAATTTAAACGTTGGTCTTGTCTATGGGAGCAAAACAATTTCTGTGTGATTCATGGAATTGCTGATTCGGTTGGGTTTTTTCCTCCTGTTTGCTTCATTGCTTGGATAAGTAATGAAGTCTGGAGGTGACTGTAGGAACACTTGAAATTTTCACTTGATGAAAGGAAAAGTACAGCTGTCTGGGTGAAGATACTGGCCCAGTTTCTCTATAGAAAAGGAAAATGGGGATTTTAGGTGATAGAACATGGAGCGAAACTTGCAAATTAAGAGTTGCATGTGTATACTTTCCTGTTCCCATGTTCACATTACCTCAGCAACATCTCTAAAGGGACAGTGGCTGAGTAGCACACTAGAGATTCTTACCTTCTACATTTCTGAGCAGAACTGCACAACAGTACCAAAGATTAGAGGTATACTGTGTGTTCTTCGTGTAAGCCATGGCAGCTTTCATCATTTCATTGCAAACTAGTTCTGTGACAGGGAAAGCAGTGTCCAGCACTAACTACTTCTACAAAGCAAATAAAAAATTCCAGTTCTTGGACTATAAGAGGCATAGAAAGTTTGACCATATTGTTGCAGCATTGATGTGGAGATAGGGCCTCTGCCGTATCTGAAACTTACCTGAAAATGTATCATGGACTCCAAATGTGAAACTTTATTCTAACAGTAAAAAAAAGCACCTTTTATAGTTATGAATTTATGGCTCAAATAACTTCCAGGGAAAATGTTCCCTACAGAGTTGTCCATCTTGTGGCAGTCAGAGTTTTCTCTGAAGAATCAGATACATTTTTGAGGCTTGAGAAATTGTTATCTTGTGGATTGATTCAGCACAATAATTCCTATATTTCAATCACAGAAATGTAAATACCTGAAGTTTTATGGACAGCAGTGGGTAGCATTATAGCTACTTTCTACAAGAGAAATTATTTCATGAGCTGTAGAAAGCAGTAATGCCTTTTCTAATCCATAAACGCATATGCTTCAATATGATTGCTAATGGTTTCTCATAACTTGGTAAATATTGGAGAGAATAGTGTAATTTATGTACTGATTTACATGTAATTTCTCCTGCTAAGTGAAACTAACTTGCCTCTAAAATCCTCAAGGAAAGGGACTTCTGGCTCACTTTGATCCAGCAAGAGAATCTTAGTTATCTTTTTCGTATAGAACATTCACTTTCAATGGTCCACTACTGCCACTGATGACACTAAAGATTCCAGAAGCAAAATTTTAGCATGATTAACCTAAGACATTAAGCAGAGATTACTTTAGAATTTCTTAAGCATTCTTGGTTCAGGGAAAGTAGAGCAAATCAGCAGACTGTGAAATAGCAGTCGGTCTGCCTTGAAGTTTTAAGCTGGGAGTGGGAGTGCTGGAATGCCAGATTTCTGCCTCCTCCCTGACTTCTACTTTTTGAGACTTTGTACTGCACTTTTTCAAAGAAAGGTCATGAGCAGGAATATAGTCCTCTGCTGTTCCTGAGTGCTCAGTCTTCTACGAGGGGAGAGTGAGTGGAGTGATAAACTGCTTTCGCTCTTTCCATTACCTCATCCTTTGACCTCCTTGTTTTTTCACTATAAGCCAGTGTTGCAGATGCTACTTTTTTTCCATCCTCTTAACAGTGACCTGATGGGCAAATTGCATGTTTTAGTGGCTTGGTGCAAGAAACCTGATTTTTCGGTTGTGCTGTGCTGTGAAATGAAAGTGTGTACTTAACTGTGTTTCTGCTTAGCTTAGCAATTGCAAGAGAAGATGGTATTTGTATTAGTCTTCATTTCTCAAAGCGGGATGAGTATCTTTTCATAGCTTATTTCATGAGATGGGCAGGGAATGACGAACCACCTCATTACTTGCATTTACTTTCTATCCCATACAGCTCTACTGCCGTTCATAAGAGCACATCCTGCCTGGGGAATGGAGCAGTTTCTCAAATACATTTTGGCTCTCTGAGTTATTTAGCGGCAACAGCTGCTTCCATCTGTGTACACGTGCAGGAAGAGATGTTCAACTAAGCAGGCGGCTGGGCTTTTTGTTGTGGTCCGCATAATGCTCACACATATGGTCTCAGTTTGCAAATCTGCAGAATGTGGCATATTTTTTCTGAAGCTCATTGAGAAAAATAGGACTGAGAAGGAGTGTATATGTTTGTGTTTTAAAAACAAACAACCCCCAAAACCCACCCTGAATCCTGTGGTGGTAATTTGAAGGCATGACCTATTCGGTTATCTGACAGCGTTACTTTCTGTTGTAGAAGGCAGGTATATTATTTTTCTTTGTGTATTCCATCCTACGAGTGAAATATTGCTTTCTGTCTAGGTCTCCAGAGAGAGAGCCAGGGCTTTTGGCCTGTACTCCCAGTTCTGACAGTGCACCTAGAATCTATTTACAACTGGCTGACATAGTCTCAAGTAAAGTTTCAGTTCACTAGGTCTGTGCACCTCAGTCCATAAAACGTATTCTCAATGAAAATATATCTATTTGGACATTGGTATGTCAGTCATTATAAATTAAAAATTGCAGATTTATTTATAAAAAACTCCCTGAAATCAGCAAACTCTAAAGTATATATTCTGTTTTAGGATAAAAACAAGTGAATTTCCCCTTATTCTTCTAAAAAAAAAAAAAATCTGGATGTTATATAACACATGCAACTCTTTTTTGCCAGAGTAGTGGCCAGCTGCCCTACTGCTTGTGTTATTGAAGCCCAGCAGCCAATTATTTTCTCTGATACTGTGATTAAACACTTGTTTCACTTGTGCTTGGAAACTGAAGGGAAGGAATGATGCAAGTCCCACTTCTGCACCACACAGGTTACTATATTGACAGTTTATCTCTTTTAAAGAGGAATTGTGGCTTGGAAGTCTTTTTGGGAGTCAGTGAGCATGAAGGAAGAGTTTATAAGAAACAGTAAGTGTTCAGGGCAATCTAGGCTATGTATGGCACAGAACAGTGTTTTCACTTGTCACAAAAGTTTGGAGTTTCAAAGCAGAAAATGAGCAGACAGAAGAAAGAAGCTGAGATATTGTCACACGTTATGTATCAACAAAGTGGTGTGACCTGGAGGAGGGACATTAGACATGTACTGTGAGCTTGAACAGGACAAGTTCAGGTGTGGGGCTGCCCAAGGTCAGCTGGAGAGAAGACAAACTGGATTTGCAGTACCCTGCAATCTGCACAGAAAGATTAGGAACCGTGGCGTAACTAATGTTTAAAACCATCTAATTACTTTAAGGTATTTGGAGCCAACAGCTAAGCTCTGGTGCCTCCAAAGAAACTTTAGTATTTGAGCATAAATAATGTTAACTGAAAAAAAAAGAGAATCAGCCCTGCTCAAATGTTCTGTCAGTCTATTCTTATGCTTCTTGTGGAGTACAGTTTTTTTAAAAAAAATCCATATTTTATTAAAATATTGTTGGAAGTACTGACTCCCCTTCTGTGATACTGTATCTTCCAGTGATCAGTATAGACATGTCCCACTTTGAAGTGGTCTGTATTCAATTACCTTGTTGAAATTCCAAGCAGAACTCCATTTAGAAATTTGCATTGAGATTCCCTTGTGAGGCTGATTAGTTCAGACTTTATTTTCAATCCAGGTAAACTACTTTTTAACTCTTCTAAACTTTAAGAAAACTTGGATTTCATGGGGAAAAACCTATACAGAAAGTGTGAAGTGGCATGATATTCTGATACTTACAATGAGAAACTTTGTTCCAGTCTCTCACTCCTAAAATATCCTTTGCAGAGATGTGATCTTCACATGAATATGAATAGTTTGTACTAGTTTATTTTCCACCTCAAATAAAGAATATATAAACATGAGATCATATGCCTGATGTAAATCAGGTGTTAAGAGCATTAGCAATCTGCAATCATTCTCACACAAATATTTACCTTTTGGTTATTTGAATTATACAGGTTTGATTACATTTTGGATACTGAGTAAGGTACTTTATATTCATGTAGTAGGCAAGATCAGGATGATATTTGGAGTTTCCTGGACTGATAATTCGTGTAGCTTTCTGCACCCGGTGCAAACTGCATCACAGAGGCCTTGATTGGAGTATCCCTGAGAGTCTTCTGAACTGGTGGTAATCTCTAAAACTATCTGAAATTACTTCAGGCTGTTTTTGAAGACAAGTCTGCTCCTTTCCCATCAATCCTGAGGTTTCTAATGAATAAAGGTTTTTACTGTGAAGAAATGAGTCTTCTATTGAAAAAAACATAAAAGTAATCTTGGTGGTTTAGTGCAATGGAAACAGGCATCTCTGTGCATAGAAATTCTTGACTTATTGAGGCCATCAGTACTGAAGTCAAACCATCTGTTCAATTTACATGAGCAGTGAAAAAGTTGCCTGATAACTTTTTTTTAATTGGACATTGCCTGAAGCTGGCTATCAACTAGCATGTTAGAGATCTCAATTTCTCACTCCTAATATCTAAGCTTTATAGTTATTTTCTAAACCATTTCACATGCTTATATTTAGTGTTTTGGTATCTTTATAAGTTGTTTTCAGATTAAGAAGCCGTTTAAAATTTTCTTTGTTTTTAATACCAGCTGTATAAATATTTAAATAGCTACTTGTTGACAGTTGCCTTGTTTTGTTGGTAATATCTAAACAAATACAGAGGGTAGATGTTGTCCTCTTCTGCTGTATTGTTTCAGACTTGAAAGAATTTGCTTGAAGATACTGCAGATGAAGTAAGAAATCCATTCCAGAGAGAATGGAAATGCAATGATAATTCCTAATAATTTTGTTGTGTAAAAAGTGCATCTTGGTCTAAAAGTCTCAAAGATATTTCTGATGAGAAGTCATCATACAGAAACGTGAAGCTTAGATTTTAATTGTACTTGACAAACTAAAAAGAGGCCTACTGATGAAGCAGCATGAAAGAGATAAAAAACCCCAATGTTAACCTATTTGGTAGAGGAGCTTGCAGGGGAATTTTAAGGAGCCATACAGGTGTTGGGCTGGTAGTCATTGGACTCCCTGGATAATGGACGGGTGAAGTTATGCCTGTAGCTTCATGGTGGGCTCAAGTAGCAAAAGTATGGGAGTTTTCTGTTGAAACTCCATTTATATGACTGGTTTGGATGAATAATCAACAAAGTATGTGACGAGAGTGGCTACAACCCTAAAGTCTCCTTTAAGAGAAAAGTTATGCCATTTCTAGGCATCCAGGAGTGACTACTCGAAAGCAATTCAAGTCTACAAAAAAAGTGTAAGAAAGCTTAAGGTGTGCTTCCAGATGCTACCAGCCGTAAGGCTTTTGGGAAAGGAAGATGTCCATTTCTCCCTTACACTTCTGCGATGCCAGTCTCAGTAGCTTCAAGACAGACACCTGTTTTTCATAGTCTAAAACTTTGTCTTTTTTCGAGATTGACAGATGAGGAAATTGATGTGACTGTCATATCAAGTAATGGAGATTATCCTCACATCACTTTAAGTGACTTCTGCAAGACCGTGATTTTCTTTCATAGCCTATGTGATTTACAAGCAATTACTTGTCTCCTTCATCCCTATGCCATGGATGTCACCAGCCAGTGTACCTCTGTGCCATTTGTTAGGTGACACTGTGCAGCTCAAACTTACAAAGCAGCATCCAGGTATCAGCATGTCTGTGCTGAGCAGTTGCCAAAAATTGAAGGTAGCTGAAGGCAGCACAGTTCTGCAGGCAGGCAGCTGATGGCAGATTTGATTAGTGTTGCTGCTGATAGCAAGAATATGTTACAAATAGAGGAGTGGGGCCAAGAGCTGATGTTGGGTTTGGACTGAAATCAGGGAGTCCAAGGCAGGACATGCACCTCTCCTAGCTGAGTGGTGTAGCAGTCCAGGGGAAGCAACAGATATCCTTTGTTCTATCTTTTTTTTGGACCAAATACGTAGATGACTAGTAATTTGATGTATCAAAATTGTACGTACCCATGTTTTTCTGTTCAGAGAGGTTATAAAAGGCTTTGTTTCTCTTGTCTTCTCTTCCTTCCTTCCTGTACCCCAACATGGATTGTATGATGAGAAGGGAGAATATGCCCCTACAAAGGCATTTCAAAACGTCATATTAAGCTTTTGCTGTGGAAACACCATAATCAGTCAAGTGGGCAAAAGTTCATGCCAGCACAAACAAGATGCTGAACTTGGATGCAGAAGGTTGCATGTGATGGCAGTCTTTGCAGCATGTGAATGCAAACGGTGAATCAGCCGTGCCTAGATAGCAGACGACAGTGGTGTTTCTTAAAACTGCATACAATAAGATTTATGACTTAGAATATCACAGACAGTGCATTACGGCTATTTCTAATGTGCAAAAAATTATGCACAGGTTTGCGTGTTGAAGTGGTCAATAAGTTTGTCCTGTTAACCCTCCTCATGACAGTGAATTTCCACCTACAGCAGTTGAGAAACAACCTCACTCCATAATCCGACTTTCCAACTTCACTTTCTGTTCTGGAATCTAAGTGTATTTGTCTTTGCATGTATATCTGTGCTCCCTCTGCCTCACGATGTGCTGGATTTGCTCTGCTTATAACTTTTTTCAAGTAAAACAAATGTCACTGGCTAAAGAACCTTATTTTTTCCTGCTTGCTTGGAATCCATTTTGGATTGCCCGGGATGTAGGAGGAGAAGTCAAATATTGCAAAACATTGTTCTAAGCTGTGACAGTGAATGCCTGATTATCTTAAGTCTCCAAAGAGTGTGCTGATTGAACCAGCAAAATCCTTCCACAAATACTGATTTCTCTCAAACTGATAAAAGACTTAAGTCAACTTTCTTACCTGTGACTAGCTGCTTCAGGAATTTTTGTCTCTTTCTGACTTTTAGGGAGGGAAGTAAGTTTTGAGGGTTTTATTATTATTCCCAGCTCTTATCTTGGCCAGATCCTTGTGTTCCAACCTCATGATGACATACACTCAGTGTCTGCTCTTCTGTAGTATTATTCCGGCTCCCAGACTGATTCACCCTCTTCAGGTCCTTTCATTTTCTTCTCAGAAAGTTTGTCCAAAAGGCCAAAAGAAAGGATTTACTTTCGGATGTGTAGCACTTTCAAATGCACAATTCCAGCAGTACGGGGTGTTGGACTTCACATTTAGGGAAAGTTGAAGTCCTACTTTGCCATGTGCATTGTCATTTTTATTTGTCTCACCTCTACCTGGTTCAGCTTATTCTTGTGGCCATTTTGAGAGGGCTGCCCTGTGGTGGGCGTATCAGTTTTGGTTATTCTTCTGCTGACCTCCCATCACAAATTCACAGTGAATGTCTGAGCCTCTGACTGTCAAGCCATGTTTTTGATGCTGTGATATCCACCTTGGTATCTGTTTTATGGGGAACTTCGCTGAACCAGGTGCTCAGAATATGAGAGAGTTGTGCAGTGGTTGGGCTAAAATTCTCAAAGGGCCTAAACATGGTATAGTTAAGACATACCTGTAGCTAAAACCCTACGATTGCTTCCTTGACAAAAGTCTGTGTGTGGCATCCTCCATTTAGTTCCATTGATATTCAGGATTTTTTGAGTGTCAACGCAGCAGTGCTCAACTCAGCTACAGCACTCTCATTGTTTGGATGGTTTCTATCTGCCTGAGACCTATTACTTCAAAAAATATGTTTCAAAAAGGAGCACATGGTACTTCAAAGCAATGTTCTGTTTGATTATGTGCTGAATAATTAAGATAATTTGCCTTTATTGACAGTAATAATATTGGCATATAAGTTTTGACCCTTTTTTTTCAGTGGGGAATACATTCTAAAAAAGGTATTTTAGAACCATTTAGTTAATAACTGCTGTAGATCTATCGGTTTCTTTTTTTTCTAACTTTGCTCTTGGAAACACAAAATACATAGGTAGCCAAATTACATTCCAGCACTACCTACTAGCAGGCAAGAGGATTTCTGCTCCAGTGCTGCAGTTCATTAAAGAGTTGTAAGCAGAAATGCTGGAAAAGTTTGCTGTAGGCATGTGACGAGAGATTCCTGATAACCTCAAGGCTGCCTCCCAAATGATCTTATTAATTCTGTGAGTAATCCGGGGAAAACCAGTAGGGTTTCTTTGACTTTTGCCCTCCAAGGCTGCAGTTTTTACAGCTCGGAGCAGCTATTAGTAACAATGGCTCTTGAAGTGTAATTTAAAAAACCCCAGGAAGTGTGTTCCTGTTTTTCTTTCTGATGCAGTTACAGCTGACAATTCCTCTTCCTTTAGCCCCTAATTCCATGTGCTGCTGTTCCTAGAAACCTGTTTGGAATGTTCTAATGAAGTTTTTCAGTTGCCTGAAGTACATCAAATGTAACACATGAGCCTGGTTTCCAGCAGAGACTTCATTGTGTATGCAGTCAGCTGTTTCTCAAGAGTCACACTGTTGGCTGGGTAAGGAAGGACAGGGTTGCTTTGTGCAGGCTCTGGGAAGTTCATGGGTTTCATTCTTCTGTACTGGGAATGCTGCTGTTAACAGTTGTCAGCTCATTGGTGTTCCAAGGTAACTGATCCAGAACCAGAAGGTGATATCTTTTCTAGCTTTTAGTGAGGAGCACAGTTTAAAGTTTAGACTGTAGGAAATGTGGACAGTGTGTTCTGCACTGATGGATGGAAGAAAGTGCAATAACTATTTGCATCTCTTTTTGTGAACACATTCTCCTTTACCTAGCTTGAAGTGGGATTTTTTTTCAATTTCTCTTTCAGAATTGTTTTCATTATCGTTAAAATCTTCTATTGAAGAGTAAGACAAAGAGCTATTTCAAATTATTTTTCTCCTTAAACAGCACCTTTCAGAGTGGTATCATCCTTCCTAGAACTAGGCTACCTCTTTCCAGGTGCCTTTTCTCCTTCTGTTCCATTTTGCCTTTGCTCGCCAGAGTTGATATATTCTTGCATTGGAGAGCATCTTGCATTCCTGGGAGTATCAGACACTAAACTGTTCTGAAAGTCTTGTATCTGTGGCCTGTTGTCTGCATGTTATTTATTATATATACAGAACTGTTAACTCTCTCTCTCTAAACATTTCCCATTTTAAGACTGTTCCCTACTATGCAAATTAACCTTGGCTGTTCTTTCAAACTGCTTTTCTAGCTGAAGGTAGAGATGCTTACCTTGCTAGTCAGTGTTAGCAATGTATTTCTTTGCTGCATATCCACATAACTTTAGTGCTATTACAGGTTTCCAGTTTGGCTAGCTGCCTTATCTTTCTGCTTTTAATTCAGGTTTGGTGAAAGCATACTCTTTTAAACCACATAAAGGGGAAAGCACATAATTGGATGGAATAAAGTGTTTTAAAAAGTTTGGTCCAGTGGAGACTGGCACTTCAGTGTTATGTGAGGTGCAAATGCAGTGCAGGTCACTGCAGTGATTAAAAGGTGAAACTGGTTAATGGAGTCTGTTAACCTGTGTGCCCACAGCAACTTCTTGGTTATATGTTAAAACTGCCCTGCACATCTAAACTTGCAATGGTAAGTAGTGTTTATGCAGGTAGGTATTCTGCCCAGTGAGATTGCCTACAGGACAGGTGCAGACATTTCCACTCCCCTGTCTAGACTGCTACTTCTGGAAATTAATCTTCCAAGTTTCTGGTTCTGCTGATTTATAAGACCTTGTAATTAGGAAAATTGAGGAAAAGAGGAGATAAATATAGAAGCAGGAGATGAGAAGGAAGTAAAGATCTGTATCAAGTAAAGAGAAATGGTGCTGGAATGTAAGGTGAGACAGTTATTGATAGACTGGCAGAACTATGTGAAATGGGTTTGGTGCTAATAGCCATACCTTTGAAGTATTTTTGTTCTCATATAGAAATTTTGACTTGTTCATAATTATTTTGCTGCCCTAGACTGAAGAGCAGATTTTTTGATAGCCTCTGTTTTCTTCCCTCTTTCCCAATTTACCCATTTAGTGTTCTGAGTTGGATATTGAGAAACTGTAGCTCTCTGCTGTGCAGAAAAGCAATTTTATTTTAAGTTTCTTTATATTTTTCTGTGGATTACTACATACATGTACAGATTCTTAAGAAATTCTTTAATATATGAAACTGATGATCTCATTTAGATTCTTATCCCTCAAATTTTCAGCATCTGTAAGGGGGGGAAATCCAGCTTTATTGGACAGAATAGACACACAAAAAATGTTTGCTTTGATAACAAAAGAGGCTCAGTGGTCAAAAAGATTTACTGGAAGGATTTTCTTCCAGTTGAGTGCATAATTTGACAACTTCAAAATAATACTAAAATATATTGATACTTTTAATCACAGCTTCAGCTAAGATGTCGCAAGTTTTAAATAGCTTTCTGTCCTTAGTGACAGATTTCTGTTAAGTAGCAGGCTTCAACTCAGTGTGTGCTTACAAAAATAAGGAAAAGGATAGTGCTTTTGTCTCAGATTACTCAATAGTATTTTATATGTTTGTCTCCTTTAGATTTACTGTAGTTTAATTTATTAAATTACGGGTTTGATTTAATAAATAAATAGGTTATGGAGTATTTCTCATTCTGTTGATTGTGTGATGCCAGCAAAGACTAAGTTGACTTCCCCCTTCAACAGCAATTACTAAGTTGTCCCTGTGAGACTCCAAAAGATTCAGTAGACATAAAAATGACACTGAGTTTTCTTTTTCATGTTGTTTATGCTTGCATTTTGTTTGTACTACCTTCGAATTTTTATAAACCTTTTCTTAAACCCTTATCTATAAGAACAGTTTAATTTTTCAGAAGATAAACTGAAGTGGTGTATACAGTAAAATAACTTTTCAGCAACTTAGTGCTAAATGTTTCCATGTAGTTTGGATGTAGTTTAATCACATCTATGCTTTATGAAAAACGTAAATCTGCAGTTCTCTAAGGAATGTTTAATAATACCTTTGATGTTTATCATTGTACATGAGGAAGGTATACATAATCCCTCTGTGTTAGAAAAACCCTTCAATTTAAATTTATTAAAGATTACTTTACCCTGTCAGGAGCAAAGTGTCCCCTAAATCCAGTTCCCTCCCATGAAAGCGTGAGAATTTCTCCAGTGCTTGGGATCTGTGCAAATCATCTGCACTACAAAAGAGCCCTGGCTTCTTCCATTTTAGGAATCTGGGAAGGGTAAATATTTAGAAGTACTGGCATAACAATAGCAGAAGTAGAAGGAAATTAAAGTTTGGGATCCAGTGCTGAGACGCTGGCTTAAACTGTGGGTGAAAAAAAGAAAAGCTTTTTGGTAAATCAGTGAAAGATTAGTGTTCATTTTCAGATTAAGGAAAAAGCAGAACTGTTTTATGTAGGATAAACCACCCAGTTTTAAAAGGTGGCCTTTTTAGTTCTTGTTCAGGCTTTTTTGTTTTTTCTGTTGCACCAGGGTATGTTGTTCAGTTCCTTTCTGACAGGTTGCAAGAACTAATATTTCACTAAGCAAATACTAGAGCTTTTTATGGAAGACTGCTGCTGTCATGAGAACTTTTTGAATGCGAAGTTTAGAGGATGTAGGTTGAGTGAATATATGAAGTGGACTGAAATTAAGACCATGGCATAAAAATTGATTTCATTATGGAAACTCTGCTGTTAAGGTTGCAAAGTATTTTGCTGTATGAAAGATTGTTTTGTAGAATCTCTTAAAGAATTTTCAGCATCTGTTGTTTTCAACAGCTGTTCAATATTGAGCAGAAAGATTCATCTGTCCTCTGAATAACAAGAAAAATGTATTCCTTATCTTGATAAATTCAGTTCAGCTTGAGTAACTCTTCGGATATTAAAACCAGTTTTCCTGGTGTGTTTCACTTATCTTTGGGAGATTTTTGGCACTATGTTCAAATACCTAAACGTGTCTAAAGATTGAAGTCTGTTTCTGCCAAAGTTTGCTGTGTGACTTATGAGCCTGTATAAAGATCATTATAGTAACTTAAGCTGATACTTGGCTAGTGTTTATACAAGACAACTCCAAATAATCCTTTAATTTAATTTTGAACAGTGCTGTGTTTTTCAAAATGAGACCATGTAGAATTGGCTGAAGAAAGGGAACTGTACTTTTGCAAAGAATTTCAGTGTTTTGAAATGTGATTTTTTTTTCCTTTTGATCCAATTTAAAAGCTAAACCAAAAAATGTATGCATTTCATTGTAGAAAAAAATAGATTTTAACCTCCAGAGGTGGGAGACTCTGATGGGTAGCTTTATCTAATACCTCAGGGCTCTTAGCTGTCATTCAGCTTGCTCTAAGTTGTATGGGTCTTCAGAAAAGGCTGGTTTCCAGTTAGTGCTGTTGGAAAGTCGTCAAACTTTACCATCACCATCATGGTTTTTTTCGTTCCCCTTCATATAATTTCGATTTTTATGGTTTCCAGATGGTAGAAAATTCAGCACAGCCCTTGACAGTTTGTTGGATTTCAGATCACCTAGTGTCTTAAAGGCTAGCAGAAGTTGCTCTGCAAGAAAAGCTAGACTCTGTGAAATATGGTGTAATAGTATTCGGAGATAGACTAGTTTAGATCACTTCAAGACTTCAATGCCCCAGTTTCCTTACAAACTTCTCAGCATTTTGGTTACTTACTTATATGAATATTTGTTATTTAAGTTTCGTTTGCAGGATGACAGACACTTCGGTGTTTAAGTACCTGTCCCTTCTTGCCTTAATCTTACTGAGAATACTCAGAAAATCCTGTGAAGTGGAACAATTAAAGAAATTCTTATTTCAATAAGGTCATTTGTTCAACCTAGGCACCTGAAGACTGTGATCATTTTTTTGGCCTAGGCAGAAAAAGGTAATTGTGCCAGAAGGTAATTGAGCTTACTCTACACCACAAAGTTACAGGAACTAGCACGGCACAAAGGATGTTTGCCTGCCTTGTTCAGAATCAGATGTGCCCTGTGCAAAAGGTGATACTGAATCTCACGGCTGATTAATCAATCACTTTTTCCAGCCTTTTGTGTCAATGTATGTTTATGGGTATGTCTAGTTATTGCATGAGATATATTAGTTATTAAAGCAAACCCCTTAAAATATTAAGCAGAAAAAAGAAATTGCAAAAGGAACTGAATTGATAGTAAACTGAATTTAGACCATGAAAGCTGCACTCTGTTAGTTTAGTATCTTCATTGCAAGTTAGGATCAGTCTACTTCAGATTCAGTGTCTCTGGCAACTCTGGAATTTTGGTCTTAATTCCAGGGAACTCATGACCAGGGTCAGTGGGATTCTATGATCCTTGCACAACAGCAATCAACTGGTAACATAAATCATAAAAGAGCATGTTTTAAATCTATTTAAGGCTTGTAAGACTATGAGAACTTTATTCGATTCCTGTTCAGTGCTGATGAACATGGCTCAGTTGTGACAGGTGACCCTCATTTTAGTCTAAGATTTGTCATGACTGTTTCATGGGTGTTCCATTTCTTCCCCAGTAATTCAGCTATAGCACCATTTTATAAGTCAGTTCCTTATCAGAATTCAAGTCATTTATTTTACCTTGTGTAGAAATGGGGATTTCAGAATGGTTTTGGCTAGGATGGAATGGCATTACTTCTAGGAGTTCTTGAAGTAACCTCTGACAAAGCAGATGAGAACTTAGGAGGGACAGCAGGTAGGAAGGCTCTCCTTGTGTGTGGGAGGAGGGGAGAGCTTGGACTAAGCAAATGTAACACTCCAGTCCTCTTGAGGTCCCAGCAGCAAGGTACACTGGTGTGCTGGGGAGCAGAGGCTGTGCCCAGTGCTGCTTGTCTCAGTGTCCAAGTTCCACTGCAACAGTGGGACTCAAATGTCTGCGAAGGCCTTGCAGAGCTTGGATATAATTGCTGGGCAGCTGTATGATAACTCCAAGGAAAGGAAGAATTGGATTTAATCCTGAAATCCGTCTGAAAGATTCCAAGCTGAAGTTTCTCACTGAGTAGTGGGCTCTTAATTAACTCAGCTGCTTACTAGGTTGGGATCAAGGGCGTCCTTTGTACAACTAGGAATGGAAAATGTACAGGACCAGAGCAAGGGAGAGCACAAGAAAAACAGGACTTTATAATCCAGTGATGAGGTCACTTCCCTGGGAGGGAGAAACACAGGCTGTACTTCAAGGACTGATGTATTTTACAGGAAACAGTACATAGGGTTTATTAACTGTCTTGGAAGCTTAAGCAGAGCTAAGCATAACCTGTAAAGTGGTAGATTGAACAATTTCTAAGGTCCTTGAGTGAATCTTTAGAATTGTAGTAATAAACACAGGATGAAAGTAAGATTTTTGTATGAATGGTTTCTTTTTTTGATTATTATTACCAGATTCTTGATATTGCAAAATGGATTCATTTGTAACAGAATTTTGCATGCTGAAAGTTCTTCTTTAATCCTATTTCAAGCCTCTGTTTAATCTTATTTTAAATGTGCTGATCATGCTACAGTTTGTGTACTTGCCTGAAAAATTATTCTTGATTTGTGTTATAGTTTTAAGAGAAATGAACGTATTTAAAATGAATAGAAATTGTACATCCACATCTGTGGATATAAAATGTTGATGTAATAGTGGTGAATGCCAGAACTCTTGTATTTTTCAGTTTATAACTTCAGAGTGAAAAAAATGAAAATGTGCATGACTAAATTAGGGTATTAAAACAGGTCCTTTATTTATTATGTTTACCTCTAATTTAGATGGTTTAAAAAACTCAATTGTTATTAGCCAAATTTACAGTGGCAGTTTTAGGTTTCTAGGAAGCTCCAGTGACCTCTGTAAAGAGGTAATTCAGTGAACCTGTCACTAACAATTTCATTCTTCAGCTAAGAGTACTGGGTTTAATCCAGAAGTTATGAGCTGGGCCCCACTTCCCTGAAGGAAGTATTTCTTTCCATCTTTAAATGTAAGGAGGGGCGAGAATAGTAAATTTAACAAGACCTGGCTCTTCTTTTATTTTTGAAGTCATGAGGCTTTCGTGAAGTACTGTGCAGAATCCAGTAATGCATGGCACAATTTTCCATGATTACCTCCCTCTGAAGGCAGACACATGTGTTTCACCCATGCCATTTTAATGGAATACAGCTTTATCGGCTGTCACTCGTGTTTACCTGCAGCCGTGCAAAGCAGCTCATCCTGGCTCATGTCTTTTGATGTGTTCTGTGCACGTGAAGCTTGACTGTTCTTGGTTATCCACTGACTGATAAGAGTATGATGCTCCTGCTCAGTGTTTACAGCAGTCATGCAAATAGCATAGAAATGCAGCACTTGTGAAGAAAGTCATAGAAGATAATGATATCCTGGAACTGTCAACTTGTTTTTCCGAAAGAAGAAGTGCAGTCATTTAAGAAGAAACCTGGGAACATGCCTTCAATGGCTTTACCAATTGTATCCCACTATGTTTTCGTGTTGAATTAGAATGCTAATCACTGAGTTCTTTTCCATCTTGTCCTAATGAAAGAAATTCCTGTATGTAGGGGCCTGGAATTTCAGTTTGTAAGCATTTCAAACACAGCCCTTTGTTTCTGCTCTTTTATTTTGTGAGAATTCAAAACTAGTTCAGCAATAACTTGTTTTGCAGAACACTTACCACCATAAATTGTGTCATGTTTATCCCTTCAATTTGCAGCTTTACCTTTTAGTTACATTCTGATGTACTGCATGCTTTTCCTTAAGTGATTTTTGAAAGTTTCTCTTTAGTCCTGAGTATCAGCTATAAAGCCTATTGCTTTTACAATATGGACTATGGTATGCACATTATATGCATGTATTCTCCCAAGTGGTACTAAATCATCAGTGCTATTGAAAGAAGTGCATCTCCTCACTCCAGCTGGTTATCCTTGCGTGTTACAGTCACCATCCTTAGTTCAGCAAACAAACTTGTGCAAATATGTGGTGAGTTGAATTTAGAAAATTTGTTGAGATTAGTTTTAATCTCTGAAGAGGAAGTGTGTGGGTGAGCATGATGAGCACATGTTCATGTGATAGGCACTTGCCTCTTAAAATTACCACTTAGCTTTGAAATTCTTTGTCCTTTGACCTCAGGCCAAGCATTCCAGGTTCCTTTTTCTCCCTTCTTCCCAGCCCCCTTCCCTTGAAATCTGCAGCTTGTTCTCACCCCTGGTTTATAATATGCCAGTAGCCAGGGAGCTCAGGGTCACCTGTTGCCACTTGCCATGCACGAATACCGTTGGTCCTGCCTGGCATCTCACACTCAGTTGTATTGTAAAGGCAGAAGGAACAATGGTAGATATTACAGTCTCTTCTAATACCTAGCAATAACTATGTGTGCCTTTGCCTTTGAGCAGCATGACCAGATTCATGAAGAGCAAGTTATCCAAAATTGATTGGGATGCTTCCCTCAAGGTTAGATTACTTTTTTCTGTGTCTCTAAAGCAAACTCTTTGGGGAAGACTTTTCTTGCTTGTAGATTTATGCATTAGCTGTTTTTGAAAGGGCATATGTAAAGATTACTATCATCTGACAAATGGAGCAATCTTTTTGTGGCTCCTCTTTTTTCAATAGCTGATTGGACTGGGAGTTCTTGCTGAGAAGGTCGGTATCTTATACATGCATTGCTCATATTAAAATGGTATCTGGCTGGTGACTGTTAAGTACTGTAGACTAAACAAGGCTGTTCTGTAAAATAGGATTTAAAATCATAAAAAGAATGTTGAGCTTTTACTATCTGAACACTCACTATAAAGGTTCAGTGGCCTGGTAGTAAAGTGATTTCTTAGTTTTATTAAAATTAGCAGTGCTCGTGCCCTGGAACAGGTACTGGCCCAATTAAGTGAGCTGAAAGGGGGGAACTGCAAAGGGACCAAACTTTTCTCCCAGGCATGGAATGGCTGTGCAGCTGCTGCCGCCGCAGGGCTGCCAGAAGCCTTTGACAGCTGCTCTTTCCTTGTCTCCATGTCTGATGTGGAGGTGGTTTGCTGGTGTTGACTTTGTACAGCTGTGGTGCTGCAAGCGTATACCCACCCATTCTTCTTTGCCAGGATTTAAAAAAAAAAAAATAAAAAATCTCCAGTTCTGGTCTCTAATGACCAAAAAGGGACTAATGTTCTCTCAATTCCCATACTCTGGTTTCCTTTGCAGACTGGTATCTCCTGCTGCTTTAGGGTCCTGATCCTTAAATCCTGAGTACGAAAAGAAACTGTACTCCTAAATACATTTCAGCATCCGCTCCTTTTTAGATTCCTTAATTCTTATAATCTGATGCTAGAGTTCATGTAACCAGTAGAGAACCAAATCCTATACCAATGAATCTCCTAGAAACTGAGCATGTGTTCCCTAACTGGAAAAAAGTATTGTCCAACTAAATTTCTACATACATCAGATTGTAGTAGAAGTAACCTAATTGAAGTCTGTTCTTGAATTCCATCTTTAAATAGGTATTTAAGTGTTTTATTGAATAAAGAGATTTATTGAAGGGGGAATGTAACAGGTACCATCATGTTTGAAAAGCGCTCCAGTATATTGTCTTAGACATTTGGTCAATATTGTACATCTTCAACATAAAAATCTGGTTTGTTAAATGGACTTCATGCAGAGGAGTAATATATCTGGGTTTGTAATACAACAGTAATGCAATTTTTATGTACCTTGTGCTTTTCCAAAGGATTTTTTAATTTGAGAATTGATCGGGAAGGTATATAATTGCATTTTGTACTGACAACACAAGTTTTGTACTGTACAGTGCAGAAAATGCCAAAGTAGTTTTTTGAGAAGACAAGCCTCACTACCCCTAGGCATCGTACAAAAGGAATAGAGATAGCATTAAAAAAAAAAAGGGGGAATGTAACATTACATAGGTGTTTCAGGGTTTAGACTTGTTTTTGCCTTAGAGTAGCTGCTGAAACAGCCACATATCAAACTCACTGAACAGCTTTGGAAGCTGTGGCTTGCATATGATAGGCAGTATTTTAGTCTAAACAGTAAAATCAGTGTGTCCCAGAGAAATCTGACATCTCCTTCTAAAGCTGTGGAGGTTGGTGCTCTGAAAGGTCTGGTTCTTGATTTATCTGAATGTACGAGGAATTCCCAGGCTCACATCTGTTTGCTAAGAGACAGCCAGAAAAGACTGACTAGCCATTACGGGGGCTGTGTTTGGGTAAGCCTGTGGCAGGCAAGCAGCCTAGTGAGCAAACATTGAGTTTGTGCTCAAATAGCATTTTCTCTTGCCTTGTCTGTCAGGCCTTCGTTAGTGTGTCAGAAAAGCTCACATCGAATAAAAGGTCTTCTATGGGCTCTAGCAAAGCTTGTTTACTCGGAATGCTTAGATCTTTTTTTTAATTATTATTATTTTTCCTGAAGCAAAAGCTGTTAGCTTTGGTGCTTATTTCACTTTCCTAATGAGTGAAAGTGACGGTATGATGCTGGTTATGCACAAAAGGAGGGGGAGCTCTTTCATGCATTGTTTGAAGGTTTAGGCAGTTAATTTTCAATATTTTTTAGGAAAAAAATAGGGGTTTTCTCTTCTGTTTTGCTAAGCCTAAGGAACAGCATGGTAGGTTGAATGTTCAACTTGCAATAGGTAGAGATGTTTCAGAACTACAGTCGTCACCTAGTTTGCTCTTAAATGAATAGCAAGAACCTTCTACTTACCTAAGTTAATGAAATAGCAAAATGAATAATTTTCTAGTATCTGCAACATCAAAGTTTATTTTGCACATAGTTGTTTATATTGCATAAGCGTCCTATGACACTACTTATGCAATTGTAATAAATATTGATGTTACACTTTTAGTTTCCCTAAGTGAAGTTCAATACAATGGCCCCATCTTAAAAATAAGTGATACCACAGTGTTCTAAAAGAATCCCTTACATTGCAAGATTTTGCTGTTTCCTGAGCTAAGAATAGGAATTTGACAAAAGTGACTTTTCCTTCCTTGGCTTCCTTAGCTGAAATAGAAATAGTGGTGTTTCTGGACTGTTGCTATATGAATTTCTCCAAATGATGGGAGGAATGTAGTTCTTCCTTATTTCTGTGATTATAGACAAGTTAATCTTAATGTGGTGGTAACTATAACAATATTATTAAGGCACATTTCTCCAGTAGTGGAAAAAAGTTATCCTGCAGTAGTTGCTTTCACTAACATCAGCCTGGTGGTTGTAATTTAAGTACTGGTGTTGTAGAAGTGGTAGAATTACTGCTTTTTATGTCACTTGTTTATTTTTATGTTCAGATAAAGCATTCTGTTAGTTTTTCCCTCTGGTCAGCCTGGACTATTTTACGAGTGACATTATACATGTGTGCACTTACATAAGATACACTCAAGTTTAGTTACTTCATAGTGGAAAAGGTACACCTGTGAGAAAGGAATGTGAATGAGAAAACGTAACTGTGTGTAAACATGTTTATGCAGCTGCATTTTAATGTGTGTTATTATTGAAGCACTCTTTAGAGAATGAAACTTTTACAGCTGAAGACAAGCTATTAAAAATTCCTTCAAAACATTGTAAGCTGTAGATAAATCAAAAGTATAGATATTCAATTCTGCTTCCAGATTTATTTGTATTTTTAACAAGTTTTCTTCATATTAGTATTTGAAAACTATTTGAGATGCTAGTAAAACTGTCTTATAACTTTTCATATTAAAGCATTTTTGCAGAGTATTAAATCTGATGTTTTCTTCAGCTTTTCATGATTAATACACAACTTTGGTTTTTATTTTAGTGATGTAAATAATTTCATACAGTATGGGGAATTTTAAAACTTAATAGCTTTTCAAGACTTTTGTGTGATGTGGTACTTGAGTTACTGTGGAGCCTCAGATACTCATTCCAGTTCAGAGTACATGTGGTTTGGAAACATGGGAAATAAAAGGTTTATGTCTAGCAGATCTCCACTAAAAAAAAACAAAAAAACAAAAAAAAAAAAAACCAACCAACATTAAATTTATGTGTTTATGCTCTGTAAGTAGATAAAACAAGGCAGCAATATATGTCATAAAACTCAGCCTTTGCATGATCTGATTTAAAATCTTAGGATCTCAGTTAGAGAAATACTGCTAGTGTCTTGTTTCAGTTGGGGGATATGGAGGACAAGGCTGTAAAATGTCGTTATCGTACTTTGAGGGCTTTTTAAAAAATCAGTAAAGGAAATAGTTTAGAATCAGGCTGTATTTGTTTGCCGATTGATACTGAACTGACTCTTTAATTACACTAGGGACTGACAGTACATTGTTCTAGGCACTTTATGGACAATGAAATACCCTCTTTTGCCCACAGAAATTTATTTTTGTGCCTTGACTTTTAATGCTGTTTAAGATGGTGTGACTTTAAACATCCAGCTTTCAGAATACTGAAAAGAATGTGTTGGTATCTGTTTTATTGAATGTAGTGTGCGGAGTTTAAATTTTCCAAATCCAAGCCAGAAGTACTTTGCTTGTCTTAAAATACCCCCTCCCTCAAAAAACAAAACAAAAACGAAGCCCCCAAACAAACAAAAGCAGCAGCAACAACAAAACAACAACCAAAAAAAACCCAACCTGAATAGAGCATGATCAGTGAGCATGTCTTAACATTTCCCTGGTCACTTGTGCTGGAGAAAGACTGCTTTGCAAGGCTTAAAGCTTTTTGAGCCTGTAAACTCACTTAACCTTGAGAAAGGCTCAGAATTATCAATTATGAAAGATTTTGTGATGAAGTCTGGATGAGTGGAAGCTGGAGAAGGACAGTCAATTCACTTCACGTCATCTATTGATCAGTCAGTACTTCATTGTTGAGCTAGCAGTCTGAAAATGGAGGACTTGATACTTAAGGCTTCTGCCATAGGCATATGATGATACTGAATTAGTTTTGCTGATATTATGACCTATATTTATAAGGTCTGACTTCTCCACTTCAAGGGGAAGAAACAAGAATGTATGGAAGAATACCAGTATGAGAAGATGCAAGTTTTTATATTTAATTCATCTTGTATTTAATTCACTTCCTTTTCTTCATCCTGTATCCCAAATAAATAAACCCAAAGCTTTAAGTACCAGCTTTTCATTACTGGGTGCTTTTGTTTTTATATTTCACAATATTCTCTTTCATCTCTGAATGTGTAACTCAGATTGTGAATTAACTCTGATGTTCAGAGGCTCCCCAATGCCAATTTTGAAAGTTTGCAACTCCATTTCCTTATGAACACAGCTGTGCTCTTTTCAGGCTCGGTTTATGTCTAGGAGAAGACAACTCACATCTGTGTGGCTGCAGTCTCAGACAAGTCAGTGTGTGTCTTTGCCTCATATTTCTGGACCTAAGAGCTCTTGGGATCCCCATGTAGATGCTTTTGGATATCTGCAAAATTCAGGTGTGATGATCCATGGCAGTCTAGACCTAGTAATCTCTAATGGATGAAGCTGACTCAGCCCAATTAACTTTCTCAGTACTGTGCTGGTGTGTCCCATGTGCTGCTAGAACCTGGAAGATCCCAGCATGTACCCTCTGTGCCTCTGAATAATTAAAATAGGTGGTGCTATCTTAGTAATACCTCAAGTGTTGCACAAAAGTACACTTTGGTATGAAAAGTAGTAACTGATTGCTTGGTCCCTACCATGTTTCTCCTGCTACATTGTTTATTTTAAATGGTATTTGGTAAATTACTTGCTGCAAGTACTGGGCTATAGCACGTAACAGGCAACAGAGAATATTGAGTCCAAGAAAAAAAAAACACCAACCAGGAAATTCTGTAGGTGGATAGGAATTGTAATAAAAATTCAATGTAACTGTAATAAAATACGTGCAGAGTACATGTGCCACGTGCAGAACTCATTTTGTCATTTTAACCTCTAATTGGCGCTTTTATTCCGTACTCCCTTATTCTCCCCAGTTCATTAGCAATTCACCAGAATTTCTAGAGCACCTCTGGTGCCCTCTGTTTGGCCTTCAAGGATTTTGGAAGCCTCTGCACTTTTTCCCTGAGCACTTGCTTAAGTCCTTCAGCATGAGTTTGTCCCTAGAATACCCAAGATTGCCCCCAACTTTCTTACAAGTGTCCAACACTGTCAAAGTCCTTCAACTTCTTCTGAATCTTTACGAGAGTGATCCTGTGAGGAGAAGAATCTGTGACTGATGACATATTAAGCTCAGAAGGGCAAGTCAAGGTATCCACCTAAGAGAAGACAAGAGGCACAGCTGCATCTACAGTGGTGGAAGGGTGGCAGCTTGGTCACAGCTCTTGATCATGGGCAGCCAAAGGTGGGAGAAGCAGATGGCATTGCCTGCTGTCTTCAGGTTGGGAGAGGCTGTGAAAGGGTCAGGGCCAAGTACTGCAGCTCTTTGTATCTTGTTTGAAGAGAGAGAATGCTTAAACTTCATGCATTGCAATGCAGTGTGTCAGCCCTACTTTGTAAATACAAGCTTCAGGGTTTTTAGGCTCATGTTACGTATTATACGGACTGTAGTTCGTTTGAATCTCTAACATGGTTATCATCATAACAGTACTTACTTTTTTCCTAAGTATTGTATATCGAATTATGGGAACTCTATTAGTATTTTTACTACTACTTGATTTTATTTGTTAAGTATACCATGAAAAATGTTATTTTAAAATCTCACTAAAAAAACCAGTTATGATAGAAAAATGGACAAACACTCTCTTCTGATAACTAAGTTTAGAGTTTTTCTTTGATCAGAACATGCAAAGTACTTTTGTTTACCCAGAACAATGTTTCTGTCTTCAAGATCTTGAAGTTCAAATCACAAATTTTTAAGTGATCCAGAAAATCTAAAAATTAATAGTTTTAAAGATGGCATAATAGTCAAATTTTATTCTACTTATTTTCCCTTTCCTGTATTGCAAAACTTTGAGAGTTTGTTTTGTTTATGGTAGAAATCTTGTCACTTGTAAAATGTATTGATAGATCCATGAGTAGGTGGAACTTCCTGATGCACTGAGCATCATATTGATTTAGACCAAGCCTGAATTAGTGATGCAGATGTCCTGCAGATTCTCTGCGTAGATGCATTTCCGGGCAGTGAATAGAGCAGAGTGTTATTTCTCTTCTATAGGCTTCCATGATCAGATTTGACATTCCTGGTCTGCCTTGAATCAGTCAAAATTCTTCCATCCTTTCCCACCTTCTCCATTTTCCTGTACCTGCGCTCCACATGCTGCAGAGCTCAATTGTACTTCCTAATCACTTGCAAATAAAGAAGTTGGCATTTGCCTGATATTGCTGGACATGAAGGTGGGATAAGTAGCAACATTAAAATTTAGATGTGATGAAGAAGGGGGGTGTTAAAGAATATATGATGAAGTGTCCAAACCAGGGGACACTTTGTCTCTGAGGGGCTAGATTGTAGCATGGAGAAATGTTTCTTGGCGCTTGGTGTTGAGTTTGGTTTTCAGATCCTGTAGAGGAAGTAACTGACTACAAGTCTGTAATTCAAATATATGATACACTATCTAAATCCCATTTGGACTGGAATCATTTTATTAAGCATAACCTATGAATATACATTATACAATCATTTTACTGTTGTCCTTGGGAACAAAGTATCTGCAGTAAATTTATGTACCAAGAAACACTGACATTATTTTCTGCAACGCACATGATTGAAGAGTCATAGTAGACTGTAATCCTTTTGATTTTTATACCAATGAGCAAATACTATGTGCCTCTTGTCACTTCTTTGAGCTGGTTAGCAAATATAAGGGATACAGTATCTGCAGTGAACTGATGCACAGTAATATTTACACATTTAAGAAATACTTTTATTAGTAGATACATTTTTCAGAAATATGTAGAGTTGTGTCACTTTGGATAAGTAATTTTGAGATCATTCTTCTGATGCTTCCAGGATATATTATGTGTTTCACATATTCAGAAACTAAATACTGAATTGTAGTCCTACTTTAATTTTGAATTACAGTTGAAAATTATCTGATTTGTCGTAGTACTGTTTTGGTCAATAAATGTATTTAAGTTTCTTGTATATGAACTTTCCTGAATCGTTGGCACTGAATGGCTCTCCCTTGAATGAACATCAAGTTTTTTGTTAAAGAATCCATTAATGTTAGAAAAATGATGTTTTTAGATGGGAGGTAGGGTGTGGGGGAGATGGAGACAAGGCAGCTGATGTCAGTGAAATTTTCCAGTTGCAGCTCAGTGAGAAAGTCAAGGAAGACAGGTTTAAAAAAAAGTCTCCCCTTAGAAGAGGGAAAGAGCACAGTTTCTCACTATCTGCTAAAGACCAGATCTGATGAGCAGGAAGAGCTGCCTTGTGTAAAAACTTTGAGCAGAACTGGGCTGCATAATTCTAAGGTCACACTAAGGGAAATTGAGCCTCATTGTTTCCTTTGGTTAGATTTGTTTGCTTTACAAAGAGTAAAGATGCTTATAGATGAGAAATTCATTTTGCTCCAACATGTTCAACTTGATCCTGCAATCAGAGCTCCTGTATTTCAGCAGAGGGAAAGGAGAGCATTTCTAAAAGCCAGTCAGACCCCTGTGGATTGTGATCTACTTAGGAGTTACAGGGAACTGGTTTGTAAGAGCTGCCCCAGGAGTATACCAGTTTTGAGGTTTGTATCTAAGATACCCAGAGCTGAGGAAAAACCAAGAGTCAGCTCCCAAAATACGAGGCTCATGAGCTTTGGTAGTTAGTTTGAACATACTCTGGTAGAGCAGGTTGAGACCAGCCCTTTAGCATTTCTCTTAGGAGGATTTTAAGTTCCTCATCATACAGCTCTGCTAAGTGAGTGAGTACCATGTTCTCCTCCTTAATACCCAGCTCTTTCTAAACTCGACCTGCTGTTCTATTCTTGAGGTCCTGGAACTGGAGGTTTAACTATCGCCAGAATTTGTCAATCTTTATTTTTTCATTTTGAGTTATGACCATGGAGTTTTCTGCTTTTTGCATTGTCTGTAATAATTGCTCGTATATATAAAGACTTATAAAAAATGTATTTGTAAAGTATGTGGAGATTTTTACTTTTGAACGACCTGGTCTTCAAGTGCTCATGTGTAGAAGATGCTGGTTTAGGTACAAATATCATCAAATCGGAAGTGGGGTTTGGTTGTTTTGGTTTTTTGTTGTTGTTGTTTTGGGGAGTTTTTGAGGGGTGGGGGATTTGTTTTGTTTGTTTGTTAGAGATTGTAGCCACACAGCAATATTTCGTACAAAATGCCTGACAACCAAAGGATGAGGTAAGAGCTTGGGGCTAGGGGACAAGCCAGTGCCAGGAGGCGATGCGGGCTGGAGTGCGTTTGAAAAGCACTCCAAATGACGCTCGGTGCTGTTTTCAGCCTCCCTCCTTTCCGGTGGCAAGGTGATGCCACCTGTGCTTCCCCCGCCGGCGTGTGCTTGGAGGGCTGACGGGGAGCCGGCAGGTGATGCTGCAGCGTGTCCGACTGCGCTGCCCGCCCCAAACCCGACCCGCGGGGACGGGACCGAGGGCAGGAGCAGCGCAGGGAGGAGCCGCGGGGAGGGGCGGCCGGACCGGGCTCTCGGCTCGGCTCTGCCCTGCCCTGCGGAGCGGAGGAGCGGGCACACAGCTCGGGACACCCGGATCCAGAGGGGGCTGCCGCCTCCTTCCCGCCGATGTGCTCCGGCTGGTGAGTGGGTGAGTGAGTGAGCGGCGAGAGGCGCGTCCCGGCTGGGAGCTCAGGGAGCGGCAGGGCGCAGGTTTAGCTCAGTGAGTAACCCCCGTTTATTAACACCGCCGATGCGGCTTTGTCCTGCAAGTGGAGTCCTGGGCTTGTGAAAGGCTTTAGCCGGGTGGGAATGCCGGGAAGCTTAGCACAGAACTCGGCCGGCGCTGGAGAGCCCGGTGGGAGAGCAAAAGGCCCCCGACTGAGACCCGGCTCTTGAAACAGATAAAAGTACTATATGAGCTTTATCATTTGACCTTCAGAGCGCAGCACAGCAAATGGGAGACTTAAAACCAACTCACGCTTGGGAAATGAAGCGGGGGGCGAAAGAAAATAGATCTCCCATGTTTAGGTTTCTAAGAAAATCATTGCCGGACTGCCAGTGTAAAACTGCTTTGCTGTGTTTTCTGTAGCCAAATGTGAAAACCGCCCCGTGTTTATCAAATAGGTGTGACTGCTGGTGTGTACCTGCCTGATGTGCCCTGGCGTTCTCACTGAGTCTCTGCCTTCTTTAACATAAAGTACTTGTGAAGTTATGCTAGTACATCTATTAAAATATGAAGAAAAATGCTATTATTAGTAACAACTCTTTAAAGATGTTCAAACATAACTTTTAAATTTGGATAGAAAGCAAAAAATCTGATTCTAAGCAGATGGTTGAGAGGTTTCCTAAGCTTTCATGTAATGCTAGTATAGTTGTGGTGATGGTAGGTAGAGCTGCGGCTGTATCCTAAAGAGTGTGTGGTTGCTTTTGTGTCCCTTTACAGCTGTAATAATTTAAATGTTAATCTCATGGCTTGGTGAAGTAAGAACCTAGGGAACTTTGAATGCAAGAAACTCTTCTGACATCCCATAAGAGACATATTGTGGTTTCCTCGCTCTCTGTGTAAGCAGGATTAGAACTATTTTGGATCAGAATATTTGCAATTACAAAAACTTAAATGTCTTTCATATGGTAATGGAAAGTTAATAAATTGTGTAAATAAGATTTAGTGTGATGACAGTGTGGCGTTTGTAAGCAGTGTTTGGGGTTTTTTTAGCAGCTTTCTGTGCTCTTAAACTGTGCTGAGGTATACCTGTTTTCCAGAACTATGCACATTTTTTCTTGAAGTAGTATGGTTCCAATCATTTCTGCTTGTAGCTGTGTCTCATTCCAAAACTCAGAATATCTGAAGCTTTTTCAGACTTTCTTAATGTATTTTTTTCCATTTTCCCTACCTAGATATGCTTAGGGATTTTTTGTTTGTTTTTGTTAACAAAACTTTAGGATCGTACAAAACTTCTGTAAAAGAATTTGTGGCTCCTTGCTGTGTCTATCTGTAATTTAATTATATTTATTGTAAATTTTGACTTTAAAAAGATTTTGTTAAAGCAATCACTTTCTTTAGTCAAAGTGCTGCAGATGATTTCTGGAAATAGTGTCCTGTTGTTTTGCTGTCTGTGCCAGGAAAAGTAACTTCAGTTTAAAAGAAAAGAAAAGTCTATTTCTGAAGGACTGAAGAACACTGGCTTTCCCACCCTTTGCAGTCTTTCCCAGCTCCCTCACCCCACAGCTGTCGCTGGTGGGTCAGTTTGTCTGCCAGCTTGGCAATGCTGGTTTGCCAGTGCCCATCTGTATGTGAGCTGTGGTCCTGGCGTGGTGACATCTGGAAACTCCCTGTCACAGGAATTGCAGTTCCCCAGCCAGCCTGCGACACAGGAAATGAGCTCATGGTGTCTCAGGTTCGGGACAGCACAGCTTCTCCACCTCGCAGGCTGTGGAGACAGCAGGGATAGCTGGCTCTCAAAATGCTAGGAGGAGGGGAAACTTCCCTTCCACAAACCTTTTCTGCTTCATAATTGTCTTCTAACTACTACCTCTTGGTACAAGTACTTAGATTGCTGAAAATCTGCTTGTGAATTGGGCAACTTTAGTTGAAAAAATGGGTCTTTATAGATTATACAGAAAATAAACTGACCATAATGGAATTTCTCAAAAATAGGAGCTGTGTTGTATCAATCCTCAAAGTGAAGTGACTGCATTAATAAATGTCTCAGGTAAACTTGTGTACTGATAAAATAAAAACTTAGACTCTTCTAGAAGCAAAATACATATATTTAATATACTTAAAATACCTGGGGGTAAAAATAGGAAAGGATAGTGTTGGCTTGTTCTGGGAAGCATCTGTGTTTTGTACAGTGACAGTTTTTCAGGGAAGACCTAGTGCTTAACAGCTGAAATGGAAAAGCAAGAATCGGGGTATTGAGAGAAACCAAGCCCCACATATGATAGCACTGGAGTAGGAGCTGGAGAATTTGAAAAATGTCTAGTTGAGAGCCAAAATGGGGATCAACAGCCATAAAACATTAAAAAGCTGTTTGACTTGCTAAAGACCATTGCAATGATAGATAACTAGACATCTACCATAAAGGCCAATATCATACACCAGGCACCACCTGTTACTCCTGAGAGCACTGAGAAAAAGCAAAGATACAAAGAATTTTGGTAATGTGAAGGAGGAGAAAACCCTCCTTAAGAGTGGCTGTGCACTGGCTGGCACAGGAAGCAAAGTCTGGAGAGGTTTTAACTGAGTTTACAGGTTGTGAGACCATGTAACCCATTTGCCACATTGAAAAACTTCAGCATCTTAAGGGACTACAGGGCCACTATAATATTTCATTTGGGGTGAGACTTAACAGGTAGTGCTGGGATTGTTAAATGTTGCTTATTTCAAAAATGTACTACTAAAATCCAGCTGGTTTAGGTGAAATTTTAACATGAAAAGACAACTTTTGTGATTTCAGACATTGTGTTCATCTCAGAACCATGATACTTTGTAGCTGACAGGTCTGCAAAGTCCATAATACCTGGACTGGTTCAGCTGGCTGAATGGTGCAATGCTAACTACAGCTGAAAAGCTTTAGATAACTTTTAAATGAAATTTGAGTTTTGTCCTACTTTAAATGAAAAATGTGAAGTCTTTTAACAGCTTATTTTTGGTTTTGCGCAAGGTGCAGATTTTGATTTGTTTTTTTCTTATATGGTTAAAACAACTCTCAGCACTTGGCTGTTTGTCATCTTCTAAAGATCTATAAATTATCTGTACTAATATTCTAGGTTATACTAAATTTCCACTACGTCATTCCCTCTTGGATTTGCACTTCTGTCATTCCCAATTGCAGGCGTTATGAGTCCAGATGGGATTTGTTGAACCAATGTTTTTTTAAGTCTGTTTTTTTTTTAAAGAAACTTAAAGAAAAATTCTTTCAGTTGCAGCCAAAGGAACAGGTGAACTTAATCCAAGTCTAAAAAGAACATGCTAGTTTGGGAACACCAAATCCTACATAGTTTCAGTGTGGTACAGCAGTACTTTATTTCTTGAAAGGCGTGCAATGTAGTTGGCAGATGTCTGCTGAGTAAGTTGTGTTCATTGTTAGCTCCACAAATAAGGGATGGATTACTCCATAAAACTGTCACAAAGTAATGCTGCCTTTGCAGACCATGGTACTTTTCAGATATGACACTCTTCCAAGCTGTTGTTCTGAACTGTGTAGCTAAAGTGCTTTCTGAGCAGTTACTCTTATCAAGCATAATGTAATTAAAGACAATTCTAGTTTTCTTCTCTTAGCAATCCAGCAGGCATAATTTCTAAATAGATGATCCTATTTAAAATACCGTCTAAAGATGTGGGTACCAAAGTGGGGTGTATTAAACATGTAGGTTGAGGTTTAACAGTTCTTGTAATTGTATTTAATGTTCTATTAAGTAGGGCCACCTACATTAAAACCTGTATTTTCTGCAATCTTATTATTCAGAATACCTGTCCAACTGCTCTAAAACTTTCAGATGTAAATTCTTGTAAGTCTGAAAACTCCACCCTACTGGGAGAATACCAGATCTTAACACAGCCTGAGCAATGCAGCAACAATGAACTTCAACAATGAAAGAATTCATAATTCTCAAAGACTGCATTTTCAAAGATTCTTATTTTTAGTTTATTTTCATTATTAACATGTTCTTTCATTTCCTATGCCCACTTTTTATTAAAATCTTACTGTGCTTTGAGTTGTTGCATTTTAACTGGCTTGTTTGTTCATCCTCTAAAGGAAAGATTCTCACTAAACTGTTTCCCTGGGCCATTGTTATATCTCTCAGGAAGTTCCCAGTCATGACAGTTGTGGCAGAGGAGACAAAATACAACAGAGAGATAAAAATATAATCTAAGAATATATTTTGGTGTGACAGCTGCAGGTGAAGTTTTGATGTCAGGGGATTTGCAGTCACTTCTATAGAGTGTAACACAAATGAAGTACCATAGTACAGAATTTTTAATACCCTTAAACGTTAATGAAACAAAACTCAGATGACATTAAACTTGTCAAATTACATAACTGTCTTGCATTTCTTGACAAAAAAAGGACAAACTACCAAACCAGATGAAAATGTACAACCCAGCCCACGTTTTAGAGAATTGAGTCCCATTCTTTTTAGCTGTGACAATAAAATGCTTAATCAGATGGCTACCTTAGCATACAGAGTAGTCTGTCTTACTCTAATATGGCATTGAAAGAACTTCAAGGCAAGCAGGCATCACTCCCTTGCTCAGAGACTCTGTGGAAGTGGACAGAACTCAACAGTTCCTCAGGGCTTAGGAATAAAGAAAGAATTAACTTGGTCTGTTAAAATTTTTATAGCTTGAAATGGTTCATGAATAGCTTGTTCAATAAGAGAACAAAGGCGGAATTATATGTTGTGGTACTGATGATGACATTTTCATTGAATTTGCTAGTACTAAAAAGTCTTTCTGATGGTGCCATTTAAAACAAAAGGTATGTAGGTAGATATGACATCTGTTGAAAATAAAGCATTTTATCTGTGGTCATATGAAATGGAAGCTGCTGAGCTGTCTGGAAAGAAAGTTATTAATTGCCATGTCAGTGTTCACAAGGGGCACAGACACACCAAAGGGCCCAAGCCCATATGTCTGCACTGGGATTGCCCAGCTGCCATGGGCACAGGTCAGCCTGCATCTCTGCTTGGCACATGTGTGCCTGGTGCACAATGTGTGCTGTCCTTAAAGTGATTTGAAACAGCTCCTAAAAATTGTGTGCTTGTTATCTCAATTGCTGCATGCTGCAAGTGTTCCGGGCTTAAAGCAAAAGAATGGGGAGGGAGGGTGGTGTCTGTCTTCTTGAAGGGCTAGATATTTGCAGTAGCTCCCTGCTTTATTTTCAGTTATTCCAGTAGGCAGAAACTTTCATCAGTGTACAGCAGTTTCAAGTGATGATATGAATGTGTGAAACTAATTTAGAAACAGAAATGTAATAGCATCACTGTGAAGCATATCTCTTACGTTAGTGAATGTGAAAATAAGCAGCTAGAAATTCCTAACATGCTTCCAGACACCTTGAGAGGATCTTTCTCTGCCTTCATGTCCAGCTCTCACTCCATCTACTGAGGTCTGAAGTTGCCTACAGTGCAAGAGAAAACCAGACTGTTCAAACACAGCAGTATTTCACGTAACTAATATGTCTCTTCAGACCAAAACAAAGTTTAGCCAGCCACTTGAATTTAGTCTCTGTGCTCAGCCGAAAGTCCTCCATGGGCTCTACTTGGCTGGGCCAGGGGAGGGGGTACCCAGCAGGAATGTATGGAATTGGAGGCTGGAAAAAATATGCTTGTCAAGCAGCATATTCTCCTGTTCTGAGAAGTTATCTAAATTAAAGTGATTTCCCAGGGCATCTGGCTCTGCACATGATCTAGAACAAATAGCAGAGGATTAATTTTTTTTTCAGAAGTGAAGGATTTAGCTGTCTAGGGGAGGTGCTGCACAGGGGGCTACCAGGGGTAGCATTCCTATCCTCAAAGCACTTTCTGCTCAGAATTAGCATTCAGGCAATTAAATAGCTCAGCTGGCTGGGCAGGCTTAGCACTCTGAGCAGTCAGCAAAGGTATCAGGGAAGAAAATGAGTTAGAAACTTCCTTGTTTATCTGCCTTAATCTTATGTTATGTCTTTCTGCAAAGTTCAGTGTCTGTAGTGCAGACCTTACAATTTGGACTTGGAATGCTGTTGATTAACTTTGGTATTAAAAAATATTAAGTTAGCCAAAGCAGTTGTAATTAACATTCTGTTTTTTAAGCAAGTGTTGATTTAGTCTTCTAAGTAGTACATAGTTAGTGTTGTTTCTTCTTCTTTCTCCTCCCTCCCCCAGCCCATCTAAATTGGGTAGTGAACTCCTATCAGGGTGTGATGTTTGTCCTCTCATGTTATTTCTCAAAATAATGATTTCCAGCTTATTTTAATATCTTACTAAAATAAGACTATAGCTAAGATGGGAGAAATTGGCTGCTGTTAGGACCTCACACAAGTTTTGATCTTGAGCCATGGTCACTTTTCCAGTATTAATAGTTCTCATTTGTTTACATTTTGCTTAATATCCTCTATTTACAGCACCATATGTTTCTTTGCTGCCTTTACAATACGTGTCACTTGGAAGCAAGAGCTTCTTAATCAGCAGTAACTGCATCCTGAAATTATTTTTTGTAAACTTGGAAGAAACATGTGGTTGTGTTCTATTGCTTCAGTATATCATAACGCTCCTGCTAAAGACCTAGTCTACTGTTCAGAAACTTTGGTATGTCTGCTGAAGTGGCTTGATTTATTTAAATAAGGTATTTCAAGAGAATTTCTTTGAAAACATGAATATGCCCCATTTTCAATAGAAATTGGAGATAGGAAAGAAGATTATTAAAGCCAGCATAGAAATTATTATTAAACAATCTCTGCTGTGTGGTCCTGTCTCCTGCCGGTTTTCAAAGCACACAGGCAAATTGCAGTGCAAGGTGTGGATGGTTACACAGTTCATACCAAAAATCTCTTTTTAAAAATAGTGGCTATAAGTTAGTCTTGTGCAAAATGATCTTGTTCCTGTGCATCTCAACCATTACTTGCTAGCTGTGACACAGACACTGTCAAATGCCTATTCATTTGTCTTATAGTTTTGTTTAGTCGCTGAGAAATTTATGTAACTTCGCCCTTAACATTTTGTTGAACAAATTTAAGTCCTTCAAAACATCCCTGGCAGTGTGGGTGTGGCACCGTTGTATTTCCTTGTGTTGTTAAAGATGAAGATGAGAGCAGAGCTTTACTCACTTCATTCTGAAGTTACTTCTCATCATCTGCAGCTCTGTAAACTTGGCATTATTTGTTTCTCCAGGAACATCACAGATCCATCGAGGACTCAAGAGCATGGCCATGAGCAACGTCAGTGACTCTGTGGTTCTGAGCAATGGCAGCATCTTGTCAAATGCCACTGGCCCAGGTATTGTTGCAGCTAATGATGGAGACATCACGGTCCAACAAGTCCCATCCAAGGAAATGCCTAGAACAAAACAAAGTCCAAATGGCTGCCTGCAACTTAATGGTACAATCAAACCGTCCTTTCTGCCTTTAGACAACCAAAGAACTCAGCAGATGTTGTCGCAATGCTGCCACCCTTGTCCATACCATCATTCTTTAAGTAGCCATAATAGCAAGCAAGAATGTAATTCAGTGGTTGGCAGCTCAGCACCATCTCCCATGACTTCGTGCTGCATACAACCACATACTGAGTATTCAGCATCTATTTGCCAAAAACACACCCCTGTCTATCAGCCTGCCTGTTGTCTTCAGCCCTCCCCGTCCTTCTGCCTTCACCATCAGTGGCCTGACCATTTTCAGCATCAGCCTGTGCAGCAGCACATAACCAGGATAAGGTAAGCAGATTGCATTATTTGTTTGTTCTCAGTATGGGTAACCTTTTCCATAACCATTTAATTTTCTTACAAAAGTAGAAGATCTAAAAGGAAGATGATCCAAATCTCTTCCCTGATGTTTTTCACAGGTTAGTCTTTGAAGCATTACCAGTGGGTTTTTTTCCCAGAAGAAACCAGGTTGGGAGACTAGTGTTGCTGGGCTGTATGAATGTTCCTGAAGTGAATTATTTCTTTCTGGAGGCAAAAAACCTGCTATTTTTTCTTGGGGATTGTTTGGAAGCTCCTTAGCTCTTTTACAAGACACAGTCTACACCTATATTCTGTGAAACACACCAATACAGAGATAGCTAAGAATACACCAAAAGAACTGGTATGTCCACATAATTAATCAAAACACACACTTCCTTAAAAAGATGCATTTAAAAATACTTTCAACAATTCTGTTCATAAGTGTACTGGATGTTTTTTCTCTGTCAGGTCAGCTGGTTCAATGGATTGCCTCCATGCCTTTTCAGCATATGTTATCTGCTAAACTTTGAAGTTGTGCTGGAACTGGAAAAATTTGCATTGTTTCAGGTTTTACTCCTTTGTATTCTCCACTTCATATAAACTTGCCTCTTTATATTGTTAGCTTTGGAGTTTCAGTGGCAGTAGTCCCAGTTACAAGGAGCAACAAACACAAGAGAAATCTAGAGCCTCATGGTCCTGGGCAAAATCAGTGAATCTAAGAGGCAGTTTTTGAAAACCGAATTCCCTGTTGAAGTAAGCCACTTTGAAGCTTTTAAGCAAGGTTATTTTTTTTTGAGTTGCAATCGGGCCAAAATCGGTGAATTTTCATTGGAGTACTAAAAGTTACACTTCTCCCTGTTCTCCGTCATCTGCATCCATGTTTCAGAACTTTAAGGTACAAGTATTTCTCAGTCAGTTGCAATAATTTTGATTTGATGACATATATTAACTAATTTTAAACTCCTGAAAATATCAGACTGGGAAAAATATGTATTGTGGAAAAAGTCAAAGTGAGTAA
The DNA here is from genome assembly GCA_013396655.1 of Campylorhamphus procurvoides. Classification (NCBI taxonomy): domain Eukaryota; kingdom Metazoa; phylum Chordata; class Aves; order Passeriformes; family Dendrocolaptidae; genus Campylorhamphus; species Campylorhamphus procurvoides. Next base: position 428,683 of record WBMV01008571.1, read on the forward strand.
AGCTTTTTTTCCTTAAGGTGAAAGCAGAGGGAAATAAGCATGGTAATACAAAGTGCTTTCTCCTGCCAGTTATTCCACTTACAAATGGAAAAAATCTTAGTTGTCAGAACTGCTCACAGTCAGACATGTTTTTTCCACCACGTACCTGTTTAAAGGTCAAGTAAAGATGAAAACTTTAGTATCATTTTGTATGCAAAGGTATGCAGGAGGCTGAACCATTACAGAATCAGTCAGTCATACATTTCAAACTGCCAGAATGGATGCACTGGTTTCACTGTTTTGCTCCCTGTGCAGCAGGACTGTTACACTTTATCTGTATTCCATAGTCCTGAGGAAGGGAACAAATGCAATGCCTAATCTGGGGTTTTGTTCTCAGTCTAGAAATAAGAACAGTGAAAATTTCTTCTGGATGTAGTAAAATATTGTCTTCTGTGGCACTTCACAAATACAGAGACTGACTGAACTGCTCTGATTTGGGCTCTTGAGCCAGGATGCTTTTTTTTCTACTTGCACTTTCTTGTCATAGTGTACATTTCTACAAAAATGTAGTGTACATTTCTACAAAAATGTACATAAATTATGAAAGTTTATTTATGATAAATGATTTGTCTTACCACAGTTTGTTAGCAGCCAAAACAAGATGCAATCCAACCTTTAAAGCACCTATACTTATTTAATCAGCTATACATGTTAGCATACTCTGCATATCCCTATCAAATAGTTACTGTTTCATTTCTGGACTTCCTTCTATCTCAGACAATGGAGTTTTCCCAGTGAGAAGGTACTGCAGTATGCCTCATAGATCAGCTAATCAGATGAGTCCATCCTCTAAAAGGAACACAGCTTCTGGTGTCTGTTGCCTGTTCTTTTAGCTCTAAACATGAAATAAATAGGACTGCTTCCCTGTATGTTACCTCCTTAAACTGGCCGTGGCTGCAATAATGGACAAGTGTGCATGTCTGACTCTCATGTGTGTTATTAGCATGGAACTAAAGACATCTTTTTCCCACCATAGTCAACAAGGTGTGTCTAAATACAGTAGTATCTCATTGCACTGTGAAGTGTATCACACAGATAGGCAGTTGTCAATGAAGGCACGTTGGTAGATGGCAAAAAGAGGGAGCAACTGGATGCAGCATTTTAGGTGGATGGAGATATGCTCAGGAAGAAACAGAATGTCCCACTGGTGGTTGTTTTGCAGTGCTAAAATGAATAGGTGATAAATGTGTATTCGCTTTTTACATGCTCAGGTAACTCTGTACACAGAAGAGTAACACTTCAATGTGTGATATTTTTATGTGGTCTTTGTTCCTCACTCTAATTTTATTACAGTTTGAGCTTATAATCTGCACAACAGCTTACTCTCCACGTATTTTTATTACAAGGCTCACTGGAAATCATCCAGCATTGTAACACGTGCATGTTTTAAAAGCATTGTTTAAAATACACATTCTCATACAATACATTAATTAAATTCAGTGTGTACTCAAACTAGATTTAATTTTTTTTACTTTGTATTTTTAAAAAATGCATTCAAATATTGCTATAATTTTAGGAAGGAGGGAAAAGATGTGATTAGATAGAGGGGGATGAACACTCTTTGCAAACTGTATCTCTGATGCTTACAGCTCTGGGCAGGTAACCAATTGTTTCAGCATGGCAGGTTTTGGCAGGTTTTGAAGCCCAAGGCTTAACATTTGTCAGTGACCTAATATTAAAGGAATGTGGTTCTTGTGTATCATTGCAGATCAGAGTGTGTAAAGACAGACTGAAATAATGCCACATTTGTCCTATGCTCTTAATTTTGTAGTGGGTTCAGCTTTGAAGTTTAAACTAAATTACATGGAAATGTCACCTATACTCCATAACTTGAAAGTCTGTCCAACTGGTAATTTTTTTAGACTGGTGAAAAAGTCTTGTATCATAAAAGAAAATATTTTTAGTGGTTTGCAATATGATTGTAGCAAAAAATTCTGTTGTAAGAGTAAGTAAAATAGGTCAAATGTCAGTTGTAATGATTCCGATGACTTTTAGATATTTTTCTGAGGTTAGGAGACTTTGAGTAAAGTTTTTTGTGTTATTTTTAGTAGTTCACGCAAACATGTTCATACCTCTCTTTTTAGTGGGCATATTATCTTGACCACACATGCTTTCTGGGAAATTCTTGACATCTCTCCATAGCAGAATGCAGTTTGCTCTCTAACAACCATTTCTAAACTTACCTGTTTGGAGCATGGTATGATTAGTGCTTTTCAGTACTGCTGGGAGACTTCTTTCCTGCCCTGCCCCTTTGGAGGACTCATGCTGAAGTAACCCTTTTTGCTGGAATGCACTTGTGCATCTCAAGAAACCTACAGAGCTTAGAGCTACTGGAAGGTGGGTAGTTATTGCCCCTCCTTTGCTGCCACCCTCTTCTGGTAGTCAGCAGCAACCTTCAAGGTGGAGCAGAAATGAGGAAAAACAACCAAGTAAGGCTGTCAATCTGAAGAAGTGGATAAAGCATGAAGATTGATTCATGATGACTGGAAATGCTGAGTTAGGAGTCACTAGGGAAGTGTAAAACTATGCAGTCCAGCAGCGTGTTTAGTGGGATGAAAGGAGCATAAAATAAATAATAAAGGGTTGCATACTTTAGGAGAACTAAACACTACAATAAAAAAACCCAACAAATAAACCCAGAAAACTCTTACAGTCCTTCCTGGTGTTTTTCAAAATCTATATTTGTATAGGAACATATGCATGTAAGTAGGAGTGAAAAAGGAAGAACGTGCAGAGATTTTCCAGTAAGTCATCTCAGGATTGTGAAAGGCATGGGATAACAGTGGTGTTGTATCTGGCACCAAATCAGATTGCTTCTCACAGACTTGCTTGGGAAGTTTTTAATAGGAAAATGCCAGTTAAAAGCTACCTTTATCCTTGCTAAGCTTGATGTTCTTTTGGAAATTTAGAAAGCTTAAGTTTGTGGACTTGGAGACAAAAGGTGGGGGAGAAGAGATCAGGGAGCTGTGAAAGAACTTCTGGTGTTGCTGATAAGGAAAATGCTCCAGTCGGCCAGTTTGTGTGGTGCTTGCACTTTTGCAGCATCAAACCAGTAAATTCATACAAGTACTCTTTGCTCAGAGACCTGCTTTATATCACCTACTGTTATTTACATTTCAAGACTATACCGTTAATGCTTTTGACTGAAGCGAACTGTTCTGAAAAACATTTGACTTATTTGTGGTAAAAAAGACAGGATAAAAGGACATACAGGATCATCTCTCCATGATCATGTTGTCATCTCTAACTATTAAAATAAAATCTGTTTAAAGCCTCACAGAACTATTAGTTTGGCTAAAATTTAAGACTTTGGGATATGTCTAAATTGTTGCTCATCCCCTGCCAGCCTATTTTGGAGTGTTTAGCTCCAAGGCTTTACATTGTGGTTAAGTTTTCGCTTGCTAGACCAATTTGTATTCTAAAGAAGGCAAAAACCAGCCTCATGAAACTGGTAAAGCATTCATACCTCCAGACTTATTGTACATCTTCCTTTCAGTTAGATTTAAATTTTCTTTCGAACTGTTTTGGCATTGCAGATTTATGTGGCGGTTCTGGGATTCTGGGTTCTGCTGTGTCTCAGAGTTCTCTGCCACACACTGTTTAAACAGTACTGCAGATATGCTTGAATACTTACACTTTATTTAGGACTTTAGAAAGAAGATCTATAAAAATGAAAAAGCTGTGAAGTGAGGATAGAACACTACAACTGCTTGTTACCCATTTTATGTTTTCCTTCTAGTTACTTCACATAAAGATTAGAAAAAAGTAAAAATACCTTGTTTTTTCAAAAAGCAAGGAAATGTTTGCCAAATACCAATCTTAATAACAAGACTTTGTTATGAAACAGTTCCCTGCTTGATTCCAGGAAAAGGATAATTGTTATCTAGTACATTCTGCATAGCTTGCAGAGCTGATTATACGTATGTATAAAATATTTTCAAATATTCTCATTTCAACTCACAAAAACTCCTACATGGAGTTTTTAAAGCAACCTATCCTAATATTTTCCATTTTGCAAGTTGTTTGATTCTGCTTTATTTGATGCATTAAAGGACATTTTTGTTTTCATTTTTTATATGAAATGTGTACTAATGTCATTTTTACAAAATACATATGCATATACTGTGTTAAAAAGTTAACCAAAGAGACTTTCTGCCTTTGTCTAGGAAGATCTTTTAAAAAACCCCTTAGGTCAGGTTTTTGAAGATCATATTTCTGAAACATTTTACCAAGCTTTAGCAAGTAAGAGGCACAAGCTGTTACCATCGTTTCATTCCGTGTTCAATATGCTGTAGATCCCTTGGTTGGTGCTGCAGGTCAGGAGTTCCTGCCTACTGGTAATCTGTGTAGAAACTATACTAATTCCGTCTCTATTCTCATTCAAGCTATTTATTGTATAGCAAAAGAAGAGTTCCCAGTCTGGAGACACTGGAGGCAAATGGGAACCACAAACTAGATGCTCCCTTTTGTGTCACAGCATTAACAGGCAGATGGTATACTTAGGGATTTTGATGTAGCTGAGAAAAAGGAAAGGGAATGTGAAAGAAAAAAGGAAATCTCAAGCATCCAAGTCCAAATGTAGGGCTCTTTGTTGTGCATGTGTGGAGAAAGAGCTCTCCCTGTGACCAAATGAATTGGTTCTTTTTCTTTCATGGAAATAATTTTTCATGTCAGTCTAATTTGAGCTGTGCTTTCTCATTTTCACACTTCTTTAGTTTAGTCTTGCCTTATCCCTGAATGTGGTACCTTAAGGGTTTTATTCTGGTTTTATTAATCATTTACTCTTCCCCTGATAATTGCTGTGCATTGTTGGCCGTGCAAACAACATGCTGCACTTTCTAGAGCTGAAGGCAAAGGGCTAACATGCAGAGACCAGAATACAAATGAAAATACCATTTTTAAGTCAGTGGCTGGCCAAATTAAAAATAACATGCCTCGAAAAATAGTGACTTATAAAAACAACCCTCATTCATTGAGCTGTTGAAAGGATTTTTGCAGGCTTTTAGTTGTACTAATTAAGCTTTAGTATTTATCTAGACTTCAGATTGCTTTGAATCAAGCATTTTTGCCATAGGAAAAAGATACTTAGAAGGTTCCAGTTCTGGTCTGAGTGCAGCTGAGTACCAGCCTGGCCAATGTTGGCTCTGCTACTTACAGACACCAGGTTCCATGTGTGCTTGAAGATAAATTTCCCGTGCCCTGTATCCCTCACCTTTCCTTGAACATCAGAAGACCTTGCACGTAACTGGCAATCTGCTGGCCTTTGAACTCCAGTCCTCAGAAGGTGTAAAGCTGATAATGTGAGGGAAACCATAAAACTCATGGGTCCTTTCTTTTGTACTAAATTGACTGGAAAACCAGCATCAGCTGTGTTCACTCTTGAAAAGGACTAATTGGTGTGGGTCTTTAAAATTGAGCATTTACATACTTTTATTTAGGAAAAAAGCCCCAAATGGCAGAACAACTAAAATGATGGCAGTTTTTTGGAATGTTTTGACTATGTGTAGTTGTTCTCAAGTACTTTTAATTCAATAGGAGGTTGTGGTAAGGTTCAAATGTTAATAAAGACGATGCTAGACAACAAATAGCAAAAGACTAAACCAGTGACCTGGTTTTCAGCACTCTTAAGAGTTGGGTTTTGAAAATTTTGGGTATTTCTGCTTAAAAGTTCTCAGTCTTCCTTATGGTGGGGGAAGGGGCAGAATGAGAAACATTGACTTTGGAAAGCTCTTAATAAGTTGCCATAATTGTCTCTGTCTCTAACTCATTCCAGAATCACTTGTCCTTCATCTTTGGTATGTCAGTGTTGTCTTTATCTCCTACTAAATAATAATAATTGATGGGAATCCTTTTAATTAGTCAGTGGTGCTTGAACAGCAAAAGCAGAAACAAAATTAAAACCCAAACATAATGTGAGAGGGAAATAGAGAGGGTGCCTGAGCAATTTGGCATTAATTTTGCTACACTGAGATTGTTGTGAGATTTCTGTGCCCAGGGTATGTGCTGAATAAAGGAATCTCTTAAAGCCTGGACTATCCATGCAGAATAGAAATGAGCTGGGGCCACTAACAGATCAGTGCAGGGAACGGTAGTAATCGGTAGAAATCCTGATGATATTTCAGAGAGCCTGTCCCTTCTATTTGCAAATTAGGGTATATTTTGTTTTTTTCCTAATAAAATCATGGATGGATAAATGGACTAGAAGAACTTATATGCATCACTTCTCTCATATTTTCTGTCATATTAATGGCATATCTTTCCACAAAATTCTTGTATGACATTTCCAGTTTGTAAGATGTTTAGTTTGTTCTGTCAAATGGATGAACTTTGCTAACTTTTTGTCTGTTTAATCTTGCAGTGCTTTTTTAGGGTCTTAGCTGTAATATTGAAAACCTTAAATGTTCAGTAAATATTCCCTTTATTGCTTGCTTCTTACTGAGCTTACAAAACAAATTTCATGTCAGGAGACACAGGCGATAAGGTTGCATTATGCGTGTACAGGTTTCCGTCAGCGCCAGTGTAAGCTGAAGAGCCTTCTTTGTGTAATTGCATACTAAATCCTTTAAAATCCTTTAATTGTGTTGAACATACACTTGTTTTATATCACTTAAAAGTTATGACATTCTAAGTGACTAAATACACAGATGTTGGAACAGCCATTCAACACTGAAATATGTGTTTGGAGTGAAATCCTTTGCTAAGTTTAGAACAAAGATGCTGAAGTAACAGTATTTTCATTTGATGCAAGAGAAAATATGCAGAAAGATAAAAACTATTGTTTGTTCCCATAGTAAGATGAATAATTTGGGGAAATTTTAAGTGCTTTTAGTCTATCTTTAAACATGTTCTCTGGTCAAAAGAGGTTTTCTGAGACCAAAATGAACCCTGTGGTGACTTACATTCACAATTTCTTACATCTGCACAGGAAAGAAGACTGAAACATGTGCCAGTTGAGACATGATTTATGGCAGTCTGAAGTCTCCCCACTGCAGAGTCGAACTTACATATGCTTAATGTCAGTCATTAATGCCTATAAGAACATGCATTTCAGCCTTTGTGGAGAGACACTATGAAAAAAATAGGCACTCTTGTACATCTCTTTCATTCTTCTTGGTATCATGGGATGGAGTTTTTCTTCTGTGTATGTTGTGATTTCTTGGGTCATGTTAATTCCCTGTCTGTCAGAAAAATACAAGATGTGATCATGACCTTGCATTGCTCCATTCAACTGGGAAGTGTAATAAAAACAGCTTTGAAATAAAATATTTCCAAGGAAGGAACTTTTTTGCCAGTAAAAATGCTGAAAACTACTCTAGTCATCATTTAAATCCCAGAACATATCTATTAATTTCACTGTAATTACCAAGAAAAGAAAAAAGACTAATGGTTTTAGAGTTGTGAAGGATCTTGAAATAATGTTAGTCTGCTCCAAATTAGCTGTTGGCTTGTTTTCAAATAATGATTCATGGTGGTATTTTACTAAGCTTTTTTATTGTCTTAAATAGTTCAGAACTTTTGTTTAACTTGCCAGGCAGTGCTATATGTGGTCCTGCCCTTAGTGCTTCAGAAGTTAAAAGAATATATATATATCTTAAATTAAACCTTTTGAAGAAGTATATACTGTAAATTGTGTATAAACTATGCCATTTAAAGCTGGGACAATCCAACTTAAGTGTGTTTGATGGCAATTTTCTTATTGGCAGTTTTGGAGCAGTGTTTAAAAGTGGCTACACTCATTGGAGAAAGGTTTAGGGAAAGAAGAATAGGAGAAAAGTGTTTATAGGGTCTGTATTACTTGGCTTCTTGATATCCTGTCAGATTTTCCTACAGAGAAGATGATTTAATTCCTGTTCAAGGCAAGTGAACCAAATAGATGCTATTAAGGAAAAGAGCCAGCTTTCCTAGCCGTTGATAATATTTAGTCAGTTGTTGAAGATGGAGGGAATAGATTAAGTCACTATTGCAAAAATTAATTTCTAAGGAATCTTAAACTCAAGACTTGGTAGGTAAATCCTGGGCTCCTGCATCTATATCTGCCAAATAAAGCAGTGACAAAAAGGAGAAGGGAAAACAGCGCCCCCCCAACCTTGGAGATAATTATATAGGAGCATGTGAATTTCAAGTAACCTGTATGTTATAAATTTATAAATATTTTAATTTTAGCTTGTAATGAATCATACAGGAACAGAACAGAATAGCCTGTTTCAGTTGAAAGGGGCCTACAACCATCATCTAACCCAGCTGCCCAACCCATTCAGGGCTGACCAAGTTAAACCATGTTATTAAGGCCATTGTCCAAATACCTCTTAAACACTGACAGGTTTGGGACATCAACCGCCTCTTTGGGACATCTGTTCCAATGTTTGTCCACCTTCTCGGTAAGGAAATGTCTGATCTAAACCTCCCCTGGCTGATCTTTGAAGCATTCCCACACGTCCCATTACTGAATCCCAGGGAGAAGAGATCCTCAAGAATCTGTAGAAAGCAATGAATTCACCGCTCAGTCTCTTTTTGTCCAGACTAGACAAGCCCAAAGTCCTCAACCACTCTTCATAGGGCATTCCTCCCAGCCCTATTGCTAAACTTCCAAATGAAAATACACATGTATGCAATGTCAATACGATTGCATTGACCTTTTCCTATCTCTGGTGACTTGATGGAAATGTATTTTCCTGTTGTGACGTGGCACCAGCCAGAAGTTTGTGAATGGGACATATCAAAACTACCTGTTACTTTTTCAGAGTGGGTTAATACAGTTTAATACTGATTTCAGGGCAGAATGAATGAAATATTGGCTTAATTAAATACATAGGGTCTGTCCCTTTCTGTAGGGTTATATCTTGTATGCATGCCACATGTTATAATGCATATGTTTTTATTCCTAAATTAGAAATAGAGCAAGGATCACTCAGAAAATTATTTTATTATTGTTAACACCTTCCTTACAATTGCTTTCCTTGCAGAAAAGCAATGTTATTTGCTCATACTTGGTGTGAACATAGAGCAGATGTTCAGTTGGAACGGAAGAGGTAGGTAAGAACACAAGAAAAAGAGACAAGTACCTTTATAAAGCTTGATATCTCAACTATAAAAATGTGAATGGACATCTGTAAGAAAGTTGCCAAATAGCATATTGATTTTTGGTCTGCAAAGTCTCATTGTGCTTAATTTTATGCAAAAGAGTAGACTTAGCAGAAATAATTCATATGTACAACATTAAGCAAAGCTGCAACATTGACATTTCACGCATTTTAGTGGGGTGAAATAGCAGTTAGTTTCAGATCATTTCACCCTGATACTCTAGACTTAAAAAAATAAAATCCTTTTGGATTATTCCTTGATTTTTTATGGGGGGGGGGGAAGGGGAACCATGCATTTCTCCTGCTTTCAGTAAAACCTTAAAAAAGCAACTTATCAGAAAACTAAATTTTCTGTCATTTTTGCAACATCTTCCTGCTACAGGTTGTCCTATTTTTCTTTTAGAGATCTAAACAAATAAAGCCAGGTGCAGGCAAATACAATGAATACTGCATGTGTAAAAAACATCTAGGTAGAGTTCATGATTAGAATCAAGGAAAACTACACATCATAGCAAAAAAATTAATTGGCAGGCTTGTAAAAACTTTTTTGGCAACTTAATCCCTTGGATTTGTTGTCTGAGTGACTGTAGTGATCATTAAAATGATAAAGCACAGAGGTGTTATATCTGATATAGCAGCAAAAGCTAGCTTGATATTTAAGAGCAATTCAGATTGTTCTCATGGCTCAATGACATTCTGAAAACATGAGGATTTTCTTCCTCTGCAGGGATTTAGTTTGCATTGTATGTTCTTATGGAGAATGTACAATATGATGCATATCTCATTCTATCCTGTAGGGATTTAGCTTATCCATGAGTGTAATAATGACAAAACCCTACATTTTATCGCTTCTGGTAACCAGATCTACCAACAAAGGAAATAGTTTCCCTCTAGCAAAGTAAGGTATTGAGGTTAAACATCTCATAATCCTTGGACAGGAGAGTCTTTGTATTTTTTTTGGGTTTGGTTTTTTCAGTAAATACAGCTATTTATTGCAACCTAGCGTTTTTGATTGAAGTGAATCTTTAAGTGAAAAGCAAGAGTGCAAAATTAGTTTATCTAATATTGTCTTTTTAACAATTTTTTTTTGTATCAGTATGTTTAGGCACCTTAGGTATGCAAGGTGCTTCAGAAAGAACATAGATATAATTTACATCCTAAAATGTACCTTATTTTACAGGTATGCTGTGTGTGTTTTATGGGTGTGATGTGAATTGCATCAAGAGAAATAATATATTCCTCTTATGAATACCTACAGGAGGAAAGTAGAATTAAGATGATGTGAGACTCTCAATGTTTGTCCAAATTGCCAGAAACTGAAGGTGGTACACATTTACTACCATGTCTAAAATTTTCATTTACTCTGGACCCTGTGTTGCCAGAGCAGTTGTCATGATTGCTTCTGCTGCTGCTGCATTGTCTGCAATACTGATTGTTTTACATCCTTGTGGCAATACCTTTATGATAAATCTTTTTGAGATGCTTCTAGTCTGGTCAGCTGTGGGTTCCTAATAAACTTCTTGATGGCAGGCAGTGGTGTGAAGAGCAGTACCTCCTGAGTTAGGGCTGATTCCAGCTGGGAGCTGCTACCAGGCTGGAAGCTGGCTCAGCTGCAGCAAAGCACCAGAATCAACTGGATATTGTATATGTTATATATGTAGAGCAGCTTTCTGCATCTCTTAGCTGCTGTCTCCCAGGAATGAAACAGAGGAGAATCACCCATACTGAGTGGTTTAGATTTATCTGATGCTGTTAGGTGTTTTCTTACACCTTAGAATAGGGCACAACAATGCCAGATCTTGTCTTTGTGCTGCCCCATCTCAGGGTGGTAGCCCCACAGACATTAATTTCGGCGTAAAGTCTAACTGGCTTATTGTTCCTCCAAGGAAAAAAGAGGAAAAGTCCTTCTATATCCGAGTTCTAGTCTCTACTGCACGCTATGAAAGAGAAATTAATTGCATCTGACATGAAATAAATCAGAAAATAAATGTCTAGCCAGGGCAACATCCAGAATAGGAATTTTAGGAAGGTATTGTTTGGATAAGTTAGTACAAAGATATGATTTGGAGTGTGTTGATGCATTTTAACTGATTCATAAAAAAAGAAAGTTGCTATCAGTATAATCAGCAATGTTCCTATTGAAAAATCATATCTCTTTCAACCTGCTATTTTATTGATAGCTACTAACACTTTTTTTAAATGATGGTTGCTCCACAGCAGCTAGAAAACTCTTTTCAAAGTATTCTTCAAGATAGGGCCTGTTTTCCTAATTTTCTCTTTTATGGCTACCTGCTGCAGGGTTTCTTGCACCAGCTAAGGAAGCAGCAAGCATTGATTCCATGTGGTGTGAGGCAGAGGGGTTACTTAAACTGATACCTGTTTCACAGCTGAGGTTTGTGAAGAAAGTCTGCGAAAGAATGTCTTGGAATGTATAGATATTTTTATTGTTGTCTGATGTGTTCAGGCTTGTATTTCTCTGAAATGTGTTAGATTAATGAAGCATGCTAAAATGCAGTAAATCATCCCTAATGTTAAATTCATTTGTAACAGTCTCATCATGAGGAACATGTTCATGAAACATTGCTCTGTGCCACGTAATGTGCAAGTGGCATGAAGTTCATACAACTAGATTTGATAATACATAGGATTTCCATTGTATCTTCCACAATTTTCCATTGTGATTCTTGAAATTAAAACCAAACTCCTCTCTCTGATATATCCATACCAATCTTTTAACTTCCATGAGAAAACTCATTCAGTGCTGTAACCAAAGGGAGACACTGGCTTCACTGGGAACCTGAAATCAGGATATTGCCATGTGGCACAGCGTGTTCCCCTCCAGGAAACTAGAGCACTCACCATCATCTTTCTCAGATTGAAAATGTGTAATGTAATGGTATTTTTTATATGTGTGAACTGCCCCTGTTCAATTTGGTATGTACACAAAAGTACAAATGTTTTCTATTACCTCACTCTTCAAAATATTGGTAGAAGCACTGAGGCTAAGTGTGCATTTAGTCTGGAAAGGTGAATATTAGAGCTATAGTGACCCAGTCTGAACCAGTGGCCTGATCCAACCTCCTGATAGTCTTATTCCCTACAGTAAACTTGCTTATATTACAGCAACCCTTTTAAAGACACCACTCCTCCTTTTCACCATGTTGCACAGAAGGGTGCTGGTCAACCAAAATACATTTCATATTGAGAAACCAATCTATTTATCTTTTCTTTATGTATTTCTTAATTGTATGATGCTCAGACAAAACTTGCTATTAGGAAAGAAGAGGATGAAGTAAAGCATCTGTAGGGCAAGGGCTGACACTCTCAGTAAATGGTGGTAGAACATAGTCTGTTCCTTTCTTCCCCTTTCCCTTTGCCCCCCTTGGTGCACAGTGTGTATTAGGTTTTAATCGGTGACTGCAGTTTTTGTAATAACTTAGTCGTGGTAGTCTGGTCACAAACAACTGTGATTGTCACTTTCTGCTATCAGGCTTGTGAGAACTAAGTTCAGAGGTAATTTAATACACAGATCAACTTGGCTTTTGTCCCAGCAAAATAATGGAATTCACCGTTCCTTTCTCATGAAAAACGATGAGTTTTTTTTTTTAGTCTGCACTTTTTTTTGGAGGTTAGTGGTGTTATTTAAACTGGCTCAATGAAAGTATAATACTTCAAAAATTAGATACAGCAGCATTAATTAAGTGGGAAAGATCTGGTTTTGCCATGCATTTCTGTATTTCAGAGCATAACTAAAGAATTTTTGGGGCATAGTTTTCAGGGATAACTTTTCCTATCGACCAATATAATAGAGCCATCACAACAGCTGCAAGAGATTGGTTACACTGCTGGAATTCACCCGGGTGTACACAGCTCTTTTCAATGCATGCTTTTCGAAACAAAACAGTTTGATAGCAGGTGTGACCTTTAACCCTCCCTAACTTTGAAGAACTTAATCATCATCATTTGTTCAGCACTGAATATATTTTGCAGGTGGAGGAAGCAGAGGGAAATGTAGTTTGGTTTTGATGGGGAAGGGGGAGGATGAGGAGTGGTTGTGTTGGTATTTTTACTCCTTTTGTGTAAACCAAATTAGGCAAAGTTAATTTTTGAAAGTTCTGCCTGGAACAAATTTTACATTCAGTTTATAAAGATCTGTTTTGCCATATAGTTACAGAGATGTAATTGAAAGACAGGGTAAAATGTGAAAAGAGAGATTTAAAAAGTGTAGCTGCTAAGAATTTGCATGCAGAAAGGACTGGGAGAGCTCTGTAGGGTGAATATACAAGAAGATATATTGAGAAGGTGCCAGCATTATTCCTGGAGTGTTATCAATTACATGTTGGTCCTTTCCAGTAAATGTTTGTCTTGCCAGCTTTGTAGTGACCTCAGATGAGGTTCTGTACCTCGCAGTCTGAGCAAACCCTTGAGTTTGGGGGGGTTGCATAGTGATATGGTCATGGCTGTCTGGATGAACCAGCTAACCCATTACAGAGGCGTGGGGGTCACAGTGACGGTCATACAGGGTGGTGTATGATGGTAATGGGTAACAGTGCTGCAGCACCCATGCAGGAGAAAACATTGTCTCTGTGGGAGTTAATTCTCAGCCAGAGCACCTGCTTGTTTCTTCAGCCTTGTAGATTAACGTCACTGTAAAAGCAAATACTAAAATTGACAAAGTCTGGGGATACAGGAGGCAATCTTATCTGCCAATATGAAGTGAAATGGCCACAGAGACCTTTATGTAAGTCAGCATAATTACAAGGCTTGTACTAGTCCTTGTCCTTGGGTAGCTGCTGCTTGTGCCAAATAGTTGTCTGGTGCTGTTGCTCATGGCAGGGCCCATTATGACACAGATGAAAACAGAACTCACTGTCACAAGTGACTGAGCATATATGGAAATTCAGATCTTTACAAATAGAGCTAGAAATTCATGCTTGAACCACCATATTAACAGTAAATATGGCTGTTTGTATTTCCCTCTCATCTGTGAACCCAGGAGTCTGTGTGCAGTTACAAAAATATGTTATACCCAACTCTGTAGCTTTGCCTCCTTGTCCACACAGGCACACATTCAGTTTGTGCTCTGCATTGGTGCTGAATTACTGCATGAAAGGGCTTGTCTGTTTAAGCATTTCTCTTCATACAGAGTCTTATTACTGCTAACTTCAGATTCAAGTTTAGTGAGTTCTGACTTCAGTACCTAATTTCTTATAGTCCAGTCTAGCCTTAGTTGAGAAAAGTTGGGTTTGTGGTTGAGGCTGTAGATCAGATGGCGAGCAGTCCCTTGGGTCTACCATAACTTCTTTTCAGGCTTGGGCAGCTTACTGTTGCAAAGTCATTTCAGAACTCAGTTTGTGTTTCTGTACATTTTGGCTGCTGCTGAGTCTATTGTTGCTGTAGTGGTATCAGAAGTTTTTGGCATCAGCTGGATAGCTGGGTGTGTTCAGTACCTCTGAAAGTCAGATTTGTGCATCTTGGACTGGCAGTCTGAAGGCTGGTGACACTTCATTAGTTTAATCTTCACTTTTGTGGCTGGATTGAACCTTTCCTTAATCCTCGAGTTACTGCAACTGCAGATTGGTTACTCTGCTTTTCTCCAGCTTCCACATGGCTGCAAGGAGCGATTCTTACTACTATGTAGTACCTATGGGCATGTCCCCCTTAGCAGCTCTACTTCTGCATTGGGTTGGAGCATTTCCAAACAACAGTGAGTTACAGCTGATAGAAATTTGCTCCTATACAACTATTCTATACAAGGGTTGTCAATTACATTTTCATCACACTTTTGGTATCCTGTTAGTTAGCTGTGAATCCGTATCTGAAGTGGCCTGTTGCTGCATTAAGAGCTGCTTTGCATTGGATTGAACTTTTTGTTTGGTGTAACAGCTTTGTGTCTCAGAAGTTCGGATTTATGTGGCTTATTTCCCTTACAGTTGCTCAGAGTTCGATAGAGATGCACTCTGAGCATTCCTCACACCTGGTGTGGGCATAGTTGCAGCTACCTTGAGATGATTATATACCAAAGCGTTTTGGTTCCCCTGGACAAGAATTTAAACCAAGTGTTTTGAATCTTGTGCTTTGAAGGACAGGAAATTTCTTTTCTATGTACCGAATTAAGCTTTTCTGAAAATCTCTGAGGAGTCTGAAGTTTGAACTGTTTATCTGGTGGTGTGGAAACATACAAATCTCTACTTTTGGCAACCTCAATGTAAAATTAGTAAATGATCTATTTTATGCAAGGACCTGTTTCTTAATTCATTGCTTTCTATGCTTTTTTAAAGAAGTGATATTAAATATGTCCATGGTGTCAAGACAAGTCCATAACTTAATTGAAGGCATTATATTGTTACATCTTTGGAGTGGTCGTATGACACAGTGATAGACAGGAAGTTCTTGAAAGGACTTGCAGATTCTTCATGGAAGTGGGTTTTTTTTGTGTTTTTTTAAAAGTGAAATGTATGTGAACCTTACTGATCAAATAGCTAACAAAATGAAGTGCTCACTGAGCAGTGATAAATAAGAATAATTTTCAGTTGGGTTTGCTACCTCCTTGTCAAAATAATATTAGATTTTTAAGAAATAAGAATAACTTGCATTAAAATTATTTTAGAGAGGTACTCTTTGTCATTCTATTTCCTGTATTATGGCAAAACAGAATTTATGTCCAAAATAATTTTTCATAATGGTATTATGAAAGGTCAGTTAAGAAGGTTTGGGGATTGCAAAGTCAGAGTATGGTGGTGTGGTTGTCTGTTCCCATCATGTGCAAACTTTGTCACGCTTTTCAATGGTACTGAGTTTCTATCATGTTAGTTTATTTGGTTTCTTGTTGAAAACTGGAAAAACCTCTGGAACAGTAATCCCAAAAATCAGCTGCATAAAATTCCACTTTTGAAAACCCAGCTGTCTGTAGCAGCAATTATTCTCTGAATTACTTGTTTGCAAATACTCAATTGAATATGATTGGGAGCCTTTCAAAATAATTCATATTCAAAAATATCTGATTTTTATAATTTATTTGCTTATCCATGTATGGGAAGAATTAAACAAATTGGTATGTGCATGCATATTCTGTGTATTCTCAATTATTCTCTCTTTTCCTCTTCTAGGCCAGCCAGACCGTTCAAGTTACCAAAAAGGTAAGGTCCAGTGCTGTCACACATGAGGTTTACAGAATTATAAAGGTTGTAGATGAGGTGATGGCAAAGCTGAAATTCCCTGCACAGTGCAAGAAGAAAATAGTAAGCAATCAAATTTAAACAGATTTTTAAAGAAAAAAGTATTTCTTCTGTGCAGTGGGTAGTGAATTTCTGAAAACTGCCACAGGACTTTGTGGGGGCAGACAGCATCAGCAAGGTCAAGCAACATTCAGAAGAACTGATCTACAATGGGTTACTAAGTAAACACTGGAAGGAGACAGGGACAAGTTCTTTAACATCCCTAATAACACATCTGTGAATCCTGGGGGAGCAGGAAGGGGATAGAATGCAGAAGGTGACCAAACTCAGGTGCTCTATTTATGGAGAGACAAGCAGTCTCTTCATTAGTAGAAGGCCAGAATTTAAAAACCTCTGCAGATTTCAGTGGGTTTTGTTTTCATGTTTTATGGCACTTTTATTGCTATCTCTGCCATTCTCTTTGTGTTTATGTATATTGCCTGCACAAGCAGGAAAACTCCATGCCTCAGTACTTTTTTGATTAAGGATTACTCTGAGAAGTGGCTTGGCTGTATCATCAATAATGTTAAATCAACCTGACAGACAAGTTCAGAAAATTTCATCATAATAGTTTTTTTCTTCCTAAAAGGAGACACTCCATGCAATCAAGAGCACTAGAATTTGGTTGTATATGCTCTGAAGAACAGCAGGGTCACAGAAAATGACAGAGCAACGTATCTAGAACTGTCAGTGCATCAGTAATGGCAACAAGAAACCATCTCAAGTGAAAATACATTAAAAACTTAATCCATCTTTAGGATTTGCTTTCAGTAAAGAACGGGGCTGTTGGTTAAGTGTCTGTTTTGAGTTACATAAATCTCTGTGTTACTACGAATTCAGTCACATAAATATCTGTTGCTCATAGTGACCATTTTACAACACAGAAACTATATGTGGTACATTTCTGTCTCTGTATCTCGAGAGTGGGTAGTGGTTTAACCTGAGTTTGTCTGCATATAAGTCCTGATTTGAACAGTTCAACATTAGCCTCATGTTATGCTGTAGCTTAAAATGAGAAGGAAAACAAAACAGTATCTTTTGTACCTTCTCCTTATGAAGAAAGTATGAAGAAAGTATCTGAGGTCTTGCATGACCTTAGGGCAAATTGCTTGAAACCAATGCTGCTTTTAGTGGTGCTGAATAGCTGAGATAAATACGGATTCAATTACTGTATCTCCTAAGCATTTTGAGTTATTTGAAACATGAAGAAAACGCAAAACCAAACCAAAGCTTTTTTAGTGTGTGAAAAGCATCAGGAAGAAATAAATTAATGAAAACTATATGCATTTTAGTGGTAGATAGCTAGCTAAAAGTAGTGGTATCATTTTAACAACTAGACTGAAAGCAGGGAACAAAATGGTATAAAAAATGGTATTTCAGTCAGAGTCAAACTTAAGAGAATTCATCATTCAGTGTTTGAATAGTTTGGAGGGCGAAAAAAAGATAAGGGTATCAGTGTGGCTGTATGTCCAGGTCATTGCACAAACAAGAAATAGTTTTAATTAGGCATCAAAAAGCAGGAGGTGTTCTCTTGATTTAGAAAAGTTCTAAAGGATGTGCTTAGCACTAAGGATATCCTTTCTGAATGTGATTCCTCGACTGAGGAATTGATTTAAGCATTTTCCTCTTGAACTGAGGCACTTTCAGGCAAGTGGTCATTTATGCACAATCTGTCAGGGCAGTGGCTTACTTTTCATCCAGAAAAGAAAAAGTAACTAAACTCATTTTATGGCTTTTTAATGGGTGAAAAATAAAATAACTGCCATCTGTTCAGCCATGCAAGATGGATTGGGATTGAGGCTGCTTATGGACTACTTAGAGCCAGAGCCCTCAGCAGCAACAAATAGTGCTCAGACAGGTAAAATTAAAATAGTGTGGCTAGTCCTTTTTGTCAGCCCAGATCACCTTTGCTTGTCTGAATTTCAGTATGTGATACAAGAAACAGGACAAATCAGGTGTAAACAAGCCCTTACTGTTTGCAATATGTGGCTTATTATCACATGGAACGCTTTACTTAGGACATAGTTTCTTTTACAGCTAGTGACTGAAAGGATTTAACCAAATTAAAGCTGCTCAACTGAGAATGGAAGTGTAGAGACAACATGTCAAAGTGGTAAATCTGGCACTAGTGATGAATAGGAAAATAAATCTTTTGGGTATAACTTTTATGACTTCAGAGCAAATGTCTATAGCAGCTAGTCAGTCTAGCTTGGTGTTTATGAAAACATTTAGTCCTATAAATAGGAAAACTCTATTAGGTCATTTACTTCCCTTCACTTCTACTTTGTACAATTGCTCATTTGGCAAGCTGCCCCTTTGTGATTCACTTTAATAAAAACTTAGACTTCAGATTGCTTTTCAAGCTTTTGCTAATTAACCTCTTGTGTGAGAATGTAAGAATTACTCCATGTTTACCTAATAGGAAATTGAGGTACACCCAGTGCTTCCTTGCTCCCTAGAGCTGTACTTAGACCCCTGTATGTGCCTATTTCCACATGCTGTGGAAAATCAGCAATAAACTTGCTCATTGCCCTTGATTTTCGGTTAGAATGCTGGGAAACCATTGCTGGAGTGAGGAGATGGATGGTTCCCTCCTTTCTTAGCATCAAACCAGAAAATCTCCATAGAGCTGATAATTGTTCTGTGATTAGCTAATGAGTTGCTCTTAAAACTGAAACATAGCCATGATCCTTTAAGAAGAAATAAGGGAAGGATAAGTAAAGCTATGAACTTTCATGTTGCACTGCTTGCAAGTTGAGGAGGAAATAAGAGTTTAGATCTTCTTGATCAATATTTAGTGTGTGCAGAGACCATCTGTATAGAATGATTCATAGCCTATAATTATTTTTCTAATGTCTTTTAAACTTCATAAGACTTCATGTACTATCTTTACTTCCAAGATTAGACAATGTTGCTTTTGAAACATAAACTATATGAATTCAAGTTTTCACTGTAAGAAAATGTTTTTAGAAATCAAGGTTTCTTGGTTTCACTTAATTTTCTGAATTTTTTCTGTCAATTTAACAAAAATAAAAATATTTTACAAAATTAATGAAAGTTAGGTTTGTATATAAAAATTCTTGCACTCTTAAAATTTAGATTTAATGATAGATAGTGATGATAGAAGACTAGATAGCTAATTCTGATCAGTTTATGTATCCTGTTGCCAATACCTTGCATCTTTGAATTTACAACAGATTTCCTGGGTCATATGTAGGGTTTGAGTATTTTTTTAATGACTGTTTTAAAAATAGAGGAAATGTTTTCTTCTGGATTCTACTTCAAAACTGATTTTTTTTCTTTAAAATGCTGAAGTTTTCTAAAATAGTGATGTTCTAAAAAGAAATAGTGATGTTTTTCTGTCAATGAATTTTTAAGAATGTTTTTCAGTGGTCCCCAATCATGGATAATATCCATAACAATCATTAAGGATTTTAGTTAAGGAAAAAGTATTTCTATAAAAAATTGTATTTAATCTTAAACAGTTTTCAATTTACATATTCTTTTTTTTTATTTTTAATGTAAAAGTAAATTATTCCTATGACAGGTTGAAATACTGAACATATACTAAACTACAGAAATACCTATTTTAGTAGCCCATGGTTATTCATCTTTATAGCAGCACGATGATCTAAGATAAAGCCTCTTTTTGTAAGAATCCTGGGGTAAAATAATAATAGTCTGATATGAAAAGCTTTTCTACATATCAATAGAAAGTTTTAGGGAGATTTGATAGACACCTGGGGAGTATTTCTTATAGTAAAAAAACCCAGAAAGCCCAAGAAAACAGCAAATGTGTAGAAAAAGCTCTTTCCAAATGGTTTCTGTCCATTTGTGATAGTTAGCTTAATTTCCTATAAGAGTAACAAAGAAGGCAGATCAGTGTTTCAACACAGCTCTTTGGAGAAGTATGGATTAATTTGTTGTGTGACTTCCACTTCTATAACACCTTTCCCTGCCCCTCTCTCATAGTTATGCTGCCCTCATCGCCGACTGGCCCGTGGTGGTCCTGGGCATGTGCACTGTGTTAATTGTGGTGTGTGCACTGGTTGGAATATTAGTTCCAGATCTTCCAGATTTCTCCGATCCACTGCTGGTAAGTAAATATTAATTGAGAAAGTTTTTTTGTTTGCCTTTTTTCAGTGATGCCAGGAAACAGCAAGTGCAAGTACAGCAATTGGTACATTCCTCTTGAATTGGGATCTGCCCAGAGAGAAAAACTGACTCTTAATATGCCTTAAAAGGTTCCCTGTACTATGAATCTGTTCAGGAATCAATTTCCAGAGAGACTCAATTGGTAGTCAGCTTGCAGAAGCAATTTCTGTCTAATAAATACACTAAAAAAATTAGTTGTTACAAACTCTTACAATTCCTCTATATAAAAAGGAAAAAAGTATTAAATTTTGACATTGGAGCAGCAGTTGCTGTCAGAGAGTGTTTATCCACTGGTTTAAATTTCCTCTACAGTTTGGTATTAAAATGTCCTTTGTCCTTCAGCAGAACTGCTGTAGATTGAATAATGTATATTCACCCCAGTTTTAGATGCACAGCACAGTACAACACAGACCATACATTCTAAATCAAGTTTCAAAGAGTGAGGGCCAGGATCTGTTAAAGGAAAGGGGATTCCAAGTGCCTTCTGGGGATGAAACGATATCTGTGTTGAAAAACTAAAAGTAATTTTTATCAGATTCTATTCCATACCATGCTCATTTCTTGCTTGTCATGAACTGTCTTACCAATGAGTAAATTTAAGGACTTTTTATTGAAAGTATTTCATTCAACTGTTATCCTCATATAAAAATATACTGTTCCTATAAGTTATTGTTATTTGTAGTTTAGTATGTACATCTGTGTGTAACGGATATTTCATGAAAACAGTCAAGTTTTTAAAATTGTTTCAAAGTCACTTTCAAAATTATTTAAAGATTTGCTTTATTCTTGGAGGAACAGAGCAGAGATACTTGAGAGTTTTTTAATCATTTTTAATCAATAAGAAGTGATAATCGAGGTAATGAATAGGACTTTGTAGAAGGCCCTTACTCTGAAAATTAAGTGTTGAACATTTGGTAAATCGTCTCTTCTCAGGGACAGAAGTAGTACGTGCAAGAATTCTTAATCCCTCATCACTTTATACAGGCAGTCATTATTTTGTCTGACCTGTCATAAAGCATTTTACCTTTAAAAGTAGATGCCTGGAGTAATTATGCTTCATAATGAAAACTATCCATCACTTTGATTGTGTTTCCGCTCCTCTTTTTGAGCTAAAGAATGAAAACTATTAATGGAATCCCTTGATTTTCTGCTCTTAGGGTTTTGAACCAAGAGGGACAGCCATAGGACAGAGGTTGGTCACCTGGAACAATATGGTGAAAAATACAGGATACAAAGCAACACTTGCAAACTATCCTTTCAAATATGCAGATGAGCAAGCTAAAAGGTAAGAATTTGTATTTAGGATGTGTTATATTTTATTTGGGCTTTTTGTATATACATAGACCTTGCACCAGTACCCTCTGAAATTAACATATGTGTTGCCACGTATTTCAATAAATATTGAATCTGATCATCTACAATTCTCAAGGCCTTTCACATCAGGGTAGATATTTATCAGCACAAGCTCTTTTAAAAAGTGTATAATTTTAGTTTTCTTTTAGAGTTACAGATATTTACAGATCTAGAATCGATATAATTTCCTTTGAACTCTCTTGATTTAAAGAAAAAAAATTAATGTTTCAGTTTTTGTATACCAGAGGCACATCAGTAAAATATCTTTTATCATATGTAAGAGGTGTTAAGGTGTGTGACATGTTTGGATGGGTACTTCTTTTAACAATTTTTTTGCTAAGATAAGGTAAAACTACTATTTTGTTTCAGTCACCAAGATGACAGATGGTCAGATGATCACTATGAAAGAGAGAAGAGGCAAGCAGACTGGAACTTCCACAAGGATACTTTTTTCTGTGATATTCCAAGTAAGTGGAGAAATGTTGTAAGGAAGGCTAAAAAATTCTACCAGTTGAATGTTTTCTGAACTCTCCTATATATTGTATGCTGTATGGGAAAATATGTTTTGCTTGGTATATCTGCACCTTCTTTTTGTGTGCAGAAGTCTTGAGAAAATTGAGCTGAAATGTTGTGTTCTATTGATTCTTGCTCAGAAGCAACGATATTTACTTAAAGTACTTCCTCTAAGTGTTTCTGTTTCCTGTAAAGAATTTTATTAGTTCTTGGTAGTACTGATCATTGTAAAAACAGTGTTTTGTGTGTGATTGTAGAGGTAGAGCTTAATTCACACTAGGGAAGAAGTTTTATAATACCTAAATGAAAATACCTTTCCTCTGTATGTCTGAAAAGGCATCCACTGGTCATCTTGTATAGAATTTTGGAGTTTGTTTAGGGACAATATGGTACATACAAAAAAAAACCTCAAAGAAAGAAAAATAAAAGTTTAAAAATCCCCACCATACAGCACTGTAGGCTTATGAAGCTGACCAAGTTAAACTAGAGGACAAAAAAAGGCCAAGAAGTCTGTTGAGTGTTTAGAAGGCGTACTGCAAAACTTTGATAAGTCCTGTTCTGGCAGAAAGTGTGCATTAGCAGATGTAGATCTTGCCTTTATTCATACAACAACTTGAACTCTTTTGCATCAACTTCCATATGTGAGAACTGATAACAGAGTACAAAAACGTAATTGTGAAATTATTTGTTTGTATTACTTGATCTAAGAGAGCAACAACCAGTGAAAACCTGTGTGAAGAAAAGATTTAATTTCTTTTTTCAGTTAAGTATGGTCTTATATCTGAGTGAGAGGATGTGAGGAAGGTCGTAATTTCTGCTCGTGTGAGCAGAACCCAATGAGACTAAGCATATCATGAGTAAGGAAATGGAAATGTACTCAAAACTCTGCTGAGCATGAACTGCAACTTGAAGCAGAGTTAACTCCTCTTATCCTGCCTGCTGTTTCTGCACAGTCTCACTCTCATTCTTTCCACTGCTGTTTCTGCATAGTCTCAGTTGTGGCAGTCATGAAGGAATTGCGCTTCTAAGGGAAAATTTGCCAGTCCATTATGTAAAGAAAACAACTGATTTCCTCTTGTCCCATTTTTGTCATCCCTGGTGTCTTTCTTTATGTGCTCCAGGATCTGCAGATTTCAGTTCCCTTGATCCTAGAGCATGGTCAGACATCATAAAGCACCACCCTTGAGTCTTTCCAGTATAGTCTTGTCAAAGACAAAAGTTCTGCAGATTCACAGCAGTGGGGAAAAATCAGCTTTTTGGTTTCTTGGAATATTTTAATTAATGTGATAATGTTTCTTAACCCAAAGTACCACGTTGTGTTAGCAGTACCATGTATTTCTGTTTGTATGTTTCTCTTGTGAGCTATGCATTCAGATCTCACTGCCACTAAGTAATTATTTCCTTTCCAAAAAGCTGTCTTCTGATAAATGCTATTTAATTTGTAATTTAAGCTTTATGTGTCTAAACTGTGGAATTCTTAAAAATGGCCTCAAGGATATCACAACAATTTCCACTGCAGTCATTTGCTTCTAAAGCAAAAAACATTCTTGTAGAAACTGCTTTATAATTATTATTTATATTCCTAAATGACTTACTAAATCAGCCTTTGATTACTATTATCAGTGTACTGCCATTATGCTGTGCCAAGAATTTCATAGTTTGCTGATTAGATCTTTTGATTTTTATTTGTTTGTCATATTTCAGAAGATAGTTTGCTTGAATAGAAGTCTGTAGAGCTTCTAAGTGGTATATAGTATTGAAGATGCCATATTTACTATAAGCACTTTAAGGAAATGGAAACTTTCATGTGGAGTGAGTCTTACAGATAAATAACTCATCTTGAAAAGAAGGTGAATTCCCATGACCTGACAAAGATTTTTTTTCTATGTCATTTGAACAGTGGGGGTCTGCCTCAGCCTTTGATATGAGGCACACCCAAACAAGCAGTAAACCCCCCCTCTTGTAATTTCAGGTGATCGCTATTCACGAGTGGTGTTTACATCAACAGAAGGAGAGAATTTATGGAATTTGAATGCAATTAAGTCAATGTGCAATGTAGATAACTTGAGGGTAAGTAAATACGGCATTTAATTTGTTTAACTTGGCAGATATTGAATATGCGTTTGAAGCTTTGCTTTGCTGCCCATTGCCATCCAGTAGCATGTGGGAGGGCTTCACATTGTTCACGTCCTGCCAAATGGTCAGTCAGCATTCAGGTGAAATTAAAAAACAATTTTCAATTTCTAAATCAGATTATATAGGGGATTTCTTTGGTTTTGCTACTGATAGCATCCAGGATGGGATAGAGGAGGGCTACTTCAGGAGATTTTTTTAAAGAGAGGACTATCTTAACTTCTGCTGTGTGATTCCTCATAAAATATTAATCAATGGAATTTTGTTCTTGTTTCCTAGCAAATAATTATTTTTTCTTGCTTTTTCACCTTCAGGTGAACTGGCTGCATTCTCATAGCATATGCTGTTTTCTCTGACACCCAGTGGGCCGGTCAATTTTTTCTTCTGTTAGTTTAGAATATGTTGGTAGATAGAATAGCCCACTTCATTAGATGTGGATAATGATACTTACAGAGTAATATTAATCTTTTCTTTAGAACTGAGAAAATGAAAGACAACATTTTGTCATTGTCTGTCTGTCCCTGTTGTGTTTTTTCTTGACTTCTCTTGTACTCAGTACCTTGCATAGTCAAAGTAACCTTTGGAATATCCCATATCAGAGGCTGTTATAGAGCCACTTTCTTTTACATGTGTTACAAGGTAATTTAGCACTCTCATTGAAATCGATGCCCACTTTTGACAAAAGGAAGTTAACTGACAAAGGCTGAAATAAAATAAGCATTCAGATAGTACATTTGTAAGATATAAGCTTGCCACTTGCTGGAGTGAACTCCTTTGAACCACTGAGTAACCATGAACTTTTGCATACTGGTGACTTTGCATGGAAATAAAGCAATATGGTTTTCTTCTGTTAAAGAAGAAAACCCATTTATTTCCATGTTTTCCTCCTTCAAAACAAAAATAATCATAAGCAATTAAATTCATATTATACACATTTATTTCACGAGGATATTTTGTGTATCATTGCCTTTTAGATAACTGCATTAATTTAACAAGTTCCCAAACCGTTTTCCCTACAACAGCTGTCTTTGCTTTGTTAAAATCTTAAGCTGTAGTGAAACATTACATAATGAATCTCCCTTGGCACTCTGCTGACAGGCATTTTGTCCTGGTTGGCCTCCCTTGGTGGAAGTGGTTTTTTGTCATCACATGCTCACAAGGTGTTCTTTATTTCCCCATGAAAGATTACTCCACTGACAGGATGGCTCATGTGGTTATCCTTTATCTCTTTCAATCAGAATGAGCCAGGTGAGCAAAGTACAGTATTTAAACTAATGCAGCTCAGTTTTGTATGAACTGAGCAAGGGAGTAATTATACTGCCAGTTCAGTCGGGAGATGCAGTGGAGAATAACCTTTTATAAGGGTAGAAATTGAGAGTTAAGGAGGAGATGCTAATCTGTGCATTTAACTGTTGAAGTTTAGTCACAGGAAGCTGTTGCAGCCAAGTCCCAGGTAGTATAGGTCATTGCAAAGCAATGCAGTCTGAACTAGAAAACCATAATAATTCTGTTTAACAGAAGACAGTTAATTACATCTGAAGAATAATCTCTGTAATGATTGTGTTACTCCTGAGGAATTTTCCTTTTGTTCCTCCTTATATGCAGACTTTGATAATAATGCATTATTTCAAACACGGCTTTGCTTTCTCAGGGAAGGATGAAACTGCTTTACTTCAGTAAGCAAGCACCACACATATCCATAAAACCAGCTCTTCCTTTGAAATAAGGACACTTCAGAAAATTAAATGTTGGCTACTTGAGCTGCACCCACAGTTGTGTAGATATTTCTAGAGAAAATGGTTGCAAATAATGTTTCTGTGGATCTTTATTTGTAATTTACTTAAGAATGTAGTAATTGAATACCTCAGCTGAGCAGAGTAACAGTGCATCACGATAGCAGCATTGAGTTTTACCTAGTTAGTATATAACACAAATTGATATGGTTAGTTTTTGAGATTACTGCTGGTTTATGTATGTAAATTTGTACTAAAAATTAGGTATTCAGGGCTCGGAAAGGACTGAAGCTTTTTTCATTATTTCTTTTTTAAATCCTTGTTACTTACGAATAACACTTTAAAATTGTTTTAACGCTTTCTAACAGTTTTCAAGCACTTCTGATGCTTTTTAGAACTCACAAAGTGCTGTGCTGTGCCGTGCCCCCCTTGTGAATGCTTAATTCTGGTAGCAGCCAGTCCCTCGGGAGGATGCCGACTTGCACTGCAGCAATCGGAAGAAATCAATGACTTCAGTGACCTTAGGGTCTTACAGACTCTCTCCTGGCTGTAGTCATTTCGTTGTTCAGTTCATGCTTGTTTAGAGCCACAGTTCTGTTGAAATAAGTGGCAAAGCTTTCTGTATTCAAAGACAGGAAAATCAGGCACTATTTTCTGGGAATGCAAACCTTAGAATTTATGTATTTTTCTGATGATAAGCAGTATTTCAGCACCAGTAAGAATTTGCTTTAGTATGGAAGTAACAGTATATCCTCTGTGTGTTAATTGTATTCCCATATGCTTGTATGTAACTACTTTAACTATATGTTTTACTGACACTTAGGGGCTCCATCCTGCAGCTGCTCAGCATATGGTAGTCCTATAATCTTCATGGCAACTTTATATACAAAACAGTTACAGGAAGTGCTCTAACCTTTTACTGGTTGGATAAGAACCTTTTTTTTTCTTTTTCACCTATTAATTGCAGAATGTTTTCCCTGTGAACTGTAAGCAGTTATTTTATAAGCTTTAAAGAGTATTGTCTCTTCAGACTGCTTTCCCCAAAACTGTGCGTTTGTGAATCTCTGTTACTGCAGGGATCGGTTTGGGTAGTTCTGCCCACAGATGCAGCATGTGTGGAGTTTGCACTACTTAGTTTTCTTAGTTGTTCCAAAAAAAATTAAAATGTTGCCAGTGGCAGACCAGGTCTGGCAACAGCAAAATAGCCTTTTCAGCTCCTTTGGATCACCAACAAAGCCCAATGCTACAATCTATTAACATTTTAGGTAGGATTTTAATGAGCTATCAAGAGCTAAATTTTGTATTTTAATTTCTAATTTCCAACTGGCAGCTCAAGTTACTTTATCTTTGGCAGCAGTTACTTTAGCAGTGAATGTTTATGGCCTGCAGCAAGTGTTGAAGAACAGTATATAAACCTCATTGTCCCATCTTGAACTTGAATACATAGAGAAGACAATACAATCCTTTCCTCCCAATTTGCCTATTATATCCTCATAGGACTAACTTGGAGATGTGCCATGAAAAACATAGATAATGCTATTCCAGTGCTTCCTTTTATTTAGTAGGTTGTTCAGCTTTTCCTGAGTTTGCATGTGTGAGTGTTTTTATCTGGAAACAATCAAATGTGAATTATCCTGTTTTTTGGGAATGCCAGTTTGTTATTGTTCAGAAACTGGTTGACAAAATTTAGTTCATATTCAAGCTTTTATAACTACCGTGAGAATCCCCAGGTGCATTTTTTTTTGGTCTGCGTTATAAAGGATTGTTAATAATAAACCTGTGAAATTTTGCTTCAGAAAAAGAAGAAAAAAAGAGAGGAGACTATGTGGCTTGTTTCAGATTACCTAAATTTAAAGCATACATAGATAATGAATGGTTTCAGGGTCCATTTCTGTAAACTGAAGCACGTGGTTTTATTAATGTGACTGTATTAATATATGTTCATTCTGTGTAACTTGATTAAGACTAACTTGTACATATGTCTATTTGAAGGATTAATTCTACTTTGTCACACGTAACAGGTCAGAAGTTCTCTTAAAACTTAAGTTCCTCGTACCATACCAAGACTGAGAAAAATTTATCTAACCTTATCTAACCTTGTTACTTAGGAGTTTCACTTCTATTTTATGGTTCCCTTCAGTTTTGCATAGGAGTGCCTAATGATGATTTAACTAAGTTGTGCTCTTACTGTCTTCAACTAAATCTGGAATATTCTTGAAGTAGAAGAATTATATCCCCATAGGGGATTAACACTCCTTTAGTTCAGAAGAGTCCTTAACCAAAATGTTAAAATTGCTATCATTTTTATAAAGCTCTGGTAGCAGTTTCTGACCTTTGGACAGTCACTTAAGTTGGCAACAACAGTCCTCCCCATTCCCCAGCTCAGTCCCCTCTCTGCACTTGACACTGGTGTCTGCTTGTCCCCATGACTTCTCTGTCTTTGCTGCTACTGCAGCTTCCTCCACTCCACTCCTGACTCAACTCTTGGGACTTGGCCCCACCACGGGCACAGCTTTCAGAGTTGTGACTGTTGTCTCTGTGCATCAGGGCTTATTTTGGGGTTCTTCGTGACAGTGGAATTATCTTGTGCTTGTGCTTTGGAAGTCCTGCATGACTTAGGGACATTCAGTGCCTGGGTGGCAGGCTGAGCTGATCAGGGGCAGTGTCTGTCAGCTGTGCAGGAGCTAAAAAAGAGTCATAAAGTCCAGGTTGTAGAAGAGAGTTGAGGTGATGGAAGTTGTAAAGCTGTCACATCCTTTCTTTCTGGATGGTAAGTCCCTACCTCTCCTAGGAACTTCAGGATTTAATTGCAAGCAGAATGAAATTTCATAGATTCATGGCTGATTGGTTATTTTCAAGAGTATAGCATGAGATAACAGAAGTGAGTTAACGGCTGTTAGTCTAACAAGAAACAAAACACCTCAGTGCATCTTCAAACAATAGAATTACAATATTCTTAACACTTCTGCCAATTATATGCCACTGTGACAAGTCCATATACTGAGTTAACTGCTGATTTAGTCTGCTGCACGTAAGAGAATACAGACAAGAAACAATGTTTGTGGAAACAAGATTTTAAAATGTTAACACAGAAGAACCACAAACTGAACTTTCGTAATTTTGAGTTGGTTTTGTGGGTTGTTTTTTGGGGAGGGAATTGGATTTGTTTGTTTGTGTGGGTTTTATTGTTTGGGTGTTTTTTGTGGGTGAATTTTTCTAATAATTCAGACTGTTACTTTAAACTGGATTGTTTGCCCTCCCTGTCTTTACACAGATCAGATCCCATTCCCAGTTTGGTGACCTCTGCCAGAGAGCCACTGCTGCTTCGTGCTGTCCCAGCTGGACACTGGGCAACTATATTGCTATTCTAAACAACAGGTCATCGTGTCAAAAAATTGTCGACCGGGATGTCTCTCACACCCTAAAGCTGCTTCGCACATGTGCCAAATACTACTACAATGGAACCCTGGGGCCGGACTGCTGGGATATGAATGCCAAAAGGAAGGACCAACTCAAATGTACAAACGTGCCTCGCAAATGTACCAAGTACAATGCTGTTTACCAGATCCTTCACTATCTAGTGGACAAGGATTTTCTAAGCCCAAAGACAGCTGACTATGTCTTACCAGCTTTAAAATACAGCATGCTCTTCTCTCCAACTGAGAAAGGGGAAAGCATGATGAGTATTTACCTAGATAACTTTGAGAACTGGAACGCTTCTGATGGTGTCACAACCGTCACAGGGATTGAGTTTGGAATAAAACATAGGTTGTTTCAAGATTACCTGTTGATGGATACTGTGTATCCTGCCATAGCCATTGTAATTGTCCTGTTAATTATGTGTGTGTACACGAAGTCCATGTTTATCACGCTGATGACTATGTTTGCAATAATTAGTTCCTTGATTATTTCTTATTTTCTCTATCGAGTAGTATTTAATTTTGAGTTCTTTCCATTCATGAATCTCACGGCATTAATTATCCTCGTTGGGATTGGAGCAGATGATGCTTTTGTCTTATGTGATGTTTGGAACTACACAAAATTTGATAAACCTCATGCTGGAACCTCTGAGACAGTGAGCATCACGTTGCAGCATGCTGCTCTTTCCATGTTTGTCACAAGTTTTACAACCGCTGCTGCCTTCTATGCTAATTATGTCAGCAATATCACAGCAATCAGGTGTTTTGGTGTTTATGCTGGCACTGCCATTTTGGTGAATTATGTTTTGATGGTTACATGGCTGCCTGCTGTAGTTGTGTTACATGAACGATACCTTCTCAATATTTTCAGTTGCTTTAAGAAACCTCAGCAGAGGGTATACAACAAAAAAAACTGCTGGACAGTGTTGTGCCAAATGTTCCACAAGATTATTTTTGCAGTTTCAGAAGCATCTAGGATATTTTTTGAGAAAGTTTTGCCATGCATTGTTATCAGATTTCGATATATTTGGCTTTTCTGGTTTCTTGCCTTAACAATTGGTGGAGCATATATCGTGTGTGTAAATCCAAAGATGAAACTGCCATCATTGGAGCTCTCTGAGTTTCAGGTATTTAGGTCTTCCCACCCATTTGAACGATACGATGCAGAATACAAAAAGCTTTTTATGTTTGAACGTGTCCACCATGGAGAAGAGCTCCACATGCCAATTACAGTAATCTGGGGTGTCACACCCGAGGATAACGGTGACCCTTTAAACCCTAAAAGCAAAGGAAAGCTACAGCTAGATACCAGTTTTAATATCGCTAGCCCAGCTTCACAGGTTTGGATTTTGCGTTTCTGTCAGAAGTTAAGAAATCAAACCTTTTTTTATCAGACCGAAGAACAAGACTTCACAAGCTGCTTCATTGAAACTTTTAAGCAATGGATGGAAAATCAAGACTGTGATGAGCCATCTCTTTACCCCTGCTGCAGCCACTGGAGCTTTCCCTACAAACAAGAAGTTTTTGAATTATGTATCAAGAGAGCTATAATGGAGCTAGAAAGAAGCACAGGGTATCACTTAGATAGCAAAACCCCAGGGCCTCGCTTTGACCTTAATGACACCATCAGGGCCGTGGTGTTGGAGTTCCAAAGCACCTACCTCTTCACCCTGGCTTATGAGAAAATGCATCAGTTCTACAAAGAGGTGGACTCGTGGATTTCAAGTGAGCTTAGTTCTGCTCCTGAAGGTCTTAGCAATGGTTGGTTTGTGAGTAACCTCGAATTTTACGATCTTCAGGACAGTCTTTCTGATGGTACTCTGATTGCCATGGGCCTTTCAGTTGCTGTTGCCTTTAGTGTAATGCTTCTTACAACTTGGAATATAATCATAAGCCTTTATGCAATAGTTTCAATAGCTGGAACTATTTTCGTCACCGTAGGTTCTTTGGTTCTTCTGGGATGGGAGCTAAATGTGTTAGAATCTGTCACAATTTCGGTGGCTGTTGGCTTATCAGTAGACTTTGCTGTTCATTATGGAGTGGCTTATCGCTTAGCCCCTGACCCTGACCGAGAGGGAAAAGTAATTTTTTCTCTAAGCCGTATGGGTTCTGCTATTGCAATGGCTGCCTTGACTACCTTTGTAGCTGGAGCAATGATGATGCCCTCAACAGTGCTGGCATACACGCAGCTTGGCACTTTTATGATGCTTATAATGTGCATTAGCTGGGCTTTTGCAACATTCTTCTTCCAGTGCATGTGCCGATGCCTTGGACCCCAGGGCACTTGTGGCCAGATCCCACTACCAAAAAAATTGCGGTGTAATGCCTTCTCTCAGACTTTTTCAGGGGCACAAGGAGGCAGAGGTCAAAATAAATCACATCCTGTTAGCAAGTATCAGCTGGACTCCAGGGGTCAAAAGCCAGAAATGGAGCATGAGCACTATGAGCTTGAGCCTCTGGCGTCACAGACTGGTATCTGCAACCCTGCAGAGAAAGTGACGTATGAAGAAACTCATATTTGCTCAGAGCTCTTCAGCAGCAGGCCCCAAAACACATGTATGCCGATGCATCCAGCCTATAATAGTGAAGTGAGTAAAAGCATTAAAAACGTTGCTGGTTCAGCTGTGCTGCAGACATCTCTTGACCAACACACCATATGCCCAGTTTTCTCCCAAAACAGGCAGTGTAGCTGTCCGGATGCATATAAGCAGGTGGCAATGAAGTGGAGTCCACACTCATGTCAGCAGTTAAGTGACACCTTCTGTTACCAGTGTTCTCCTTCACCGGGAACTGTACAGATCCAGAGTTCTGTAGCTCCCATAAATGCTTTACAGCAAGCTGCTGAAGGTTATGTGCATCCAGTCCAGCATGTCCTCCACTGCAGTTGCCTTCAAGGAAGGCTCAAAAGAACGATGACGCAGAACTCTCTGCCTAAAAATTTCTTCCTTCAGTCCGTGCAACAGTTTCAGGCACATCAAAGAATAAACAGGACAGATACACATGCTCATCAAAACCCAGAGGAAAACATCAGAACTGTTCCAAAGGTGATGAGCTCCTCACAGTTTCTCTGCCGAAATGCAGGACCTCTAATAGTGCGTTGCTCTGAATGTGAGAACAGCATCTCAAATAACCAAAAGGGATTCTGTCAGCAGACAGACAAGTGTGATGAAAAGGGTGGTACAGAAGCAAATGGGATTGAAAGCAAGAAAGCCTCTCTGTCAAAGCAGAAAAAGAAAGCCGAGGGCAAGATAGATCAGCATTCTTTACAGAATGAGCAGGTTTTGAAGGCTGACCAAAATGATAAAAAGCACCTGCTGAGTAGGTCAGTGAGAGAGGCTCGCCATGAGGGTTGCCGTGAAAGTTCACACTGTTGTAGCAAGGCTATCGCAGTGAAGTGCAATTCTGTTGACTGTCAAATGCCAAACATCGAAGCCAATGTGCCTCCTATGTTAATGCGCCCAGAACTTTCCAATGAAAGTTTGTTAATAAAAACACTATAATAAACCTTTAATTTGGCAATCCTGTGTCTTTCTTTTAAAAGTAACTTTAAAAACTAAAAAGGAAAATCCTGAATAAATATGAATTATAATTTGCCTTTGAGAATGAATAATGTATTTTATAGAACAGTAACATTTATACATTTCATAAAGCCATTACATGTAGTAAAACCCGATGTTGTCCAGAATGTTTTTTGCTGTAACTCATAAGGTGGATTATGCTTCATTTATTTTTTGTCCCAAGGCATTCGAGTTTGATTTCTCCACATAAACCATTCAAGAAATAAAGCATTGCAGAGAAACTCCCTTTTCTGAAGCCAGGGCTTGTGAGATTGATACAATGTGGGGCAGACTGAGATGGCCACGTTTCCTGAGTACATCATTTACCTTTATTCTACTGCTGCCTTGGCAGGTTTATGCACACCTTCGAACATTGCAGGGCTATAATTGTGTTCATTCAGGGTTGTCTGAAAGACTAGCTCTGCAGGGCAGGCTGTTTTGGAATATTTTTTAACTATTCATCCTTTCAAAATCTAAAGAGAGGCTCTTAGAGGTCAACAGCATTTGCACTGCCCTTGTTGTGTTTCTGTGTATATAGTGCAGTAAAACAGTTAACTGCCCTTTCTGGCAGTTACTGTAAAGACTTCACCATTAAATACCAGAGAATACAGGTGGAAACAATAGTATGTGAACATTATTTACTTCTAAGTAATGACAAGAAAAATACAGTTTGCATAGATGACAGATGTTTGTACATAAAATCAAGGGTTACAAAAGGGACATGAAGTGCCTTGCAATACTGAGCTTTTTCCCACAAAGTTAACCTGCCGTGGAGAAAGGCGTAGTCAATGCACATGTTCTAGACTTACTGTCAACAGTATCAGGTTAAGTCAATTCAAATGGCTCAAATGCATAAATTAAAATATTGTGAGTGTTCTTAGCCAGAGAAGTTCCAAGACAAAGTTCCAAATATCGAACTAGACCATATAACCAAGACATTTGATTTCATGTGTTGTCTCTGTCTAAGTACAGGGTTTATACCAAAGTACAAATGATAGCTGTGAATAATCATGGGAGTACTTGCTGGTCTCATCATTCAGGGAGAGAGCGGATTTCAGAGCTAGAAATGTTTAGCATGTCATAATTCCTATGTACCTTAATGATAAATCTCTTCTTATAATCATTTAGTTATGCTGGTTATCTTGATTTATTAGACACAGAAGATAGATTTCATGGGCTGGTGTGATATCATGTACTTGCTGTGTAATGAATTACTGAAGGAAAAGCCTGGCTTTTTCTGTCCTGATGTTCATGTTGAAGGGATGCAGAATATTCATATAGAACAAACCACTTTGGTTTGTCTGGGAGTAGTGATGTAGCACTTATACATCCCAGTGACTGGAACAGGATAGGAGGTTGAAATCTACAGAAAAGGCTAAAATAACTTTATATGGTTTAAGAAAAGTATCATTCTTTCTTAGAAAACTCAGTTTTAATTACCTAGTAACTTGTCTCTCAATTTAGAGCCCGATTCTTTCTAAATGTTTGTAATGAGAGCAATCCAAGGCTTTTCTGTGCACTTCAGAGGCCATTAATTACAAAGAGCTAAGACTGGCAGTGCTAGCAATCTGAAGAAATTAAAAGGGCTAAGAAATAAACTGGGCTGTTGCTATTGTCCAACTTTTTTACTGCCCACTGCATCTACTTGAGTGCAGTTTGAATCCAACCTTGCCAAAGCATTGTGTAATGCTTGCATAGTGCCTGTCACATCAGCTGTCCTTCACCGTGGTGCCTTTGAGGCGTGGGCCTTAGAGGAGGTCCTCAGCTCATGCATCTACTGAACAGAGGACTATTTGAGATGATGAACTCAAAAGTGAGATTTTTTTCCTTTGCTGGTTTTCCATCCTGCATTTTGGGTAAGGAAAGCACTTTGAACTGCTTATGTTAATAACTGGTGAGGTAAGTGACAGAGATTAATGTTACATTTCCATTATGATTTATAAATTCGTAAAGGTTAATACAGTGAAAAAAAACCATGGTAGATACAGAGTTGTGATGTAACGTGCTCTTAGAAAAGATTAAAATTAACTTGTGTACTTGGCTAGTGAACGGGATCACTGCTGTATTTGCCTTTTGTGACTTTGCCATTGCCTCCCTGCTGACTCCTTTATCCTTTCCAAGTTGGTTAGCTGGACAAGGAGCAATCATTGACTTAGATTAAGTTTAATACTTATGGATGTAGCACCACATGCATGTGTGTCTGTGTGCTGCATCTGTGTCAATTCATGTGTAGACTCTTAAGATCCAAGCCAGTGCAACTCCTGGAGAGTGGAAGAGAAGAGGAGTTGGTTCCAGTGGCAGGTGAAGGCTGATGAGGCTACACTTTGCTCTGCCCCAAGAAAACTCTGGAAAGAAATAAGTCAATACTAAAACCAAATTTTTTCCCAGCTACTAGGAGCAAGCAAGGGGATGTGAGATTCTGTTCCACTCCAGGAAATCTTAACAAGAACCATTGCATCCTACAGTGACATCTCAAAGACTCACCAATGATAGCTAAGTCCCAGGGGAAGCTGATAAGTCTAAAATACTCCAATTTCCATTAACTAGTTTGCTATCATGGAGGTCCTCCCATGGATTGGGATTGCAGAGGGAATGTGGATGTGTGCACACCACACAGTGTGGTTCTTCTCGGGTGGGCTGCCCAGGTGGCCTAAGGGCCCTACTAGTGGTACTGGCTGGCACTTCCTCCCTGAAGTAACGTGGTCCTGGCTTTACAAGATGCAGAGCTTTATTTCTATGGATAATCCAGGCTGGAGTGCTTGGGAATTGTTCTGTCAGTGATGACACATGTAGCTTGAGACGTGACAGGTGAGCTTTTGGCCTTTTCAAAGTCTAGGAAAGACTTTATGGTAGCTTGTACATGTAGGGCATCTTTAAAGTGACATCTCTTTGATTATTCAAGGAAGGAAAGAGACTTTATGTGAGAAGACAGTGGTCTGGTTTTGGCTCTGAAGTTGCTAGTATGCTTTCTCCAGGAATAAAAAACACAAGCCAGAATCTTCCTGGGAGTGGGGCTTGTATCTGAGATAAACTCTTGCAAATTCACTTCACCCGGGGGGCAGGGGAATTATATTTAGTGTATTAGATACCTTTATTATCCGTGTTGTCCTTAGGGTCTGTGTTTTTCAGGTCATAATCACATTGATAGTGTGGGCAATACATTGATTAGTTTAAAAAAATGATACAATAATTTACATTATAGGCTCAGTACATAATCATTTGGAATGCAGTTACCTCATACAAAGTATTGGTAGATGAGTAGGTAGCTGATAGAGTCATGTAAAAGAATTTTAAATTACTGTTTGTGTTTCTAAAGAAAATTAAAATTTATCTTTTTATGATTAGCTATAATCACTTTAATTTGATTTTTTTTAACTGATGTGGGGGAATTGCTTTGAAGTGCTTTGAATTTGGAATACCTCTCATTTTGCCAGATGGAGTCTGGGCAGTCAGTCCAAGAAGGCTCTAAAAGTCCAGGTTGACAAATGACAAAAATTTTAGCACTGTAAGAAATGTCAAACGTGATAAAAATTGAATATATTTTATTTATTTAAAGAATGTTATACTACTTAATATAGGTAGCAGATGGGTGATTCAGGCCAAAATCACACTGACTTCATTGAATTGGACCTTAAATTTTTTCCACATGCTGGCAAGCTATATTAAATTTTATTTCTGCCAATAACATCTGAAGTGCCTATACATGTAGCATTTGATTTATGATAGTGAGCTGGGACACCATCCTACTAAGTGTTGCAAATTCCCACAACACGAAACAACTCCTGCCTTAGCAATAAAAAGCTCAGCCTGTAGAAGTTATAGTCTGCAAGAAAGGCAATAGCTTCTCTGAGTTCGTAACAGATCTCCGCAGACTCATGAATTTGGCTCCAGTGTCACTATTGCAGAACTACCCTCACTTTAATGGTGTTATCCTTTGACTATTTATTCACTCACTTTATGAGAAAAAGGCCTCTGAGGTCTGGAGAGCCTGTGACATAGATCATGCACGGCTTAGAGAGGCTGCAGTTTTCAGGTGCTACAGGGCTATAACGTCTGAATACTAAGTAGTCTTACACACGAAGGACTCTTAACTTTGCTGTTTCCTTTTGCTTTGCAGCCTGTATTCCAAGTGTTTTTCCAAAAGTCTCTACTTAAGAAAGTTGCATAGAATCAGGTGTTTCCTGGAGACGCATAATTTTGGGTATTTTGGTATACCTGAAATGTATTAAAGGTAATATGTCCAGCTTGGGTTTGAATTCCATTATTTTAGGTTTTGATCAATGTCACTTTACCTGCAAATAGATGGATATATTCCAAAGGAGCAGCTGCTTGTTGCTTTTATTTAAATTCTGTTGGTTAAAAATGTATTTTAAGTCTAGTTTCCAAACCATTAATTACAAACTGATGCTGATCTGTCTTCCTAAAAGCAGCAGGGCTAACACTTGTTCTTGTGCTGTGGCCTGGCCACAATGGTGGTAGTGTTAGAAGCTGAGCTCTTCCAGCACAGAGTCTTAGAATGGCTTTTCTCTGAGGGCTAAACAAACTTTCTTAAACCCTTGTAAAGCCTTAACCAAAATTGTCCATGGATTTGTCATAGTAGCAATTCTATCACATTTCTCTGTGGCTTAGGAAGGCTGCAGATTATTTGTAACTGACTCATTAGTAAAGCTGGCTATATTACAGTGCCCTGATCCTCGGAAAACAGGCCCTTAAAATTTGACCAAAGTCATGTCTTCTACAGATAATATTTTTAAAATATTATTCAATAACAGGAAATGGCATAGTTTAAATTTTAAGATGGGTGATGTACTGAAATTATTACCAAATTTACATGTATCTGAAGTCTTTTCTAGGACAAATGAAAGATACATAAGGACAGCTTGGCTGGGCATGATGGACGATGTGGCGCCTCTGGTGGTATGCCCTCACCCAACCCTAGGAGCAGGTCCCCTGGAATCACCTTGCTGTAGCAGCAGTGTTGAGGAGCTGACGGAGGAGCCACCAGGTACCTGCAGCGTGGGGGGAGCAGAGGGGCAGCAACTGCATCAGCTGCCTCTTCTCTCCTTCCCTCACTGGTAATGTTCTCCCTTTGGTAATAAAAACCCCCTCCACTGTGTTGCGTGCTGGGGCAATAATTCATCTCTCACTTCAGGGGTATAAATCACAAGGAAGTTCATTGGAGTTATTTGAGCTGTGTTAGTATAAGAAAGAGAGGTATCACAACCGCCAAGTTATTGGCACTCGTAAAAATTCCTTAGTGTTTGGCCCATAATCTGCTTCGGAGGAGAAATGTTTATGTGCAAAAGCAGAACCCATGGATGTTCTTACAGTACAGGTAAAAATGAAGAGAAATGGGCTACTGAAGGCATGTGAACTCAGTCCTAAAAAGATTGACAGCACAGAAATTGGGTTTAGCACTGCTTTATGTGGAGAGTTCTGCTGAAGCCGTCCCACAGTACAAGGTTACATACTCTCCTTCACTTTTTCTTACAAAAATAATCTGTTTCAATATATATTTTTTCAATCTATGTTTTTAAAATTTATGTTTTAAATAACTGGTTTATAATCTAGTATTTTCCCAAATATTTTCCAACTGGCCTAAATATCAAATCTTTTCCCTAATAAATGCTCTTTTCAATCTGATGGAACTTGAATTCATGGCTGTCACAGCAGCAAAGCTGTCCAAGTCCATTATTCACCCTTTCTTCTATTCTGTGTTCTTAGGGTTCTTTCTCATACGACTCTAAATTCTGGGACTTTTCTTTGGTGTCCTAACAGCTTGAATTCTTTCCTGAGATGGTACTGAATCTGTTAAGTGCCAAATGTACCTCATTCTTTAGTAAAACTACATGTAGCAGGCCTTCCTCTCCTTTTGCTGATTCCCATTTGTCTTGAATTCTTGAAATACAACTTCTGTTGTTGTGTAGCATAATCTCTTTGCTTGTTTCTTATTAGAGAAGCTTTATTTACATTTGGGGAGTATAATATGTCAGCTCTTTAATATTTCACAGCAGTATTGCACTACAAAATAGGGCAGAAATAGGGAGTGCTGTGTTACATTGACACTAGTTTGAATATTCCTAGCAGTGGATAGTTACATAATGTGGAGGTGTTTCATTTGGCATAGCACTGAAAGAGTATAATCTTCACAAAGACGGGCATTATGGATTTTGTATCGTAAATTGCAGTAACTTACTGTCACCTTCTTTTGTGTAGCACTACCTTCACGCAAAGAAACTTAAGTGATTCAGGAAGTATTAAACAAAACAACATAAAATTGAAAAGTGTTTGGATTACAGTGGCTTGCCAGGGGGTAAGCTCTGCTGCCTTCTCAGTTCTACAAGGACTTTTAAAACCACCTTGCTTAATATGTCCCAGGTGAACAACATGCTGTTGTTGAATGAGAATTCAAGAAACTGTCCTCTCATATCTCTAGATGGTATCACTTTCCAAAGAAGTCTGAGTATGTGAAATAACCAGACTGGAGAAAGATGCCTTGCCAAAATACAGTGTGGTAATGAAACTATCATTCAAGTGTTAATCTGGCTTTCTGATCATTTGCAACTGAGAAGCTTTATGGGGCTTGAACTAATATATTTTAACTGCAAGGGACTCAAGCCTGTATGCAGCAATTTGAGACAGCTCAGTAGGTGCACTGGATAACGTAGATATATAACCTTCAATTAGCTTAGTTAAGACAGCAAGAGAAAAAGATCCCAAATCCTTATTTGTGTTGAAATACTCTTGTACACTACACAGAGGGAGTAAACGTCTTGGAAATGTGTGTAAACCACAATATTGGAGAATACAAAAACTTTTATGATCTCAGAGTAATAAGCATGAAACAAAGTTGCAAACCATAGCATATATAAGGTGATTGATGTTTAATTAGGGAATTGTAAACTTCTGTGCATTTGAAAACAGCAGTATTTGAAAAGGCCACTTTCCATGAACCTGCAATAAATCATAGAATCATTTAAGTTGGAAAAGACATTTAAGATCATGTAGACCAACTGTTAGCCCAGTTCTGCCAAACCCACCACTAAGCCATGCCCTTAAGTGCCACATCTACACATTTCTAAAATACCTCCAGGAATGGTGATGGACCACTTTCCTGGGCAGCCTGTTCCAGTGCTTGGCAATGTTTTCTGGGGAAAAAAAATTCCTAATACCTAGTCTACACCTTCCCTGCTGCAATTTGAGGCCATTTCCTCTTATCACTTGTTACCTGGGAGAAGAAACTGACCCCCACCTGGCTACAAGCTCCTTTCAGATAGCTGTAGAGAGTGATGAGGTCTCCCCTGAGCCTCCTCCAGGCTAAACATAAAAAACTATAATGATATGCCCCAGTCGTAAACTCCTATTATTATAAGCTGTTTAATGTTATCATTACTTCAGTATTTTTATAAATGGACAAGCACAGTAAGGACATATAAGTTCTAATTTAGTTGACCCTTTTTAGTACTTTGTATTTCATGATGCCTTTAAAATAATGAATTTAAAGCACTGGGTCTGGATGCATAGATGATTCAATGTGCCTACACCTGGCTTTAAAACTGCTTGATTCAAACATGGGGAGAAAAACGACAAACCACTTGACCTATAATAGTGAAATAGAAGCCAGATATGCTTCATTGCTATCAATTGCTGTGGCATTTTTTACAATCCTCCTTTCCAGGCTAACTCCACCCTTGTTCTGTCTTTAAGTTCCCCTTTCCAGCTCAGCTCTGGTTTCCTTGCAGTGTCTGAACGTGCATCCTAAAGGATAAGAGCTGGTTATCATACTGCAAGGGGCCAACCAGTTCAGAGGGGCTGGTTGTGCCATTGTGTGCCCACTTTTTAAGTGTGTTTCCAGACACAGAGCTTGGATGAGAACCACTATTGTATCTCGTGCAGTTCTCCGACCAGAGGGAGGGATTGATCTCAGGATGCAGAGCAGGTGCAGTGGCCTCTGCAGCAGGGGGGACACTGGGCCATGCAATCCTTAAGTTGTAACAACTCTCAGCAATTTTTCTGTCTGATACAACATCTAAATTTGCGTTTTGTCCATTGTCATTGTGCTACTCTGTAAGTTATTCCTTCTCCTTTGGGCAACTGAGAGTGGCTCCTTCCTGCTGCTCGTGTTTCTCAAATCCTTGCAGTTGCTGCTGCCTGCAAAGAGGCCCTGATGATGAAAAAATCCCTGCTGCTTGTGTACATAGCTTGCTGGAAGCCCTTGTTAAATGGAGGAGAGCTGGAGGGAGTCATTTATTTAAGTGGCCTTGCCCCAGAGGTAGCTACTGTTTGTATATCACCTCCTCTGCCACCCAGGGAACAGAGCAGGGACAGTGTGAGCTCCTGAGGTGGACTGTAAATGTAAGGGCTGTGGATTTAAAACCGTTGTGTCTTCTGACTATGCAAGAGCTTAGAAATCATCCTGGTGTCTAACATTTGATGTCTTGCTCTTGTTTTTTGATACATTTTAGCCTGAAAAGCCTGATTGGTGTAAAACCCTGCCAGAGTCCTCAGCTTCTAGACTTGCTCTGCTTTCACATTGTGTTTTAAGATCAGGAGAGCAAAGATTCATG
Organism: Campylorhamphus procurvoides; assembly: GCA_013396655.1. Classification (NCBI taxonomy): domain Eukaryota; kingdom Metazoa; phylum Chordata; class Aves; order Passeriformes; family Dendrocolaptidae; genus Campylorhamphus; species Campylorhamphus procurvoides. The sequence goes on from WBMV01008571.1 coordinate 470,449, forward strand.
TCAGATGTTGTTGCTGCTAGTGTCTTCCCCCTTCCCTCCACCCAAGTCCATGCTATCTGGAAATGGGTCCACCCTTCCTTAGGAAACCCAGACAGTGAGGAAGCCACAGCCCCTTCATGTTTTTACATTTAGGTGTGCCTTTCTGAATATAGATTTCCTCAAAGCTATCGCAGCCCTCAGATTGGTTTGTTTTTACTTCAGAAGATCTGAAGTCATATTTCAGTGTATTGAACTAGATGCGACTCTTGTATGTAACCTCTCCTACAGTGGGAAGGAAGATGGGGAAGACAGGCTGGAACTGTGTCAAAAGATTCAATCTCTTCCATCCCTTCTTCATAGAACAGTGGCTGATCTGTAGCTGATGATCTGAACTGAGAATTAGACTCCCAGCTATCAAGTTTTACCACATAGTGAATTAGTTCAGTAAAGTGAGATCTTGGAGCTCCAACCTCTCTGGGTATGGATGCAGCACCTAGAGCTGATTGCTGATATAAGAAAAAGCATATGCATTTTGGACGGTGGTGTCCTGCCTGAAATCCCTCTGTCCACACTGCAGAAAACCTCCAAATTAGATATGGGACAGGAAAGCTACTGATTATGTAATAGTAATCTGAGATATACCCCTGTTGTCACCTTCATGCATCCAGTCCAGGTGCAACCTTCTGGAAGAATGTGTGTCCTTTCTCAGTGACTGTCCAGAGAACCCAAGATCCTAATTTAGGAGAGCAAATCATACCTAACTTGGAACATCATGCTCTGAAGGTTTTCAAAAGTTGCAATGTCTTCTTGGCTATCAATGCAGTATAGTCTCTTTCCTGTTAATTCACATACAAGTGAATTGAAACCTGAAACTGGAATAACATGGGAAAGTTGGAAAAGCACAGGAACAGGTGAAATATTTCTTTCCTCTTTAAGGTAGCCAGCTTGGCAAAGGGCCTACTTTGCTTTCAGTTTGGTCAGGCAAAGGAAAAGGTTGACAGCCTTACTTGACATACGTGACCTGCTCCCCTTAGCCACCAAAGGAATCCAGTTGGGATAACACAAGCTCTGGCCTGGTTTATTTGTCCTGCCTTCAGTACTCAGCTCACACAAGTATCTCTGTGCAGTGCTGTGGTCTGTAATAGGAAATTAAACCTTCTGTTGAATGTTGTCCTATACAATGGTCTTTACTAGTTGCCTTTTAGGGAGAGAGCACCTCCTTTTCTGGATAACTGGTTCCCTATGTCATGATAGGGTTAAAACAGTGGTTACAGTGGTCCCTGAGCCAGTGCTCTGAGCCCAGCTCTTGTCTCTTGTCTTCCCTGTGATAATGCTTCAAATCCCATTCATCTTCCTCCTAACAGCCCTCAGCCATGTGCTGGCTTGGGAAAACTTAATTCCGTTGACTAGTCTATTGTGTGTGTAGTTTTTAACAGGAAAAGGCATGGATTTTAGTCTATAGCATCAGGCAGCACTCACCCAGGACACCTGGTAATACTACTTTGTGTGCAATGTTTGTGTTGATAAAAGCACTATAAACCTTGTGTACTCTTTATAAACTAAAATACTGGATTTCCAGTTCAGAATCTTCCAGTATGTAAATATAGAGGTTAGGAAATAAAGGCGATTTTCTTCTTAGAGATCAGCAGTTTTCTTGCACATCTCTGCACTTACACATCAGAGCCGTCATTTGATTTAGATTTTGAACAAAACCTCTCTGATCCTGGAATTTACAGTCATCCTTTCCAGTACAAAGAAATTAAATGGGGAACAGTTTCTCTGTTAAAATTCTATCACCATATACACATATGTAAGTGTGTGTATAAGAATAAAAAATAAATAAGCAGGCAAACCAGCAGGTTTCTTTGAAGGTTAGATCTGATCATAAAGGTTGATTATGTTTAAAAAAAATTAAAATCTTGTTCTTACAATGTTTAATCACAGTGTTTAGGCCAGCTGCAGCTTTGAGACACATCAGAATACTTTACTTGAGGAAGCTGATGTTTACATTAGTTTCTAAAAATGTAATCTTTCACTTCCAGCTTTCTAAGAAAGTTTGGCCTTTCTTCACTTACACATCTGGCCACATTTTGCCAATTTATTCATCACCTCCAGATTGTGTTGCTGTGGTCTGTTCCACCTGAAGCTGGGCTTGAAGGTGGTGCACAGATTTCAGTGGGAACAGCATGTGTTGGCCTGCCCGCCTTCTCTGGGCAACTAAAGCTACTCTCTGCTGCTTCCCATTTAGTTTCAGTACCAGTGTAACTGATCTAGTTTACAAATCAACAAATGGGTCAAGCTCCAGCCACATTGGAAGCTGAATATTAATCTCTGTGTGACTGTGGCTGCTGCATTCTTGTAGGGTCACAGCAGGCACACAGCACAGATGTACCCATTCTTTTGATGACTGGCAAGGAAAAACCTCTCAATATGCATTAGATGGATGTAGAATTAGAACTCCCTGAGGATGCATTGCGGAGCTTCCTTAGAAAGCCTTTTTATACTTGGGTCCGTAAACTGAGAACTTCGTTCTTATATCTCTCGATCTTCTCCCATCTATCCTTCTCTACCAAAATATTTACCCCAATGAATGTTGGCTTTCAAGAGGGAAGACTGTCAGGCACTACATGGTATCTGCTTAATTTCTGCAGTATTACAGCTAGGGTAACAGTGAAAAAATGCCAATATAAGGCAGGTAGTTTGGTTGTCCAGCATTTTTAGTTCTGTATTGCTTCAGCAGCCTTTTGTGGATGTTCCAGGATTTAGAGATAAATAAAAGGTCAACTCTGGAAGGCAAGGATAGAACCAGAGAGAACTAGATGAAAGAATTAAGGAGAGCCAGGTGATTAATAGATATATTAGCTACTTCTGATTCAGAATTTGCAGAGCCCCAAGAGAAGGCACCATCTCATAAATTACATCTCCACTGTGATTGCATGATTATTCTTATTAAAAATAATGTATGAAATAAAAAGACAAGCCTAATTCTCAGATAATGGGTTAAATCTACAGCACTGGCAGTCAGATAATACCTTCTTCTGCTTGGTAAATAAAGCAGGAATAGAATTGGCTACTCAGAAATGTATTTAATATTGACTGAAAGAATGAAAGGGACATATGTAGGGACAGAGTAGTGGATCTGAGTTGCACATGTCCCTCTGAGAGTGTGTATTACTATCCTGTTGGGTAGGGGACTTTAATGCATTGAGTTAAGAAGAACTGCCAGAATTAATGAAGCCAGTGTGACCTTGCAGGACCAGTGATTAGAACAATTAGAATTCAACAGTGTGTGCAGAACTGCGATAGAGGCCCTTGGTGGATATGCAGACAATATGCTGCAGAGCAACCGTAGTACCTACACAGATACTCATCAGTGTGCTGGCATGAATTTCAGCAAACAGCCATATGTGGCTCATCTGCCAGCATTTCAAGTGGAAAGCCAAAATCCCTTTATTTCCTTGGTCTGGATTGCTACACTGTCTAGTTTTTGTACTGCTGTAGGTAAAAAAGAGGTGAGTGAGTTGTCTGGTTAAGCTTTTTTCTTCCACTGCTTCCAGTTGTGGCTGTTTCAAGAAAGGTTTAAATGCTCACTGTGTTCTCACTGTAATAATACTGAAGTGTTGGATGGGTGAGGGTGGCAGAGCTATTTTTTTGTGACCACAGCTGGCAATTTGTTTATCCCCTTGAAGCATGAGAGTTGATATCTTTGGACATTTTTCATTAGCTAGTGTAATATTAGATACTATTCTTATTCTTGCAAATGTCTAACCCAGCGTTTGTTCTGTGAGCTGGCTCTGCCAGAGGATATCCGAGCAGAAGAGAGAAGAACAAGGAAGACTGTGTACTGATGCGCTGTGACTGATGTTACTGGGAATGCATAACAGTAATTGCAGCTTTTTCCTGCCATGGTTTCCTCTTCCTGCTGCTACTGAGGTCAATGAGGATTTGAAATAATTCTCCAATACTGTGTTTGTAATAATTATTGATATTATGAACAATGAAGGCAGCAGATTGATGTGCCATCAGGAAATGTTGTGTTGTTGCTGAGGAGCTGAGGGGTCACACAAAATACAGTGCAAACAGTATTTATTCAAGTGGGATGGAAAGTCAAAACCTTACCCAAGAATTTATAGTTCAAGAATTTGTTCTAAATTTTGCCAAGAGAGCATCTTGTCTAAGAAAGCAGTTTCTGGAATAAATCAAAGTTGTTGTTGCCCCTAGGGCCTCACTGAGATGTTCTCAGATATCAGCTGCATGAGAGATGAAAATAAGTGTGTCTTTCTGACTGACTGCTGTTCTACCTTGTCTTTCTGGCAGCCTGGATAGAATTAACAGAGTCCCAGGCCTGGAGTGAACGTGGAATATTTGGGAGGCCTGAGTTTTCAGTGAAAACCTCAGAACATGGCTGAACTAGAAAACTCTAAAGGAAATCACAAATACAAGAAATTTAGCCATTTAATGAAATAAACCCCATTTATCTGCCCTGGAAATTACTGTCTTTAGCCATGTCTGGCCATTGATTGGCAGTAACAAGTGCTCGTTTTGTTCTGCTTGACAATTCAGTGTAGGGCACTAGGGAGGGATAAGAAACAGTGAGCCCTGTACTCCCGAAAATATCATCTTTAAAAAAGACAAGCTGGGGAGAGAATAAGAAATAAAAAATCATGTTACACTCTGTTTTTGAACTGATGCTGAGTGATACTTGAATTCAGGGACTCTGACCTCCAGGATTATTGTTTGTTTCAACTGTTATTAATATGATTTTATTCAAGTGCAGTCTGGACAATTTTGAAATGTCAGAAATGCTTTGTAAGTCTCAGAGTGTTATTACAAGGCTTGTGAAGTAAAGATGATAGAAAAATGATCTCTAAAACTGTTTTTGTTTTGAAGGCTTTTGTATACAGCATAAAAATCTTATTAATTCAAAATATTTCACCAGCATTTAGACAGAAAATGTCCAAGTTTCTTAGTGGCTACTTGACATTTTCTCCTTCTCTCTTTCTCTCTACGTCTTTCTATTTTGCCACTGAAGAAGTGAAGGAAGAGAAAAAGTGATAAAGGAAATCAACAAAACAAAAAAGACAAGAAAACTGAAACTTCTTTAATCCAGAGTTCTGTTTTTTTTTTTCCCAGAAGATGATTCTGGAAGTATTATTTTTGCTGGAAATTAGTATTTTAAATGTTTTCTGAAATGAAAAAAGTGCCTCCATCTGATAAGGAAAGCTTGTTTTGTTTAAGACTTTGATCTCTTTCCTGCCCCTGGCCTTTGTGCAGCTTTGTCTACCCTTTTATAAATCACAGGCTGGTCTTTTCACTCCAATTTGGGAAGAATGTCAGGTATGCTTGTGTCAAATTGCCCACATAACCTTCTCTGCTCTAAGGCACACACTGACATTAAGCTGTCTCTGTGTAGCAGCGTCCAAGGTATCTGGTTTATCTCTCTCACCTCAAGGTGAAGTCACCTTCCACACTTTTTCAGGTAACAATTAAACCCAGTATGTGCCCAGACCTCTCAGCTGTGCCATGGGTACCTGATGCTGGGCAACACGAGTCCCTGCAAACAGAGGCTGCAGATGAAATCCAGCTGCAGTGGAACCTGGATTCCTCTTAGCTTTAACACCAGAGAATTTGAAGAAAAAATGCATTTCTTTCTCCCTTATTGCTGATCTTCCTATGTGGAGATGCCAGGATCTCCAGAATCCTTCACTTTCTTTCCTTCTTTTCTCCCAGTAAAAGTTACAACTTCTTTCAAGTGCTGGCATCCACACAGCTTATCAGTGCTTAAAAATATCTGCAATCACTCCGGTTTCAGTCAATTTTTGGGGGCAATTTTGATTCTCAACAAGAAGTCCATACAGCTTTGTGCAGGGTTCCCTTGTTGCATACCTTAATTTCTGCTTACAATTTCCTTCTCATCTCAAATTGGCCTATCCCAGTAATACCTAGTTCTGCTTCCTTGCTTATTTCCATGTTTCACGCAAAACCTGTTTATGATATTTTTCTTGGCAGAAACACTCAGAGATTAGGAGCATTATAAGAATAACTGTGCAATGCCATGACTTTTTTTTTTTTAATCTCTACCAAACCGCCCTCTATATGAAGCAGAAGCTTTTACAAGTTGCAAAGAGACAGCTCATCAAGACCATACAGTGAAACTGCTATCACAGAAGGCTGCTTGTATTTCTGACCGAGGTGTTCAGTGTATCCACCCAGTCTTTGGGCAAAAACTGAGTTCAGTGATGCAGCTGAGCAAAAGTGGAACTATTTGAAAAGTCTCTGGAAAGGTTTTGGATGGTCCAAGTGGTGGTTAAAGCAAGTAACATAAGGATTGTGATTGTGGCCCAGACTCTGGCCTTTCCCATGACTTGTACTCTTCAGCTTCTCTGTGCTCTCAAGTCTGAGCAATGGGAAGAGGATAATGCTGATCATCCAGGGAACTGAGGAAAGTTTACAAAGCACTCAGGAACTGCAGACTGCTGTTATGTGGCACAAGTTGTAAGCAGTTCACCCGGGCATTCCCAATCTGTTCCTGAAAGGGAATTCCTAGTTACTGAACCAGCCCCCATAGAATCCTGACTGAAAAATCTCATCATCTCCTAACACAGATGGGAGGATATGGCCATGAGCAAATGGAGGGGAAATGTACAGAGACTTGAGCAGAAGTTGTCATTGCACAGCTCTGGTTCCAGAGCCAGCAGGACTGAGATTGAGTCTTGTCTGCGCTTTGAATTTGTCTTCTGTTGGAACACAGACTCAAACCAACAGCATGAGTTTTGGAGTGGGTTTTTTTTTCTGTATGAATTGTTTCATTATTCTCCAAAATTCTATAGCTGATTCCATTTCACACCTCACAACTTTGCAGCATTTCAAGGTCTCTGTATAGTGTTGTCATGCTTGGAGATGTCAGTTTATACTCATTCCATATGCCAGATATTGCTTGGAAATGAGACAGAAAACAATGGGCTGGAGTGTGATGACTTCCACATGATACTAATGCTGTATAAAAAGAAATCATAGATGCTGAAAATCTTCCATGATCTAACTGATCTCCCAAGGTAATGGCATTTGAGCATCCTGTGATACTTTGGTATCACAGGGGATACTTTGTCCAAGGCCAGTTGTATATGTGCTTAGATTTTGGAATAGTTTCAGTTTGCAGCATGTGCAAATGGAGTGGAAGTCACAGAAGCCACCTGTGTATAATCCAAAGCCAAATACTGTACTCAAAACTCAAAGAATTTTGCCTTTAAAGTGTCCTTGATCGATTACCTGGTTCTTCCTGTTCCAATAATAGCTTTTCTGATTCTTTCTCTGAAAAGTGAAATCACATTATGAAATTACATTAGTGTGCATTGAGAGAGTACCAGTTATCTGATCTGATATTTTTTGTATTGATTGAAGCGCTGAGAGACAAGAATGTCATGATTTATAACAGCACAGCGCAAAACTGAGACACAGGTGAGGGAAGGTCACAAAATATGAACAGTAAATGGGAGCTGAGCACACTCAGCTCCTGAGAAGCATGAGCCTGACAGGGCTGCTTTGAGATGGGAAGGAAGGAATGGGGGGGTTCTTATTCCCCAAACCAAGTTTGGTTTGCTTAGCTGTTTTATTTTTCTGTGTAGTCTTACCAAGCTATATGGAACAAAATCACCAATAGTAAGAATGAATATATAGTAATACTTAATCCAGAACTTCTTATCTATAGGTCTCAAAAATACTTCTGAAAGATAAAGCAGCAGAGGTGTCGCAAAGTAATTCCCTTGCAGGCTGGTGGGGAAGCCAGGACAGACCCCAGCACTCATGAACCTCACCGCAGAAATCTGTCCTTTTGGCTGAATTGCCTCTAATCATGAGAGCAAGGAAAGGTGATGTCAGGGCTGTGTTGTTATCTGCAGTCTGAAATAGCTGGGCAAGTTACATTTAACTTGAACTGGTTTGTGTAGCATGTTTGGCTTTGTCAGCCAACAGTGTTGGCCACTGGGGAAGAGCACAGGGTATCTGTTAGGGGAGGGTTTTAAAAACCAAGATTTTTGCTTTAGTTGCTGTTTACTTGTTCCACCCTTCGGCCTTTTTCAGCTGCAGGGAGATCTTGTTCTATTTTAAAAGCTTGGGCAGGAACTTGAGGCTAGAGACTGCAGCCAAATCAAACAGGAATCTCACCAACCTAATAGGGTTGGCTGATAATAAAGGCTATCTTCCCAAGTCTTTAAAGCCCTGTTCTTCCTAAGGCACTCCCTTATCCGAAACCTCTGGCTTCCCATGAGCGGGTATAAACATCTTCCTATGCGGCAGGGTACCCTTTGACATTAAGAGGAAAGCACAACTCAAGATAAGTTGAAGAGGCTTTTATGTCTAATCTCAGTAAGCATTCAGAGGCTGTGAATGTCTTTTTATCCTGAGTTGTTGAGGTTTGTTTTTGTTTTGTTTTTCTGGCTGGAAACACATTTTGCTTGGAGTTTTATTATATCCCTCATGTTTTGTTTTTTTTTTTATTTTTTTTCAGCTGAGCTGTCAGTGCAGTACTTGTTTGGTCAAGACTTGTGTGTTTACTTGGCATCTTCAGTGTATAAAACCTGTGCTGTTCCATGGCTTTCATGCAGCCAATTCTGCTAATATTTTAAGGCTCTAACTAATGTGGTTTGAGGGTAAATGTTTTCTGACTTTAACATTATACTTTGCTCCCAGGAACAAATTTTGATTACTTTCTTTCACTGGCAGAAGTTTCAACTTTGTCTATTCACTGCTATTCCTCGTAGGAGGTATTTTAAAAGGTGTCAAAGTTTTTAGTCTTTTTTTTTTTAGTAGATGTTGGGATCCTTTCAGTGAGCAGCTCATAGAAAGCCCAGCTCACTTTCCCATAACTGCATTAGTTACCTATGTGATGGCTGAAGGCAAGACTCCTGTGCTCCCCTTGTAATAATAATCTCCTCTTCCCGGAGTGCTAAGATCTGATGCACTCTCCAGGACCTCTTCGCTGATCCTTGTTTCATGTGTATTCCCACCTCTTGTATCCCTACCATGCTTCTCCTGGCTGATGCAGAACAAATGAGGTCTCATTCAGAGGCTGGCTTAAGCGGCCCCATTGTTGTCAGTAAGGACAGGCTGAAGGATTTGTGAGGTGCTTTATGGCAGCCCAGGGCAGCACACTTTGCTTCTGCTGTGCTCCAGACTGGATGAGAAGATGCTGGAATTGACCTTTCCCTCCCAGCAGCAGTGCCAAAGGCCTCTCTCTTCTGCTTGCTGGGAGCCAATTAGAAAGAAAGCAAAGATGTCAGCATAAGATTTACCCCTGTGGCTTAGCAGCAGTGCTGTCTTTACTCAAAGGCTGTCTTGAACCTCCTCCTTCTATTCCATGGATAAAGACTGGGAGTTCCTCACATGTTCATGGTAACCACCACAGGCCTTTCACACTGGATGCTCCCCCTGTTCGAACCACTTTCGTTTCTTTCAAAGGGAGAATGTCCCGTGAGGTTCATGGTGTGAACTTGTTTTTAGGTAAAGAATGTGTATTCAGCCACCATAATTAACCTTCCATTTTAAAACCTCTGTTGCCAGATCAGCTCCCTACAGGGTAATCTTTCTGTTCGCAGGAGTGTGAGTGATGCACAGATGCTCTGTCAGATACTTTACCTATTCATTAATTTTGATTAGGTAGCATTTGCACTCTGCCATCTAAGAGTGCTGCCACTTTCTGATATAATTAGTGTTCCTCCAATTAGGATAAATGGCTGTTTCATTACTTTTAAGTGGGTCATTAAAGTGCCATTCCTGTCTCATGCCTCTGGAGCTGACAAGGGTACCTGCACACTCCTTTTTGCAAAGTCAAATCTAATTTCAGAAGACTAATGGAGAAGGTAATGTACCAGGGCAGATGCTGCTCATGGCTCCTGCTGAGAGCAGTTCCTGGGTAGTTGATTTTCCTGTGTGCTTAATACTCTGATTTGTGAAACAGAAGTACCTGATTGCTAAGACACCTTTTGAAGAAGTTCCTGGATGCATCAAAACCTGCGAATTATTTAAAATATGTATTGATAAGCTTCTGTTGCCATATGAATTCCTTTCACAACTGTGAAAGTGTGGTGTTGTCACTAGGAAAACAGAGATTGTGGCTTATCAAGAGCAATCCTTTCATCTTTGTTTTCCTATATTTGTCCACAAGAATATCTTCTCTCCAGGGGACATTCTAGTTGCTTGCAACTTGGGTGTAGCAGCCCTTTTAGTTTCTCCAAGAGTCCTTGCAATTCCTTAATCATTAGTTATTACTATACTATAAACACCATTTTCTGAGAACTAGAGGGCAAATCTCTGGCCCATATCAGAGAACTGTGACTCACATTTTGGGAAGGGACAGAAACATCTCTTTTGCAAGGGAGATTTGAAGGTCATGAGTCACTATGCTGGTCCCTTTCTGTAATTTTTTTTGGTTTTAGATGTGGAATTCATAGACAGCTGCAAATTTTTAAAATGCTTAAAGCCACATCTGCAGAAGAATAATCTTGATCATTTTGGATGCTGTAAGTTAGAAGCTAGTCCAGCTCTGAGATCATCCGTTCGCCCCATCAAGATCTGATATTGTTTAAAAAAATTCTCAATAAGGGCTAAGGTTTTGGAAAACAAAGATTGTATTTCTTGCTGCAGGACTAATCTATTTAACATGTAGTAACAATGCATTTTTAAAAAAACCTAAAATATCTGTGGAACTCTCGGGTATCTTTCTATTGATGAAACTGGGTCAGATCTTAGATTGCTTAAAATGTAAAAGCCCATTGGTTTTTCTCTGTGTTTTATGTTTTCCTCTAGTTTTCTCTAATTTTCAAGTCCTTTGTTTTCTTCTGCCTTGTGGTCCCTGGTTCTGTTTTTTACCAAAATGTAATTGTGTAAGACTTCTCTTTGCCAGTTCACCCAGCATAGAACCATTTACATACTGCTCAGGTCCTCATCTTAGATGACTCATCAAATCCAAAACACCCATTAATCAGTCGCCAACTTACTGATTAGGTTTATTTCTAGTAAGTGTACGAGCACTGAAGAAAAAGTAATTCAAAGATGTTTTTCCCATCCTCCTCAAAGTCAGTGGATACCAGGCAGGTGGGCTGCAACCTTTATCCCCTTCAATGACTTCTCAGTGGGTAGATCGAAACATGCAGAGCAGTCACAAAAGCCAAGTGGGAGCTAGGCAGGAGGGATTAGATCTTAAGGAATTTTATTTAATTAACCTTCCTGCTAAAGCAATCACATCTCACTTCTCAGAGTCTTACCCTCCTAGGTCATGTTTTCCCTATCAAACTGTGAACTTACACACGGAATTATATAGCCTTCTTGGTATCTTTGATTTAAAATAAAAATAAAAATAATTCTGAAGTGACTTGAAAGTATAAATAGATGGAGTATGAAAATATTTACTACTGTGTAAACAGCTATCAGTCTGTCAAAAATGTATGCAGCTGCTGGCTCTCGGTGGGAGGCAAGCCTGAGTCTTGCACCTTGAGCCACTGGTGACAAAGGTTTGCATTGATCCCAGATGCTACTTTGAAAACTGAGGCTCAGTACACCTCTGGTCTTTGCAGGAAGTCAGAATAAACCCAACTGCTTCTGTCTAAAATCTGTGGTGGTTTTGCTGTGGATGGTGTTTTGGTGGCGTAGCAGCTTTTAGTGAAGATTCTACCTTCAGATACACATTCCAGGGGAACAGACTGATATTTTGCAGTGCTGAATTTCGGTGACTACCACGTTGTCGTAGCTCATCAGGTAATATTAATGCATGTACCCTGGAACTCTTAAAAATGAGGGTCTGGCCTAAGGTTCAAAGGTTCAGGCAGGATGTGCTGCTTTGTCATGCCAGTGAAATACAGTCAACAGGATATGAGGAGATCTCCAACCTGAGGGTAAGGGCTACCAAAGGGTCACTGAAAGAAAAGCTGCTTCACCTATATGTGAAGGACAAGCTGTATCCCTCCAGAGGATCTCCTGCTAAGCTTTTTCCTTCAAAGGGGTAAAACTGAGGTCAGAGAGCAGTAAGGGATGAAGTTAAAAACTGGATTCTGAGGTCATCTGAGAAGTGGAGAATCCACAGCACGGCAGGAGGAAGGGTGAGGCTTTACTGAGAAGAGCTGCTGTTGTGCTTCTGCAAGATGTAGGTCTGTTCAGTGGATTTCATCCCCCACTGCTGCGTCTCGTGAATTTGAGGTTTGAGACAGTTCCTGGATAAATGGTCTGCTCCCATGGGAGAGCAGACATGTGAGAAATGCCACCTTTCTGGGAAAACTGAGAAGGCAGAACAGCCCAGCCATAATGGTTACTTGCAGCTACCTACTTTGTAAAATATTTTGCTGCAGATATTCCTGATAGGTTCCTAAGTTATAGTGCCAGGCCTCTTTCCTAAGGGCTTGCAAATGCTCTGCATGTGAAAAGTCAGGTGAGTCATGGATCCTTCCCAAACCTTGGACCCTGCAAGGAGCTCATGCAGAGTAACTTGAGTGGCAGAAATGATTGGTCACTAATGACAGTGGCCCTGGTACTGGTCCCGGAGGTCACTTGGTGGTGTCTGAGCAGCTGTCCCAGGTTGCCTGTTGGATGAGAAGGATAAAGCTGGTCGAGTGGCCACTTCCACCTCCTCACCACAGTATCAGCAGGATGGACTAAAAAAGGGGCCTCTCTGGTGCCTTTGGCAGCTGCAGGCAAGTATGTTAGAGCTTTGAAAAAAAAGGCATCGTATTATTTGTTCTTATTCCCTTTTATCTTCTGCTTATAACATATATGTTGGCCTATGGAGTTGTGCAGAGGAAGTGTCAGGCTTGGTAGCTGTGTGCTTTGTAGTGCTGTATCATAAGACAGTTTAGCTCTGTCCCTTCAGCTAACACCAAGTGGTGTTATAACCCATCCTCAGACAGGCTAACCTTTGCTGTATGTGCCTTGCAGGGCACGGTACAGGCAGGGAACAGCAGATGTGACCCCAACACGTGCACTGTGGTTGGTCCCCTGCAGCCTGGCCTGTCTCTCTCTTCAGGGTCAGGCTGTTAGCTGACTGGGTCAGTCTTCCACAAATTATTTACTACAACTACTCTCAAGCATTTTATAGGCCTTCCTTGCTAAAGCTCAGCTTGCAGGTAGCTTATTCCTCTCTCAGAGGAGTAGGGTACACGTTCTGACAGCACACGTGTCCTGGTGTGGAAACAGTCACAGTGCCAAATCCTCTAAATATTGTAAAATTCCAAGACCCGGTCCAGGGCTCCTAAAATAGCATGTCTGAGCAAACTTCCTGGGGCTTTTTAAACAGCCTTCTGATGTGTGTGCTGGGGTATGAATGGAACTGCAGATTTCTGAAGTGTCAAGGGGGTAAATGTGTGTGTACCCAAGTAAGAATATTATGAATGAGTCTCTTCAGAGAAGAACACTGATGAAAAGGACACTGTTAGCAAAAACGGCCACAAAAGTATGAGCAAATACTCGAAAGGAAGAACACCCAGGGGGAGTGGGTTCCCACTTTCTAGTGAACTACATTATTTTCTTTTCAGAAGTCATGTAAATAGGAAAGATTTTCCAGTTTTAGCAAAAAACCTGAAATAACGTCTGTTCTTAGTGTTAGTTCTTCTGAGTGTGAAGATAAGTGCCAGTGTGACTTCCATGGCCATAGGACAAACCTACGGATTTTTCCCTTAACAGGAGTTAAGAAAGTTGAAAAAAGCTGAGCTTTTATCTGTTTTCTATGTCTTCATTGCTTCATAAGCATGTTGTTTAATTGCCTCTCAATTTTAATCTTTACAATTACAGTACCCTTAGGATACACAGCTTGTGCTGTCTTCCCATGAACAAGATGAAGGAGTGAGTCATGAAGAGGTTGATTTGCACAAGCTTCTTTAAAAGTTTTGGTTACTGACCTCTCATACCATTCTTTGTCGTTCATTTAGTCACCATCTACAAGCCAAATAGACACTGAGCTGACAGGGACAGTGCCCTCTGTAGCAGTGCAGCTTCCCTTTCTTCACGCTGAAAACTTCTGTTGCCTTCAGATATAACTTTCCTGCAGCTGTTGTTGGTAGTTCTTTTGCCTCTCTGGATTCTTCAGCTCTTTCAAATCAGACTACAGATCTTTTCTAGCCTGTCTTTTTTTCACCAAGTGATTTGTTTCCATCTTCAGACAGAATATATGGCAAGGAGAATTGAACAAAAATGGAAAATAGGGCAGAAAACTGTATGGACTTTTCTAAAGCCTGTCTCTAGGAACAAAAAAGAAATTCCTTCATTATTTAAACTAAGCAAGCTCTGCCATTCCCAGCTGAGTCTGTTCTCCATCAAGTCACATTCCAGATTGCTCCTGATAAAGAATTGTAAAGACAGAACTGAGTGAAATACCACTAGCTTTGTATTAACCGACAGCCTAAATTTTTCCTCTTGCTGGATGTGTCCCGGAAGAGTATCAAGGGATTTTTGTAGAGGTAATGTGTATTCTGGATTTCTCTTTGTTCTACACCAGCCTGTATTTTCCCTTGTGCCATGAGGTCTGTCAGGGGCAGCACTGGCTGCTACAGCCAAAGACTGAGCTGGCATCTTCTTAAAAAGTCTTGCCTCTGGCAGGAAAAATGCAGCCCACACTTCAGAGTCATAAGGAAAGGCTGTGATTAATCCTCGTGTTTTCTTTGAAGTCTGGGTAGTGAGTATGGTGGACAAACCTTTGCTAAATGGTTTGTAGGTCTTTCCTGACTTGTATTTAATCACACAGACATTCCTGCCATGAAGTGTCCAAAGTGTCAGCTGCTCTCAGTCCTCCCTCACAGCACAGGATGGTCCTTCCCTGGGTGGGTGAAATCCATTTGCAACAAAGGACGGTCCAGGGATGTTTGATAGTGTGGAACTAGGGAGACTACAGAAAGGAGTTGCAAAGCAGTTACAGTTGGAAATTAAAGAAGCTGACACTGAAAATTGCAAGATGCTTGCAACACATAGTTGGAATGTGTTGATTTTGCAGCTTGAGGGCTGTTCTCCTCAGGGAAAAAAGTGAGAAATTCAAGGCCTGCTTTTCGGGAGTATGGAATGCTTATGTCAGGAGAGCTGCAGGTGCTAACACACTTACACAAAGTAAGTGATTCACCCTGGCATTTCTCACCATCCGAAAGGGAAGGCTGGCTGCTTGGGCCTGGGGTTTTCCTTTCTGATGAGTTAAAGGCAGTAAATTCCAGAACATCAGATCTTTGAAAAAATGAAGTTATATTTGCAATATGTTTATTCATTTCTCATAGTTTCTACTCTAAAGATAATTGTCTCACTTTTATATTTTCCTTTTTCACATTAAATTCTTAAGCTTCATTGTTTTGAAGCAACATACCCAAATGGCTCATTCCAAAGCTTTTTCCTGATAATTGATGAAATTTTAATATCTCAGAGTTCTCAGAAGAGAGTTCATGTGTTTAAAATTACTTTTCCTTTTCCCTATTCTCTCTACTCCATTGCTCCCTTTCCCAGAGCTCCATCTTCTTGAGGACTATGTCGTCATGGGGCCATATGTCTTCCATTGGTTTTCCTACTGTTCTTCATTTGCAAGCCCTCATCAGAAATACCAGACTTTGGGTACCTGAAAAGTGTCAGCAGCTCCCAATGAAATGCCCAGTGAATTCTTGTTCCTATCATGAATAGGCTCAGATCATCCCAAAATCACTGGCACTGAAGCTGGCAACTCTCAATGTTTCTTCAGCTACCTTCTCCTCCCTGTGGAACTTGTTCTGCCCCACATGGGCAAAGTAGTCGTACATTCAGTGGAGACCTTACACTGTTAATTAATTCTGCAGATAAATAGAAGTCTTCAGTTGCCAAAGTAATAAAAATGTATGTTGTAAAACTACAAAACTGAGCAAACAGACCTCACAGCTTATCCTTTGTCAAACCTGAGCTCTTTTCCCAGTGCTGACCATAACCAAAGGTATGTAACTTGATTCCTTCTACCTCAATTCCTCCGTCTTTATAGAGGGGACAGTAAAATGCACTTATCTTCACAAAGCACTCCTAGGTTTACTGTTACAGGGTACCAAATACCTGTTTTGATATTGCACCTAATCACAATGCTGAATTACATTGACAATTCAATTTTTAGGAACACCATCAAACGACTTCATGACTTGAAGAACTCAGATTTGGGTGGCAACATGAAAAGATTGTACTGCCTGGAATGTGTAATCCTGACTCATCCTGACTCAAAAATAACCCCAAACCTGCCATATCAAACTGTTGTTTGGTATAAAGATTCTCGGTTTGCTCCACTCCTCTCCATCACTGCCTTCCACAAAGGCTTGAGGCAGCTTGATAGTGCTGTTCCTATGCTGTGGAATCTTGCATACAGCTGATCAACCCAGGGCAATGACTGCTCATAAATCCAGTTTTGCAACAGGCTGATGAACTGTTAAAAATAGTCTAAAGTGCAGCGTAGCATTTGGGACACACTAAATAAAGAGTGAAGCCTTCTTTGATATTTACTGATGTTTACATGCTATGTAATTATTATTATCATTGAAAATCCCAACTTCCTTTCTTTGAACATAATGTCTAAACAGGAAAAAGGTAACCTTCCTGTTTGGAGAATTGTTAGTTTCAGAAGAAATATATTTTTTCTCTCTTACTTGCAGTTCTCAAAGATTTTATTTTTAATACAAATGAAAAAGACAAACAATAGGCTATCTAAAAGGAAGGAAAACTGCATGTCTGAAACAAACAGAGTCTGCTATGAATAGATAGTCTTTGCACTGTGAAATAATTCATGTCATACCTACATTCGGACTTTTGCATATTGGGAAAGGAAAAGTAGACTTATTTTTGGCACCCACTACACTGTATGTACACAGTACAAAAAGCAAAGTTAAGGCTGGAAAGGGAAGAGAAGCCTCCTGTCAATCTGTACAAACAGCAAAAAGCAATCACATAGGGAGTTGGCCTGGCCCAACTATCATTCCTAGATGTGTTGCAAGGCTGACTAATAAGACTGAATTTAAAACTCCTGGTATCTTCTTGGCACACAGCATTGTCTGTGGCTCGAGTCAGTGCTCACAGTGGCTTTTTGGCTAAATCTCAGCTTCTAAACTTTACTTTGCAGCTTTTTGTTTAGCTAAAGAAAATAATGGTGGAGCAGCACTTGCAGCTCTGTTCCAGGTACATGGAAGCTTCAATGGCTGCCTGGAGCAGCACAGTGAGAGTGAAGAGCAGGATGCTCAGCTCATCTTCATGAGAGAGAAATCAGAAAACAGGTAACTAAAAGCTGTGTATGAAAAAGTGCTCCTACCCAAAGGCAGAACAAGCTGTTTGGTATTCCAAAAGTGTTTGATACTTTCTCAGAGTCTGACAAGCAGTCTAATGGAATGACCACCAGAAGAGGTCTGCTGATGTCAGTTTGTCTGTATGGGAAGTGTTCACATTGTCACTTCTCCTTCCCATTATTTCATTGCAGTCAAGGCTGTAGTTTTGCTGTTCCTACCTAACAGCAACAACTAAAACATCTTGCCTAAATGGAAGAGGATATATGTGATGTAAGATCACTGCCCAGAGAGGGCTGGGAAGCTGGAAAGGCCAGCCTTTCTTCAAAATCTTCCTAAAGTTCTTTATTCAAGGCCTGACTAATTCAGGCATTCTTCACAGCTGTGCAGAAGTCCTAAAATACTTGGACTATTTTTAAGTCCTGACTCTTCTATTCATGGACTGCATGAATATCTACCTTCTTATGATCACATAGAAAGGGTAAAAATGTGGTCTTACAGTGTGAAATATCAGACAATTATAATGGTTTCCTAATCGTTGAGAGCTTTTTTACACAAGTCTTCTGATTTTGGAAGCCTTATTTTACAGAACTTCCTTCTTGCTGCTGGCAGTGCTCCATAAGTGCAAAGAAACCCTGCAAATATTTGTTTATGCTCGTCCTATTTTCAGGTGAATCTGCTTACATTAGGGCATTAGGCTGGCTCTTGTTTGTAAAATCAGGCCCTAAAGATGTATATTGTTCCTTGTCTGTCTTTGCTGGCTTCATGTTTCCACTTTTCATGGAACCCCAAGTCCCCTTTTGATGGCAAGGTGCTCAGGCACGTGTACCCTTCCTAACTTTGCTGCTTTACCAGAGATTTGCATGTGAAGCTTCTGCTCCATTTGCAGCATCTTCATCACTTATTCCTCCCACTCATTGTATTGCTCTTCATTGTAAGTATTTTGCCAGGTATGGAACTTGCTTTGTGATTTAACTGGACTGTTGCTATTTGCAGCTCCAGCAAGAAGAGGACATGTTAAAGCAATTGTAAAATAATCGGTACCACATGAAATTGAGAACGTGGGTTCCAATGATCTCAAACACAGATGGTCTCTGGCAGTGGGAAGGAGAACTGTCCTGCTGAAAAAGACCCAGAAGTCAGAAAATGAGCTGAGTTAATGATGTGACACAAGAAAATCAAAGGCAAAGTGATTCTGAGCAATGTGTGTAGGAGTGTCCCACTTGAGATTGAACTCTCTGTAGTCTCATCTAGCTAGTGTTCTCCACACAGGTACTGCATCTATTGGGGTGGGAGCAAGGCTGGATACTAACTGTTAGTAGTTAGATCTATCACCTTGTTAATTAACAAGATGATACATCTACCAGCATGTGGAACAGTCTCTCTGAGGAGGGATTAGCTATCGGGACTAGCAAATATAATTGCACTTTGCTGAGACTAGTATGCATGTCAAAGGGGAGGGGATGCCTGATTTCACTACATGTGAAATAATAATGTAAAATGTGAAAAAATATCTGGGCATAGAACTATTGGCTTTTGTTACTTTCCATAGGGCTATGTTTGTAGAATCTGGGTTCTGATACCAAGAGACTTGATTTTGAGGAGGAGCCCATGCAATCCTTGGACTCTGACAGGCTGGGTAGCTGTTGCTGTTGAACAACACTGCCCACTTGACCAGTTCATGTTTATAATATATATTGCAATGGTGGGGGGAGGCTTTCACCATTGAATATTTGAGCTGATACCACAGGGCACTGAGTCCCTGTCCTCTGAATATACCCTGTGCTCCTACCGCAAATAAATTCTCCACCTTCCATCTTAATAGCTCGCTTTAGAGCCAGTGCCACACTTCACACCCTATTCTGGACACTCTCCAACAAGTTAATGTTTTTCACTGAGGAAGGTGAGTAAAACTGATGAGAGTATCCTTAACTAAGGAGCCATAAAATTCTAATAGAGCAGTAATGTTCCCAGCGAGCCTGAAGGAAATCCGATCAATAGCTATGAGGTTGAGGCTCAATTTATGACCCAATTTATGGCCTTAATTCATCAAACATAGTCATTCTCCATTTTTGTACAGGATGCTTTTTTGGTTCCTGCTGAGCAGAAGAGTATAAAGTCTGCACAAGCTCTTTCTCAGCAATTCCCCAGGCTTTGTCATTTAAGATAGGTGACTCTACAGAGGTGATGTTCAGGGTCCTGGGATCTATTTAAAGACAATTTTTCATCATATAGGACAGACTGTACCAACTGCATTTGTTCTGAGTGTCTCAGGCTTGGAGTGGTTTCACTCTAAAAAAGAAAGATATTTTGAATCTCTTTAAAATTTGACACTGCAGCTATTCATATGCCTGTAGATCATTCCAAAATCAGAAATGGTTCCGTAGCACGTTCTCCAAAAATCCTATTACAGCTTTTTGTAGACCCCTTGCAACAGAATTTGTAGATGGGGGCTGGGCTACTTTTACATTTCTAAGCTGCCTCTGTGGTAGAAAGAAGTTTTCCCAGCTGCTTCTGACACAGGTGTGATCTCTTAAAGTTTCCAAAATGGTATGTAAGCACAGAGGCAGACAATGAAATTTCATCCAAAGATTCTATTAAAACCTTTATGTAAAATGGCAGACCTTTCCAAAGACTGAAGGAAATTAAACCTTCATGTAGTGGCATGAGCACGAAGTAGACTGAAGCATTTAAAATTAAATGGAAAAGCTGTAGTTAAAGCCATCTCCTGTATCTACTGCTCATTCGCATAAATAGGTTAGCAGAAGTAAGTTTTAACTATTTGAAATGTTTTGTAAGTATACAGTGAGGTCCTAACTGGAGAGAGTTCTTAATCAACACCTGACCAAAAATGTTTTGTGACATTGATTCAAATAAAAATTCTAAGGATGCTTTTTAAATCCCCAACTCTTACCCCTTGTACAGTTCCACAGACTAACCACCTGGACCTGCAGATGATCTTCATTGTACAGATTCAGTCCTGAAATGCCCGTGGTAGCTTTTCTGACAGCCCTGGGGGGGGCTCTGGGAAGCCAGAGCTGCTGATGCTTTCCGAGCCCTCTCTCTGCGCCAGCATCTTCCCTACTGCCAGCTGCTGCAGTGATGGGGAGGCAGGAGGGGCTCTGGAAACCCGGGCTGTTACCTGAGCCAACAGCGACACCCAGGGATACACCAGCACTGTCAACCCCTTCTTTGATCTGCAACCCCACGTCCCATGCCGCCTGGAAAATATTCCAAGCTTTAGCCGTTTTTCTCTTCTTGAACGACTACAGTGATTGAGAAGGAAGAAATGTTTTTTTGTAGCAATTTTATCGTTAGAAATCCTATATACTGGTGTGCTGAGAGTAAATTAGGCCAGCCACAGGCATATCTATATTCAAATGACTGCATTCACGTGAAGTGGATTGTACTTTTTCATCTCTATCAAAACAGGATGGTATTATTTGTTTGCAGCTAAGGTCAAGACAGACAATTTATAAAAGCTCCTCTTCCTGCTTCCTCACTAGAGCAGGAAGCCTCACTGAGGCCATGCTGAAAGTATTTTAGTAAGCTTTTGTGGAATAAATGCACAAATGGAGTGTGTCACAATCAAAATAATAGGTGCAGGTTCTGTATCAGTGAACAATAAGTCAGACTTTTATTAAAATGACCCTGAACAACCCCTTGAAGACACATACCTGAGCAAACAGTGGTAAAATAATTGGAGAGGTAAGAAAGTACCAGGCATTAATGACTCTAGAAAAACATTTCAGTAGAAGCAGCAAAAGACCTTAGAATTGATCAGGACACAGGATGTGCTGAGAACAAACCCAAATTACACAGTACAATTAACAAAGTACAAGTGTACTTCCCACTCCCAAAATGCCAGAGCTTCTGGCTGTCACTGGGCCATTGGCCCTGTCATTAGTGTACAGCCTGCACGGCTACTGAGATAGTGTCCTGCTTGCTTTTCAAACCTAGACTTGCTTTAGATCCAAAGGGAATACCTGTTCTTCTCTGCAGGGCAGAAGGCAGCTCAACTGAAAAAGCACCATAGTGAAACAGCAGCAAATGAAGTAGACCAAGGACTGTAGTTTTACCATCAAGCACAGAAGCTGTGATGGGGAAGAGCATGAATGATGTCCAAAGTTTGTATGTTCCAGCTGAGAAGCTGAGAGTAATTGAGTAGAAAACAAACAAATGAAATCAGTGTTACAACAATTTAAAGCATAAAGGTGCAAAACAATGTTTCTGCTTTGAAATGAAGCATGAAAAGTTGCAAGTTCAGAAAGCACAGGAGTCTATGAACTGAGGGTCAGGCAGTGCCTGAAGGCGTATTTGGTCACTCCTGTACAGTACCATGGGCTCTTTTTGGAAAAACAACCATGGGCATCCTTCTCGAACTGAAACAGACCTGTAAACAAGTAGTACTCTGAAAATCAGGACTAAGTGTCTGAAGATGAACATCCAAAAGATGAAGCATCTGTGGTTCATTTCATTCTTCTGACAATGTGTGTCGTAGTCCATAAAATAATTCCACTTTCATCAATTTGCTGGTTGCTTTCAAGCTGCCTCTATGTTTTGTAGTATTTATAGTGAAACCGTTATCATTCTGCCCGTCTTTTCAAGGAAAGATGAACCAAATTTCTGTTTATTCTTGCCATGGCACAGCTGGAAATGGGATATTTGCCAGGAACTCACACACTGTTAATGTGAGACAGTTTCTACAGTCTGCAGCTCTATACCCCTGCTTTTCCTTTGCACCTTTTTTTCCTTCAGAATTTGGCTAGAAAGGCTATTTAAAAACCAGTCCACATCTTGATAATCTTCAGGCCACCGCAAATACCCATTCCTTTGTAAGAAGTTTCTAATTGGTTTGTGTGTCATCAGTTGATATTGAGAAAGTGACCCAACCACTACCATTATGAGAACATCTTTCAGATCACAGAAGTACCTGCTCTGGGCAAAATTAAAGGCTTCCACACACCACCCATCTTTGAGAAACTGCCTGGTCACAATACAAATTGTTTTCCTGCTGTTCCAAATGGCCTCACGAATATTGTTGATATGTTCTTCCCCAGGCAAGAAGTCTCTTTCCTCAAAACACAAGGTAAATCTGTTTTTATTAAAATACTGTGAATCTAAGTGCTTTAACAAAGCATTCTGGACCCATTCAAAGTCATTTTTGCTGTAGCATAAATATGCATCATATCTGTATTCACTTTTATCTGTTACTTGTGGATGGCTGGCTATTATTTTATTGGTGATAGTTTTATACCAGATAAAAAGAATCCCTCGGCAGCGAGTGAAAATGATGGCTGACACCAGAAAGATGAGAACAGTGACAGAGAGGAAGACAAATAGTGAGAACCTGAGTGCCTGTTGGAGTTCGTCTTCATCACAACCATCATATTCCAGAGAGGACAGTGATACCCCTGCAAATTCAGGTGGGTATGCACAGTACCTGTCAGATTCTGAGCCCGCTAGGGTTACATTGGTTTCATTAAGCCACACTAGTAGGTTCTTTAAAGTACAATCACAGACGAACTTATTATGTGTTATATCCAGAATACTCAAAGTCATAAAGACTTCAGGCTCAGGGGAAAGCAGCTGGTTTCCAGATAAGTTTAGGTTCACTAGGTTTTGTGGAAAAAGCCCGGAAGAGAGATGAGACAACTGGTTGGAAGCCAGATTAAGTGTTTTTAGAGATGTTAGACCTCTAAAAATGTCCTGTGGAAGAGCACTGAGGTAGTTGTTATTCAGATGTAGAACCTCAAGTTTGGACAGTGCCCCAAACACATCCAAACATAGATCTCTCTCCCACACAAGCTGTAACATATTTTCACCTAGATCCATATAGATTAACTGACTGTTTTGTATGGCATTACCACTTTTCTCACAGTAAGAGAACCGATTCTGTTTTAAGAAGATATACTGCAGATCTGGAATTTGGAAAAGAATATACAGGTCACCTACATTTGCCAACCAGTTTCTTTCTAAATCTACGTATGTTGCATCTATTCTTGTGTAAGCTACAGACAACAGCTTATTGTCGCCTAAAGAGGCATAGGTCAGATGTGGAAAGGAAGGGAGCTTTTTAATGGCATTGTCCCGAAGATCAATTATCTTCAGACTTCCTAAGTTGTGGAATGAGTTTTCACCAATCATCCCAATATGATTCTGCTGTAAATCAATATACATTACACTATGCAGACCCTCAAAAGTATAATCATACAACTCCCCTAAAAGATTACTTGAGAGATTGAGAATTTTTAGGTTGCTCAATCCAAAAAATCCTTCACTCTGGATTTCATTTATCTTGTTTTTGTAAAGGTTCAGCAATTCCAGATTACCAAGGCTTTGAAAGACTAAAGAATTGAGAGAGAAAATGTAACCATTTGAAATATCTAAGGAACTAAGATTGCTTCTTGCTAGTCCTGCAAAAGTATCTTTATCTGGATTTTTTAAGTTTTGAAAGCCAAATCCCGAACCCATTACATGATCGTGAAATATTAAAGAACTGATTTGAGTCCCTTTAATGGCTGTACAAAAGTGCTGGACTTGCTCTGCACTCCAGCCACTTTTAGTAAGGTCTAGTGAGTTAAATGTAATATTTTTGAAAGGATTTTGGCATTTGGCCCAGTCCACACTCTCTGTCTTGTACAAATAATTAGAATCGAGGCTGAAAAATGAAAAGTGTTTTCCTCGGAAACTGGTAAGATTGCTTTGACACAGGTT
Source organism: Campylorhamphus procurvoides (assembly GCA_013396655.1). Lineage (NCBI taxonomy): Eukaryota > Metazoa > Chordata > Aves > Passeriformes > Dendrocolaptidae > Campylorhamphus > Campylorhamphus procurvoides. The sequence goes on from WBMV01008571.1 coordinate 494,382, forward strand.
GGATACCTTGTTGAATTTCAAGTTCACGGTTTTCAAGGCTGTTAGATTATAAAATAATGGATGAGGCCAAAGTTTTGTGATTTCATTCCCTGAAAGATCCAATTCTTCTAACGATCTCAAATCTTGAAAGTAGCGTTCCTCAAGTATGGAATCTCCAAGGTAGTTCCGAAACAGACGGAGTACAGTCAGACTTGGCAAACCCACAAAAGCATCAAGATCCAGTTGAAGAATCTTATTGTGTCCCAAATCTAAGATACGAAGGTTTGGCAGGTTCCTGAAAGCTCCTTTTCCTATGGTAACAGGATAGGTGAACTGCATTCCCATTTCCAGCAAAAACAAGTGCTCCAGCAGTGGAAATGAAGTTTCAGTCACTTGACTGATATAGTTGTAAGTTAGGAAAAGCTTCACTGTATCCTTCGGCACAGGTGGAATATCTGTGAGGTTGCACCAAAAATATATGGAGACTTGGGCTTCTGAGTAACACCTTCTAAATGCACACACCCCTTTAGCTAGTGAGAGTCCAAAGATAAGCACTAGCTGATGACATAACATCGTGAACCTATGTGAAAAAAAGTGAAAATAGTGAGCATTAGTTCTGCACTTATCTATCTGTGCAGTGAGTCGTAGAGCACAATTTTTAACAGTTATAGAAGAGAGGACTAATGTCACACCAAAAATTACTAGTGATTTGGGATTTATCCTTTCTCTGAAGTCTAACAGGTACCATCTGATAGGCTGTCTGGTCAGAATATGGGTCCCAAAGGGATGTGAGCAACTCTTATGACCTAAAAAGTACCTCTCCTTTATGTACCTTAAGGGTGGCACCATAACGGCACCAGGTAGGTGTTGAAGTCTTGGCCCTAGCTATTTAATTTCTGCCATGGAACTGGTAATGCTGGTGCATTAGCTTAATTCTTAAATCAGTTATCCAGGTTTAAACAGTCTGGATTACCCAAGTCAAGTGCAATCATCCAGACATCCCAACAGAGTAGGCCAATGCTGCTCTTTCCCTGAGCTCTCTCCTTGTGAGGGCCATTACCTATTTGGAATTTAGATTGCTGTCACATAGAAGTACCTAACAGCCATGAATTTTTAAGAGGGGGACCTCTTTTGGGGCTTCTCAACCTTCAGATTAACCCATTAATGTGGAATTGTTCTTGAGAGGGTTGTGAGATAGTTTTGGAAGTACAGGCAGGAACAAGGCTAACAGTGAATGAAAGGAAAAAGATGTGGTAGCCTGAAACTGTGCTGCAAGATTTCATGTTGTATGAAAAACTCTATTTCCTGAACTGTAAATTCCTAAGTTATACAAAAAGGTGCATAACATAACTTATGCAGCTTGCTGATGAATCCATTCATTAATATATTCCTACTCTGGATTTTCCTTGCATTATGCCATCTGTCTGCCTGTCTCCCTTGTTATCCAAGACAAAAACCTCTTCAAAGCAAGAAAGGTCTTTTTTATTGAGTGTGGTAAAGAACAGAGCAAATTATTAGCCCTAAAGTAGTTGCTTGTGCTGTAGTTCAAAAAAAAACCCCTTCCAACCAGGATTGCAACCATCTGGTTCTGCTTTTAGAAGAGCATTTATTGAAATGAAATGATAATCCAATGGAAGAATTTTTGTGTCCTCCAGCACAATCTGCTTAAACATTGCTAAGCGTCAACTCTTGTGCAACCAAACCCAGAGTGGCCATTTAATGTCTGCAAAGCAGATCTACTTCAGAGAGGAAAAAAGTGGGGCTTTGAACAATTATAGTTCTGACTTGAACATACTGCTTCTTTAAAGCACAAGTGCAAAGGTCTATGCAGAATATTGCACTATTAAACTGAAATCATCTTATGCTTATTGCCATCATAAAAGTATGTCAGTAGAAACCACTAGGACATTCCCATTGCAAATACCAAAGGAAAGAGCAAGCCAATTTTTAGAGACTACCTGCTGCACGGGAAGTACAAGGATATTACAGCACAATTCAATCTTTCATAGCTGACACAATCTCACTGTACCAAACATTTTTGGTGACATTCTCAAAGTCACCTGATCATATTAAAACCTTCACTTGTAACAGCTGTGCTACTAGAGTGCAAATTTTCACCCTAGAGGCTCAAACACCAAGTGTGAAACACAAATACCTCACAATTTAAAATACTAATCTTTATACTTTTAAGACATTCTCATGTGCTTCAGATAACATCTGATTCTTGAAAGTAAAACAGATTATGAATATAGAATAAGAGTGTTGAATTCTGAAGTCCTGGCATTCAAATTTCATTCACATTGTGCCTCCCTAAGGAATTTAGGATGTGCTGCAAAGCAAAGCAAATTGCAGGCAGTGAGTATCAAAATTCTGTTGTATTGGGCACAGTAAAGAATAGAGCATGTTATTAGCCATAAGGTGGTTTTGTACTGTACTTTAAAAAAACACTTAAGAGATCTTAACTTCTTCTATGGGAAATAATTCCAAGTACTAGAAGATAATTGGATTCACTAACCTCTTTTTTGACCGTTCATGCACTTTTAAAGGGGACATTATAAACTATATAATGTTTGTTGTTGTGACTACAAAATGTTGTAGGCTATTAAAAAGACACAACTAAACACACAGCAGGTCATTCACATTGTTTACTTTTTTAAGTTTCTCTTTGCTTGAACCATGAAAACAAAACACCAAGTTTCCCTTTTAGTATTTGAAAAATATTACATTGGTTCTTGTTGACATCATAATATAAGATGTTTAGCATAAATAGCTTTAAATTACATTTATCTTTCAGATGTTGACATTTTCATTCCTTGTACTTTCCTGGATGTAATGGCTGGTGTTTAAAGTCTGGGCAAAATCACTGCATCATCAAAAGCAGTGACAGACAGGAAATACTTTGGAAGTCAATATTTAATGGACATTTGCATAATAGACAGCAAAAAAAAGCTCAAAATGTTTAGAGTGAAAGAATTAGAAAATGTTTTTAAATTTAGAAATGTAGTTTTGTTTTTTTATTAGGATATAAGAAAATGGTGAAATATATTTAGCCACCTTTCCCTTTATACTTACCTGCTTTTCCACATTCTTGTAAGTTAAAAAAATGCCTAACAATCTTTTATCACTTGTTATGCTCCTCCTCTGCTCTGGCTTAGTGACAAGGAGGGTTTCACTTGTAAACTCTTTGCTCCCTCAACTTTTGTGCATAAGTTATTACTTTCTCCCCCAAATCCTGTTCCTCCATGGGCAGGAAGGGGTTGCTGTCAGTAAGGCCTCTTACAGCTCTGATGAGGACAGCAAATATCTGTATTTTAACAGAATCCCATCATGTATCATTTTATACAACCCTTCACCACTATACGTTAGCCTTTAAAACCTTTTGGGAAGAATATTCTTCCCACAAAATGAGTATCATTCCATTCAATTACATGTCTATGCATCGACATGGAGATGAAGGGATGTGTAAATGCTTCACTGATAGAATCTTAGAATCTTTAATGTTGGAAAAGACCACCGAGGTCTCCGAGTCCAACCTATGACCAAACACCACCATGCCAACTAAACTGTAGCACGAAGTGCCACATCCAGTTGTTTCTTGAACACTTCCAGGGATGGTGACTCCACCACCTTCCCAGGCTTCCTGTTCCAATGTTTAAACACCCTTTTGGAGGAGAAGTTTTTTTCTGATATCCAGCCTGAACCTCCTCTGGTGGAACTTGAGGTTATATCCTCTTGTTCTGTCAGTTATTGAAAATTTTCATTATTGAAAACCAGACAATGAAGTTTAGAGGACCAGGGCCCAGCATGTGAGATTTTGTGCTCTTTTACTGCATTCATGTCAAAAGGGGTAAGTAGTAAAACGACGGGGAAAAGTAGGATGGGGATGAAAAATGCAGCAAATGCTTTTGGGATGAGAGGTCCTGAGCAGGCCATGTTTCTGAGCAATGGAAAGAACTTTTACAATGCAGGGTTGATATATTACCTCGATCTAAAGGCACCAAGTGAGTGAATACAGAATGCACATACTCTAGGTCTGGTCTCAGCATCCTGTGCATCTGGATGAGGGAAGGCAGATGCAGGTGCCTTGAGTCATCTGGAACAGACTTTCACTATTGTACTAACTTTTCTAAAAACTTTTGTTAACCTGGTTTTAAATCACCTAGAAACTTTCACTAGCATAGCAAAAAAGGATGGGAACTGGGAGTGGATATTATAGTAGTGCCTGCCTATCTCAGCACAGCTGTGTATGCCTCAGGACACCTAGAGAGACTGTCAGTAAACTGAGATTGAAGTAAAGCTGAAAAGGAGGACTAAGACTGTCTCTTTTTGTTACTCATGCCAGAGTAAGAACTCACTCTCCCATGGAGAGCTAAAACGCACTTGCCATTCGCCTTTCCACACCCCTAACAAAAATGCACTGGATTCCACAAAAATAAAGAAAGGGTTACATACCCTGCTTCTGCCCTTGCTGAGGCCCGAGGCTTGCTTTTTAAAAGAGAGACCTGAAAGGAAAATTTCAGTCTCAGAAGTGGCTTTGTTCAGCAGCTGCAGCCTTCTGTGCTTCCGTCACATAACCCTAAATCAACGTGACCCAGCACGTTCCAGTGGGAGGGAACAGGTAAGAAGTCTGTGTACTTATGAAAATGAGCTGCAGGCCTCAAGGTTCTCAGTTGTCAGCCATAGTTTTTGGGGAAAAAAGCAGCAGAAGTCCTGGATGTCTGGGTGGACTCTAGGGAAGACCACTCGGATATAATCATCAATCAGATTGAAAGAGTTTAACAATATTTTTAATAATCTATTGCAATGACCATGATGTCCTTCCAAGGAGATCCTTTGTAGATGATGTCTCAGTGAGCCAGAGGAATTGTGTGGGCATCACATGCACAGACTGCTTGAAATAATTCTAAAAAGATGAAGTCCTGTGACCAAGAATACCAGTCATTTTGGTGTTTGGGATGTGATCAGAGGATAAAAAGGTAACAACAGATGCAAAGCTGGTAAAATTTTCATATCTGCACCAAAAAGGAGGGAAAAAAAAAGAATAAATTTTTTGCTAATGCTAATTTTCATGAAAACATCCAGGTTATTTTCTGTAAGTCACTGGATCACAGAAGAGTAGGGTGTATATATATATAACAAAGGCAGCAGCATCTTTTGATGAGTGTGTGAGAATCTCATTTCTAATTGCCACAAGCCTGCTTTAGGATTAAGGATTAAGGGATAAACATTAATCCTACTGCCAAGTTGGAAGGCTTTTCTTCCCTTTAGCTCCATAGCTAAGGGTCTGTTTGGACAGCAAGATGCAAGAGCTCTCTTGGAGCCTGCATGAGTGCTGCTGTCACCCTGATGTCTTCCTGTGAAACATCACCAGTTGTCACAGGTAGCACAAAAGCTCCCCAGAGAAAAGGAAAAAGAAAGACAGGAGTCAACAACTGCAAGGTATATTTCTTGCCAGTGCATAGAAGATAGTCCCCTTTTCTCCCTCTATACCCAAAAACATTAAGCATTGAAGGAACAAACCCTTGCCCCTTGTTATTTTTTTCTAAAGTGAGATGAGTTTGTGTATAAAATTACATATTTAACTTAAAATTTGCTTTGCACACAGCTTTTGTCATCAGTTTACAACTTTTCTTGTGACTTTTTTGAAAGTATATTTAAGCTGACTTCTTTATGCATGTGTCCAGAGTCCAGATAACTGAATAGAGACTGCTTTATATTCATCTAATCTTAACTACTCTTCCTAGTTAGGTAACGCCAGATCCTTTTGCCAGAATCTGGCAAAGTGCAGAACTCACAAACAGTATCAATACAGAAATTAGCTGCAGGAACAAAACAAGTGGGCATGAAAAAGCTACTGGGAAAGGCAAACAATGATCAGGAGGAGTTTGGAACTTGTGGTGGGTTGACCCTGGCTGGATGCCAGGTACTCACCAAAACTGCTCTATCACTCCCCTCCTCAGCTAGACAGGGAAGAGAAACTATAAAAGATTTGTGGGTCGAGATAAGGGCAGGGAGAGATCACTTACTGATTACTGCCATTGGTTAATTTCACCATGACTTGGTGAAATTGGTTTATTACCAGTCAACTCAGAGTAGGATAATGAGGGGAAAAACCTAACGAATCATAAAACACCTTTCCCCACCCCTCCCTTCTTCCTGGGCTTAACTTTACTCCCAAATTCTCTACCTCATCCTCTGCCCAGTGAGACAGGAGACTAGGGAATGGGGGTCGTGATCGGTTCAGACATGCTGTCTCTGCCATTCCTTCCTCCTCAGGGAGAGGACTCCTCACACTTTTTGCCTGCTCCAGCATGGGGTCCCTCCCACAGGAGACAGTCCTCCTCAAACCTCCAATGTAAGTCCTTTCCACAGGCTGCAGTTCTTGACAAATTGCCCCAGCACAGGCCCTTTCCACAGGGTGCAGTCCTTCAGGAACAGGCTGCTCCAGCTTGGGTCCCCAACAGGGTCACAAGTCCTACCAGTAAAAGTGTTCTAGCATTGGCTTCTCTCTCCTCAGGTCCACAGGTCCCACCAGGAGCATGCTCCAGTGAAGGTTTACTACGGGGTCACAGCATCCTTTGGACACTGACCTGCTCCATAGTGGGGTCCTCAAGGGGCTGTAAGTGGGTATCTGCTGCATTGTGGTCCTCCATGGGCTGCAGGGGCACAGCTGCATCACCAAGACCTTCATCACAGGCTGCAGGGAAATCTCTGCTCCAGCACCTGGAGCACCTCCTCCCTGGCCTTCCTCACTGGTGTTTTGCAGAGTTGTTTCTCTCATACATCCTTACTTCTCTCTCCAGCTTTAGTTCTCAATGCACGATTCCCTCCTGCCCCCTTCTTAAATCTCTTATCCCAGAGGCTCTACCACTGTCACTGATGGGCTCTGCCTTGTTCAGCTGTGGGTCCATCCCAGAGCCAGTTGGCATTGGATCTGTTGGACACTGGAGAAGCTTCTGGCAGCTCCTCACAAGAGCCACCCCTGTAGTCCTCACTTCTACCAAAACCTACACAAACCCAATGCAGAACCTTTGGGTAAATGAGGGTATTCTTGCTTAGTTTCTTTCAGGTTAAGCCTGACTCAGTATAGATAATCTCAGCCAGAAGGACTCTCATTTCAAAAGACTCTTGTTTCAGGCCTCGAGTTCTACAACAAGAACAACAAAGTCAAAGAAATCCTCTCTTCTCTCTTCCCTCCTCTTCTCTTTCTCACCCAGTTTACTTTTACTTCTTTTCCTCAGTGTCTTTTCCTTTTCACTGTACTTTGGCTTAGGCATGGACCAAGTGCACCAGCATATAAATGAGGTTTAACTCCTACATTAGTATGACCTATTGCATCTGTCTGATTTCCACAGTGCTTCTTAGTCTGGATTTAAAGGTAAGACTTCAGTTATCTTTCTGAGGAATTTTACCAGCCCAGTCAGAAAAGTAACTCCCAAACAAAGCCTCAGAATGAAGATTAGAAAGCATACACAAACCTAATGCAGCCCATGCACAATTATCTGCCCTGTCCCTGGCTAGTGCAGCTCTGATCTTGTTTGCATTGCACTGACCCTTCTGTGGAAACACACAGTCAGAATGAAGCAGACTTCAACACCACCAACAAAAAAACAACCAAAAAAGCAACCAAACCCAAAAATAAACAATGGAAACGGGTCTCTGTGGTTTATAATTCACAGAGCTGAGACTTCCTCTTAAGTGTCTAGAACAGTTGGGCTGGTTACCTCTGACTTGCAATTTTTCTGAGAATGGCTCAAAGCCATTGAAGCTAGAGGCTGTGACTTTGGACACTGGTACCTCAAAGCGGAAGTAGATGCTAAAAGAAAAACTGAGGAGTTGCCGGTTGGGCAAAACAAGGGGAATACTGATTCAATGCAACATTATGCCAGAGGCATGTACTGACAAAGGGAATTAGAGGACAGTAACATCCATTGCTAATTCTGTAGTCAACATTCGGCTCTAAAGCTGAAGTCTGGTTATGGATTTTAGCTAAACTAGTGCTTTGGATTAAGTTACCAAAATTAAGCATGCAATGTTCTATTCCAAAATAATTCAAGAAGTTTATCTTTCAACCACTGCTCAGCAAAAAAATCACAGAATCACAGAATTGTTAGGGTTGGAAGGGACCTCTGGAGATCATCTTGTTCAACTCATCTAGCCCAACCCCCTTGCCAAGGCAGAGTCACCTAGAGCAGGCTACACAGGAATATGTCCAGGTTGGTTTTGAATGTCTCTAGACTCCATAACTTTCCTGGGCACTCTGTTCCAGTGCTTTTCCCTCTTCCATGTAAATAAGTTCTTTCTCATGTTGAGGTTTTAGTTTATGGCCATTGTTCCTCATCCTGTCACTGGCCACCACTGAAAATAGTCTGGCACCATCCTCTGGGCACCTGCCTTTGAGATATTTATATTCATTAATGAGTTCCCCTCTCAGTCTTCCCTTCTCAGATTGAACAGACCCTGATCCCTCAGTCTTTCCTCATAAGAGATGCTCCAGATCCCTCATCATCTTCATTGCCTTCTGCTGGACCCTCTCCAGTAGTCCCATCTTTCTTGTACTGAGGAGCCCAGAACTGGACACAGCATTCCAGATGTGGCCTCATTAGGGCCAAGTAGAGTGACAGGATCACCTCCCTCAACCTGTTAGCCACGCTCTTCCTGATGCACCCCAGGATACCACTGGCCCTCCTGGCCCCCAGGGCACCCTGCCAGTACACAGGCAACTTGTCCCCAGTGTTCCCAGCTCCTTCTCAGCAGAGCTGCTCTCTAGTAGGTCAGCCCCCAACCTGTACTGGTACTTGGGGTTATTCCTCCCCAGGTGCAGGACCCTACATGTGCCATTGCTGAAAATCCTCACAGCTCTTGCATTCTTGTGAGCTCAATCACTTTTCTGTGGGAGAGATGTCAGGTACTGTTACCTAACATGTTTACGTGCTTACAGCCTTGGGTTTAGAGCTGTTTCCTTGAGTGAGAACCAGACTGAAACTTCTCACAGTGAGAAAGGCTAAGTATTTCGGTCTTCCACTTCTTTAATGGTCTGTGTCATAACATCAGCGACCTCTCCTTTCCTGGGCTAAAAGTTGAAAGGAAATGCCCATGACTAATAAGCCCTGCATCAGACTCAAAGCTGCAGCTCTGCTAGAAATGCTCCACACAGGCTCCCCCGAGGAGGTCTGCTGGGGCCATGTGCCTTGTATTGACCTCCCCAGCATGTGCAGTCGCTGTGCAAGGCTCCTCACCCCAGGGTGCCCCTGTGCAGTGCCTTATGCACACTGCGAGCCGCAGCAGACATGGGAGTGCCTTGTGAGTTTATGGCTGAAGGAAAGGACTTTCAGATCGGATTTTGGGCACTCGGCTGCCTAAAATCCACTGAAATTCACCTTAATAAACAAATGTGTCTCAATCTCATTCTTCAGATCTTGGGTCCCTTCCTGCCATCCAGTGAAAAGTCTCCCTTGAGCAGTCTTCTCTATATATGCATGTCAAAATTCTGTAGGGAAATGTAACTCATTCCTACTACTTCTATCAAGTGCAGAACAAAATATCCTTGTCTAATGCCCTAATATCATTCATATTTTCTTAAGGAAAAAATTATGGGTATCTTTCCCAGAGGCTGGTGATACACACCAACTAGGAAGGACTATTTGTATTTGGCGCTTAGTAAAATTTCTCAGAAAAAAACCCCAAAGAACTTCAAAGAGAATCCTTTTTTCTTTTAAGCTTACAGAAAGCCTTACTGACAAAGAGTTTGTACTATTTATCTAGGCCATAAATAAGATCTTGAAAGATGTGCTGCAAACAGTAAACCTTTGTTCTTAGACTGGTCAGATAAAGGCCAACTGCTACTGTGAAAATTTGTATTGCTGCTGTTATCTGATTAGATCAAATCTACTTACTGAAAGAAAAATAAAGCTCCAAGCTTTCGCCCAGGCTCTGAGCCATCATAATATATGCATTTGTGCTCATAAAGAGTTGAGCAGTGTAAACACACTTTCCATCATGGGCCCCCTCTAGCCAATTACAATCTAAAAAGAAACCATTTCATTCATCATATGATTAATGAATGTGCCCCTTTCCACCACCTCAGCTTCTCCCTTAAGTTACTAGAATTCTTAACTCTAATATAGCATTTTCCAACTTAAAATCAGGAAGCATCTTAGAAGGCAAGTGAGTGCAGTGACAGTTCGTATCACTGATGGAGAGAAACATAAGGCAATAAGGCATTTAATGACCTGACAGAACAGAAGGACCATAAAATTCAGACACTGGTTTGCGTGTAATGATGTAGTTCCTGTTGGTATTTATTTGTTTGTTTTGATATCCCATCAGATTATATGATGAGATGCAAATACACAAAGACAGATGTGATTCCTCTAATTATAATATAAGAGTTCTTTAAAAGAAAACAGTCCCCAGAAGGGTAGGGAAATAAACTTGAAAATATAGACTAAAACATGCTCTGGGCTATTTCTCCGGAGGACAGAAGTAAATTGGATAGGCAGAGCGAGGGTTCTGTAGCCCCAGACCCCAGGTCCTGGCCCTACCTCTGTTGTTTTTAGCTGATGGCACAGTTCCAAGTGTCTCCCTGCTGATCAGAGCCGGGCTGCTTCTCTTCCTGCCCAAGCAGCCAGTTGGGCCGGTTGTTCAAGCGAAGTGCCCTAGCACTGGGCACTGGTCCATCAGCCAGCACTGGGCAGCCTGGCCTCCTCTGCATCTGGCAGGGGATGATGAAGGAAGAAGGCTTCAGAAGAAAACCACAAGGTTTCCTATGCCCTTCTGGGTCCTAAGGAAATAGGGTTTCACTGGGGACAGTGAAGATTTGGGGGGTTGTTATTTTGGAAGTTTTTTAAGTTGTTGTTACTGTTGTTATCCAGTAGAGATGCTCATTCAAAGCTGAACAAACCACCTACAGGCAGTCACAGTCACCACTCAGATATTCTTACCTCACATTCTGAGTCCATGTCTTTGAAAACTGTCACGTGAGAATTGCCTGGTCTAGACTAGAAGGCACCTACGGGGAAGAAATGTTTCCTTCCTGTTAGTTTCCCTCACCTTTTAGCTATCATTTGGGACTGTGCTTTTCACAAAGTGGATTTAGCCTAGGGGCACAATGTCTTTTTTTTTTTTTTGTGCTTGCAGGATAATTAGAAGCAGAGAGGATTTAAGCTCTCACCTGGAAAAGATCAAAGTGATAATAGGAAAGGAGTCTTAAGAATGACAGTCAAGTTTTTAACTACAGGAAGCCAGCTTTCACAGATGAGACAGAAATTCTTGAGGAAGCCACAGGGAGTGGAGAAGCAGCATTCAGACTGTAAGTCCTGGGGTCACACGCAGAGCTTTGTACAGCCTTACCTGCAAAGCTAACCTTTTAATAAAGCCCATCAGCACTGACATGCCTGTGAAATAGTGGTCATGCATAAAGCTGGTAATGGTTTGGTAGCCTGAAGTCAGCAGAGCTGACTAACTGGCTACCTGAAGAGGGAGTGGCATGGTTACCCCTCCTGCATTCCTGGGACCCAATCTGGTCACATTATTTATTAAAGAACTATTAAAAAAGTATGGAGACAGGTGCCTGAATATGTGGAGCCAAATGGAACAAATATTAAAAAAGAGACATTTGCTTTTGCAAGTTGTATTTTTTCAACACATAAATTTTAATAAAGCAACCAAAAGATAACAAGCTGCAAATGCCCAGTGATGAAAGGATCTTAAAGAGAATACAAAGGGAGATAAAATCTGCTCAGCATTTAAGTGAAATTAGAAACCTGCTCCACTCTTTCCTGGAATGGAGATGTTGAAAAGATACCTTCTGAAATTCTTTGAAATAGGCTTTAGATGTGAATGAATTTGAGTTAGCTCTTGTTTGTGGAGAAGAAAAATGTGAAAATTTCACTCACTAGTATAGCTGACATAATTCTGTGCTGTAGAACCTGTGATGCAATGAAGATCTACCAAGTGAAGAAGACAGAAAATTAGTTGGTAGCCTTTCTGAAGCCATTCCTGTGGGAGGCTATTGATGAGTGAGCTGTTCCATTGATTCCCAGCATGGTAGTAGCATCCTAGGGCTCACCTGCATATATATTCCAGGTCAAGTGCTTATGTACCAATTATCCTTATACAAGATGGTCCCAGCCCAACCAAGAACAGCTGACCCACAGGTTAACCTCCATGAAAGGCATTTAGAGTAGAAGCAGGAGACCAAATTAAACACTAGAAGGACATGGACCTGATTTCTGAATCCATAAAGACCTGCAGTCTGACACCTAGGGACTGACAAAACAGAGATCCTCATGCAGGGCATATTTTACATTCTATCCCTACCCAGCTCTTTCTGGAGAGCAAGCTAGCTATGTCTTAATTTAGCACATTAATCTATCAGGTAAACCAGCTACTCTCAGTTCTGTTTTCTGCACAATGCAACACCAAACCCTTGTATCTCACATATATCCACAAACTGTGGAAGCACTGGTTATTCTGGACTGGAGGCACTCTCCTCTTGTGTTACAGCTCTTCCAACTGAGTTAATAATGTTCAAGATTTGCTAAATCAAAGACATGCTTCTCCCCTAATGAGGGGTTAGGGGATGACTTGTGTGGGGCCAAGGAAGGGAAGGGAGGTCTGCTGTAGGCAGCTTCCATGTTCTGACTATGCACATGTTCAACCCAGAAACCAATTCTCAGAGAACACCCTGGAGGTCCTTCTTGCCATCCCCTCTAGTTCCTGCCTCTTACCATCTCAATCAGCTTCTTGCACGATAACACAGCATCAGAAGGAAGCTGGAGGAGGCCAAAATTACCCTGTTATCAATTAGAAGGAAGACATATGTCCCATTCACCCTCAGGCATACAACGGAAAGGACTCAACTCTCCTATGACTTGACTCAATGCTCCCAGCCATAAGCCATGGAATCAAAGTTCACTGCTCCATTTTAAAACACTGCAGCACTTTGGGCTGGGTCTGAGCTAGAAGCACACATACATACAAATACCTGTGCCACGGAGCTGCATTAGATGTTGGCTGGTCAGCCCTGCCAGACTTGGGCACTGCTGGGTGTTTGTGGAAACAAACCCTTTCGTGCTCGAGTACTCGAAGTACTGAAGTGCACGGTGGGAACTGCTGCCTTTCCTGGGAGCTGGGCTCTTCCAAGGCCAGGTACAGATGTGGCCATGTCTCATCAAGTCCATCCTCCAATGCCTTTGTGCCTCTGAAGGACTTTATACCCCACGTATCTATATTTTTTGCCATAAAATGACGGTAATAATCCCTGTCTGCCTCGGGGGGAGGGGAAAAGTGAACGAATGCTGTTACATACTGCTTTGAAAAATGCAGAAGTGCAAGCGCCAGAACATACTCCCTTCTCCTAAGGGTGGATATCATTATTTCCTGGCGATTGAAAGGGGAAAGCAGAGGGTGGAAAAGGGAGGGTGATGATCGACCCTTGGGCTGGCGTGGGCTGTGAAGGACCCGTGTAAGGCTGCTGCTCAGACCTGCGGCTCCCACCCGTATCCCGGTGTCCCGGCTCACCTGCTGCCGACCCGACCCGACCCGACCCGGAGCGGCTCCGCACGGGAACCCGGGGGAAAGGCTGGGAACACCCGCGCCCCCCGTGCCTGCCCCGCATACACACCGTCCGGCTGGAGCGGGAAAAGCCTGCTCGACCCGCAGGGAATGGCTGGGAGGGAATCTGTCCTGGGCAGAGCAGCATTCACAGCGGCCGGGACACGGAGCTGCGGCTGATCGCAAACACAGCGACAGCGCCAGGGACAGCCGGGGTGCCGCAGGGGGTGGGACGGAGCAGAGCGGGGGTTCTGTGGATGTGGAATGGGGAAAAAAAGAGATATATTAAAAAAAGTAGAATCATCAAGGAAGAAACACTGGGAGGTAAATTCGCCAGCGGAGTGGAAATCCTCCCCAGGTTTCAGACTGGCTGCCGGGTACCAAGCTCTGGCACCCCGACATAAGGACGGGAGTGTTGGAGCGGGTCCAGCAGAGGAGCACAAAGATGCTCAGAAGGCTGGAGCACCCCTCCTGAAGACAGGCTGAGAGAATTGAGGTTGTTCAGCCTGGGGAAGGCTTCATGGAGACCTTATAGCACCTTCCACTACTTGAAGGGGGCTACAGTAAAGTTGGAGTGGAGCTTTTCACAAGGGCTTGTGATAGGACAAGGGGGAATGGCTTAAAATTGAAAGAGGGTAGGTTTAGATTGGATATTTGCAGCAGTATAATCCTAGCACGATCCCCGTTAGCAACCACACACAGTCGCATTGCAAGAACAAGAACAAGAATGGGAACCTTTATTAAGTTTGATAAGACGTATTTATACCCCTAAGCTCTAACAATGGTTGTTCTATTCTTTATCAAGGATTTCATATATTTGCTACAATATTCTAGATTACTAAGCAAAAATACAGAAGGCCTTATTCACTATTGTAAAACACCTGGTATGCTAGCCATGACTTGTTACTTCTGTGATTTTTCCCAAGGCTTCCTACCCATGAGAAGGACAATGCTGCTTGTTTCTGCAGCAGGTTTGCTTGCCTCAGCTATAGGACCTTTCGCAGGAGAATCCATGTTTTGAACCCCAACAGATACTGAGAAGAAATTCCTCACTAGGAGGGTGGTGAGGCACTGGCACAGGTTTCCCAGAGAAGCTGAGGATGCCCTTCCCTGGAAGTGTTCAAGGCCAGGTTGGATGGGGCTTTGAACAGCCTGGTATAGTGGAAAGTATCCCTGCCCATGGCAGGGGGTGGAACTAGATGATTTTTAAGGTCCCTTTCAACCCAAAACCATACTATGGTTCTGATTCTATTGGAAGCAGTCAGGCAATGGAAAACCAGACTGAGGGGTGTAACTGGGACACAGGAGTCAGCTTTTATGGGCCTTGATACATTTTAATCTGTAGGAGACATCACACCCACTCATCTCAATCTAAGCAACATGAAAATTCGTGCTGGCTGCTTGGTTTTTGACCTGTTTCTTTTGGTCTTTTGCAGGTAGAAAGAGCCAGCTGACCTTCCTTTCTTGCCTCCAGTATGGCTGAGTCTCTGATGTGCACTTAATCTGACCCAAGATAACTGTAAGCAGGTTATTCTCTACTCACATTCTTATCCTATTTCTAATGGTCATTATATTCCATTTCCTACATTACCTTACAGTAAATGGAACACTTAGGCTTCCTAAAGAAGACTGAATGATAGATCTGTAACTAAAGTAATTTATTAGCCTGTTACTGTAATTCTTAGAGACAAATCCAGGAATGAAAAGGGGAGGTAAAAGAGAGAACAGTGTCATTTTTATTTAAAAAAAGCCCAACCAACCAACCAAAAAAACAACAACAAACTATAGTAATTTAAATTTTCAGGTTGCACTGAAATAAGATCTCTGGGAATTGATGCTGTTTGAAAAAGTGACAACCTCTGAACTAACTCTTCAGCACACTGCTGCCTAGCCTTGTCTGCAGCCATGAGCTGGGGGCTTGGTAACATTGCATGGGAGACACAGAAGCCTAAAGCATTGGATCTAAAGTGTATGCCATATACATCATGTACAAAACATGACCAGATCTGGGCAGCTGGAAATTCAGAACTGAGGGCCATGTCTTAAGATTCACCTATTCAATAAAATGAGGCTCCACCGTGTTGGGGTTGCACAACTCTCAGCCTCTCTTGGAATTAAGTGCCTAATGCAGCTCTTGCTTGCAACTCACACAAAATTATAGACCCTTCTCCCATCCAGATGGCTCCTTCTGGAGCCTTTCTCTTCCTAATATGATGTGAACTCTGCTTCTGTCCCCAGTGTCCCCTGACGTCCCACCAGACCATGAGGATACCTAGATAAGAAATTCTCTTTCCTGCTTGAGCTGTTCTGCTTTTTATGGAATCCACTGGGCCTGAGATGACACCAAAGAGCCTGTCTTCATACTAATCTGGGTTATGTACCTCTAATTACTAATACTTGTGGCACTCCTGTATTAAGTACTTACAAGTGACTGCATATGCATGTATTTTAATGGTCTTAATGCGCCTCTCCGGTTGCCTGGAATATACTTTACTTATGTTAAATCAGGTGAGAGATTACAACACTCTCTGGCACTGAAACAGTATTTCTAAGGCCACTGAAAACAGGACCTGTGTATTGGAAGACAAGTAATTTGGAATAGTGTGTTTAAACAAAACACAGGGAACTAGAGAGAGCCAAATAAACCCATTTAGGAAAAGTCCTATAGTATTCTGTCAGGTCATGTGGGATATTACGGAAGTATCTGGGAGCACCCATTGTTTTGTGCCAATTTATAGTGTGAGGTTGTGATACTTATCCTCAAATATATAATAACTTATTTTCTGTTTGGTTCTGCTTCTCTCTTACTTACAGTTACTGGATACTTTAAGTTCTGAATATTTTCAAGATTACTCTTGGCTGTAAATAATAGGAAAATACAGTAAGTCTGTAGTTTCTTTTCTACTGAGTCTATTACCATAGCATCTCTTTTTACACGATGACAATAGAAAACAGCATCAAGATTTAACCATGTGTGCCCCCAGTTCATGCATCACAGTGTGCATCTGATGTGGATATTTCACTTAATAATCCCGTTACTGTAGCTTGTTGTTGCAGATGGGAAGCACCTGGGATCCCGTCAAGATCCTGATTTTGTGGATCCCATCAGCCTGGGTCTCTCACTGTTTGCCCATACACCTAAAAGGATGAGATATTTTATATTGAAGCAAGGCCTGGAATGCAGTGACAGCGTAGGTGTCAGCTAAGCCAGCTTCAATTTGTGAATATAATCTTCAGAAGTGGCTGAAGCAGCAGGTAAGCAGGACTGCAGTTCTTTCATGGCTATAGTCTTTGTGTGTAATCTTTTTGTGTAACACATAATGTATGTTTCATCATAGAAGCTGCTGCCTCTTGTACAGTCAACTGCTGCTAACAAGTGGTCATGAATTTACAAGAGTGTTTTTTGCAAAAGCTCTTGCTAAGTTATGGCTGAAAATCCCACCCGGAACTTTTTTTTGTTTGGTGCATTGACTGATTTATCATGGAACAGTGCTCACACATTATTATTATGACTGCAGACTGGATTAAATCTTTTTTATTCAGTTATTAAAAACCTCCAGGTTTCAAATGCATAAATCACAGGACTCTATAAAGGATGTCAATGTATTCAGCTACTGTGGCTGTGTAGCTCAGAGAGAAAAGAAACAGCTATGTAGTTTGTTAATGCAGCTGTATTTTCTGAAGCAGTGTGCTGACATCTTTCAATGCCTTTTTGCACAGAGGAAGTAATGTAATTCCAAAGGATGCAGATGAGCATGTAATGCATTTTATATTTTGACGACAAAAGGCACACCTACACAACCATCTCTTGTTGTTCTGTCACTTTCAAAAAAATGATGGAAACTAAAACAAAAGTTGTCTTCCTGCCAAGGTGTCTGTGTTGAGCACTGTTTCTTTTTCCTCTGTAGTCTTATGCCAGTCACATACACACAGTGAGCTAGACACCTAGCAGGCATATAAGGGATTAGGAAAGAGGGAAAAAAGCAAAGATGTTCTCTCCATTATACACATGAGAACACCAAAAATTAGGAAAAATGACTTACAGAATTATGCAGTTTCTTGAAATTAAGCACTGAGAGACCTAATTTTAAGTATATTATTAATGTCAAGAAAATACCATATATGAAGGTTCATTTGTAAAAGGTCAGTAAATGCTCTAATGAATTTTGTACAAATAGTCATTTCCCTCACATTTTGATAAAGACTGCAACAGGTTAGCTGGCTGTTTATTGCCACAGTTTATCAATAGCTACAATGTCTTCTGCTGAGGTGTTCCAGTGTATCCCGCTGTTTTAAACATGCTAATAAAATACATTAATAATGTGCAACCTTTATAAGCCCCCTTATAAAGGGAGGCAACTAGGACATAATCTTTATTGAAATAAGACCCAAACAGGTGCTCTCTTTTGTATTTAATGGAGTGGATTTAATACTGAAAAAATGTGCTTCAAGCTCAAGAACAGCCCCTTGTGTGTGCTGGTTGTGCAAGTGACATTTGCCAGTTGTAATGAACCCAGACTATGAAATTGAATAACCACAGAAGGTTATCTATGGCAAATGAATAATACCTTCTAAATTAAGGTCTGTAATTGCACTCTGCTGATTAATGCATTAAATTACCAATTTCTTACGTGTAAAGCACTTACCAAATGTGTATCTTACTGCACCTCTGAGCTCACCTATAGTGTACAATAGGCTGGTGAAATACATGATCATTTCCCCCAGGCTCCTTCTAAAGCAGGCTTCCACCCACACGAGATCAACGCTGTAATAAGGTCATTATTTCTGGAGACACACATTTTCATATCTTGCATAGGTAATGCCATTAAGTTCCTTTACTTTAAGAGTCTCAGTTAAAATTATCATAATAAATGCCAAGAATTATTTAGTTTTTTCCCACCTGGATTTCATAACAAACAGGAAAATCTGTGATCTTCTTAATAAACCTCTAGCTTAAAAAAAACCCACAACCCAAACAGACAGGAAGAAAGCCAGCATTTGGGGAACTGTTAAGAGTTTCAGAAAGCTTTTATTGAAGCAGTGAACTCAACAGTTTGTCCACAGAATGGATAGAATAAGAAAAGATAAAACTCTACATGTACAAAGTTAATTATTCTCCCTTTATACATATAGAAGGAACCAAAATGAGCCCTGCCAAAGAATTTTTTCCTAGTTTAGGAAGCAATGATTTTGATCTCAGTGTGCTTCTGTGAGCTTCATTCTTAGCGAGACTAAAGACTTTGGAGATGCAGGTTTTTGCATTTATCTGACTTTATAGCCTTGACTACCGCTGAGTTCAGTTACAGATATGACTTTTAAGCAAAAAAGAGAAAAGCAAGATCAGTAAAGGCTAACTGACAAAAATTTGATCAATTAATTAAAGTGTTCTACTAGTCCCAACATAAGAATAATTAAACATGTTACATTTTAGCTTGAAAACTATGGTATTTTAACACATGTTGAAACCAAAGTTTTGTCTGTTGAAATTAACATGGTTTAACATGGTCAGATCTTTGCAAAAACATCCTCAGAGCTGTGCTTACCTTGCTTTAGATTCTTAAAAATAAAGTAAATATATGCAAAAGGACAGTATCAGAGGCACTGATTGAGCCTGCTCTGCTTCTCTCCCAGGTCTGAGTAGGTTGTAGGAGAAACATATACTCACACAGTTAAATATGTATAAAATACAGCCCTGGATTGTCTGACCTCCACAGCTGCACTGGACAAATCCCTATTTTGGGCCCTGCTGCCAGGCCAGCCAGACACAGCAGCAGCTTCCCCCTGAGGCCACTCAGAGTAGAAGGAGACCTTTGTTCAGGAAGCGTCCACCAGCCATCCAGCTGTTCCTGTAGCCTGCAAAGAAAGGCTGACTCGAGCTGAAACCTGGTTTTATACTAACCTAAATACCTTTCAAGTGCTGGGGCTGTAGTAAAATGACCTGTGACAGCTTTCATGTTGCTGAGTTGTCTGGCATTTGTATGTGAGTGTACACGAATGCATTAGTGCAAGCTCAGGTCTCTGCCTACAGAAACACCCTGGGAATCATACAGTGCATGTGGTATCACGTAAGACAGGAAAGACCCTCAAGAAGTAAGTTTCTGCAGTGTTAGCAAAAAGGGGGGATGAAAGCAAAACAAAACCCACTGGTAACACCAGAAGAAATGTCCCATTAAATTGAAAATTGTACATACTGACAATATGCCAAGGTTCTGCATGCAGCTGGGATTTAAAAGCCAACACCTCCACGACAGCCTTCTGACTCCTGTTGCACTCGAGTCACCAGTTAGTTAAAACAATGTATTCAGCCAGGATGTCTGGATTGCTCCATCCTGACCACTTCTCCAAATGTAAAAATGACAGATGAATTGCGACATGTCATGTTGTGCCGCTCAAAAACACAAAGGATGAGGAGAACATAAAACCAGCATATCAGGTTTTTTATTTCTTGCACTCCCAGGAACATCATTCTTTTAAGGATCTCCAGAGTGATTTAGTAGCAAAGCAGGTAACATCCTTGAGAAAAAGACCTTATAATTTTTTTCACATGGAAAGATGCCTACAGGCAAGTTTCAATATTAGATCACATTTTCACCAAGAACCAGGAGGAAGTAATCTTCTACCCATATTCAAGAGGAAGGACTGCTGAATTTCCAAGCTGTGCCTTTGCTGGGCCTCTGACCCCGATGCCCAGGTCAGGAGAGGCCTCAGAGCCATGCAGATAGTGGGACCTGCTCCCTGCAAAGAGCAGTGCCAGAGACCGTGCTTCCCAGTGGCATCAAGTCACCGGAGCCCTCTCTGGAGAAGTGACCTTCCACTCAGCCTCCAGCCCCACAGCAGGAAATCACATTGACTGGGGTCTCACCTGCCAGGATAGAAAAACACAGCAGTTGTGCTGCAGCTCACTGTGCCTCACTCAGTGCCCAATTTAGCAAAACTCCACTAAGCAGTGCTTTGCACTCCTGCTTTTATGCTGACAGCACCTGCCAGACACAAGTAACCAGAGAAAGTGCTTGGAGCAGGATGTCACATTGCGGCTGGCTCCATCCACACCCAAGAGTCCAACCTTTCAGACATGAAATGTGTTTCACTTTTGTATGATCTCTCTTGGTACTTTTTTTCCTGCCTGTTTTGACTTGGCAGCAGTTTCTGCTCATTTTGTGCTATCAGTACAAACCCTAAAACACTGCTCTTGTCTACACCTGTTTTTGCCATGGAATGTGCTACCTAAGGAAAAGAGAGATGCTGCAGAGGCTAAGTTTCTGTGACTCACTGCCTGTGAAGCCACCATCACCTCACAAATCATATTTCCCTGAAGACAGCATGCTTGCCATTTTCAGTAACCCCACACATTGCTGTTATTATTTATTTACTTTGTACATTTGAGAGAATTTTGTGTCTGGTCACCTTTGCTACTGGCTGTCCTGGCCAATGCACCAGCACTGATGGAGTTGTGTGGGTCAAGGCCCAGTACACATGGGCTACAATAGCATAAACTTTTGTCTCTTTTGCCCTAATGTGCATGGTGCAAATCCAGGAATAGCCCTCAGCAGTGAACAGTTGCTGTTTTTAAGAGAGCAAAATCAATTCTCTATGATCATGGCAAGCACAGCAGTTGAGGCTCAAATGAAGCATTTCCCAGTTATAAGAAACTTGTTCTTTTGATGTTTTTTTGCATTTCCTGTCTTCTTCGAATTATACAGAAACAGTTGTGGTAGGCATCTGCACATGTGAGTCCGTCTACATTTGTAATTTAAAATCTATCACAACCTGCTTGGCATCAGTTGCCCTGTAAGCTTTCAGTGTATACTCACTGCTCTCCATGGTCATTCTTCACTTCTTTCTCTGTGGCTCTGCTGATTAAAGCCTCAGCTCATTTTCCTTTTAAGGTCCAAACTCTCTTCACTCTATAAAAGAGAAAAATACTCATCACATGTCAAAGGTCTTTGAACTGTTGTATTTGTGTAATCCTGATGATTACACAGGTCTCTCTCTGACCAGCAGCCTGGGGTTTATGCCTTTCTCATTTTGTAAACAAATCTTTTCCACAGAGCTTAAATATGTAATTGCACGGCAGAAGCTGTTTCTTTCCAGGAAAAGCACTTATGAACACATCTTGCATTAAGCTTTGAGATTTCAGTGTAATCATGGGCTAATATTTTTCTGGTTTACATGCTGGTTTTTCCTTCCAGAATCCTAATTCTGAACATGAGATTTGTCTGCCCTGTTGTGTGCCCTGTTCCTGTTCTTCAAATGCATGACTAATCTGAAGAGAAAAATGTATGCATGGGGACAACACAACAGTGAGGCTACCCCTATGCTTGGTTATTTATTTATTTTTAAAAAAAATTGTTTAGTTTTCAATAGCACTCAATTTGGAACTGATGTGAGTTGAAAATACTCACTACCTCGTACAGCTGGGCCTGAAGGACATCCTGATACAATGATCTTTTAAGATAAACAAGTTATCCTTTAAATTGTTGAGAAAAGATAGCCACTACCTTTCTTTGTGAAGAAACCTAAGATCTAAATTTATCTTGGGTGTTTTTCTCGTAAATTTTTCATATTTCTTACATTATGTGGTGAAGAAAAAAGCATTTAGAAGATGAGAGAGTGGCAGATGGTTATTCTTCTCAGGACTGCAAACAAACTGAGGCAATGCCCCTTGTGCTGGAAACCAACAGGCAGACCTGTGAGGATGAAATCGCATTTTAAAACTGAATTTGGAAGGCAGAAAATTCTCTCAAGAAACTCTGTCTGCCTTCACGGATGGAAGTAATTTCCTCCCTTGTTAGATATTCTAGAGCAGGCAGATACTTGATTTACGTTTGCTGTCTCCTAGTGACATGAAATATGATTTGGTGACACAGTTTCAATGAAGAAACTGAAGGTCAGGGAACAATTAATCATGTTCTTGCTCATAATTTAATATGAAGGTATGTAGGCATTTTTAGGATACTTAAGCATTCAAAGATTAAGACAGCATCATGCTGGATTTAAAAAATATTTAAGGGAACTGTCTTAGTTTCATTTCCTTCTCAGTGCCCAGAGCAGCCACAGGCAGGGCCCTATGTTGTGAAGGCTTAAATGAATGCAGAGTACCACAATGCCCTCAGTCAGCCTTGATTCACTATACATAGTGCAATGCAAGTAAAATTGCAGAAGTCTGGGTGGAGTTTCCAGAGCCTAAGGAGTCTTTTTGCTCTGAAGAAGTGTAATGGTAAACCCCACCCTTCCTTGGGGGAGCACACAGCTTTTCTTCTGCCTCTAGGAATCAGGAGATGGGGACTCCCAACTGCACGGTCAGAAAGAGCTCATTGCTGAAAGGGATTTCAGTTCCCATCCATGTCAGTGGAAACCGAGTGCAGTGCTTATACCCAGTGCCTTCTGTCTGTTACAGCAACTCGATTCAAAATTTCAGGGATCTGGAGACTGCCAGATCAGGGAAAACTGAGTGAAGAGGTATCATTACCTTTCATGAAGCTGCTTCTTGGAATTCCCCCCCCAGTTTTTCCATAAACCATCATCTAAGTCCTGTTGTAGGTATGTCTACATCCACTAAGATGTAATTGTGATAGATCAGCCCATCAACCTAAGCCTAACTGAACTGCTGTCCTGTTGTCTTTTTTAATGCCAGGCTTCAGCACTTCTGTAGCTCTGTCTACACTGCACACTGCTGCAATGTGAATGTATATGTAAGTAAACTCCGTAAGTTACTGGGGCAGTTCTCTTCCCAAGTGGTTGCCCAAAATCCAATGGAAAACCAAACAGGAGGTGTACAAGCAGGCAGCGACTTTGCCCATTGGACTAACCCTCATTTTTGCCACAGCACTTCAGTAAAAGCCAATTATACCGAACTCCAGTAATGGCTCTATCAGTGATAGACTGCAGACATTTATAGTCTTCATCAATGAACAGGCTAAGCGAAGCTAAATTGTTCTGCTAAACTTTTTAGTAAGTAATTAACCCTGAATTATTAACAACAGGCAGCTATGGTAATGGTTATGAAAGAAATAACAACTGGTTGCACAGTTATTAACACGAGAGCACTGAACAAGGCAGGCGAACAGCATGTGCTGCCATGGAATTAATAGAGGGAACAACGGTGGCAAATGCGATCCCCTGCAGGGTGGTACAGTTCCAGGGGCTGAGAGAGCTGCTCAAAGACACTTGCTTTGGCAAGAGCAGCATGTACTCAGCAGTAGATGGATGGAAGTCAGAAGCGGATGGTAATAAGGCACGTTAAAAATAAATCTAGCCTCATTAGGTTAAAAAAAAGAAAATATGTGAACCTGACAGCTCAGCAACTGGCAACTCTTTAGTTCAAGCAGTTATCCGGGGGACAAGAAATTCATACTGGAGCACCAGGAAGCAGACAGATGAAGTGACCTGCTGTGCACCCTGTGCTCCCTAACTGGACCGTATCAGTGACAATTTTCTGAAGCTGTGAGCTCACCAGTTTCAGAAAGGAGGGGAGTTTTTAAAAAGTCTTACCTTGAAACACCCTAAAATATTAGCTAATTCTTAAAAACCTTGGCTACTGTGCTTGTATAGGAGCATTCATGTTCACCTATGAATACTGAGCCAATGAATGATGGGGAGCTGACAGTCTCAGGACCAAGGCATACAGACACACCACACATGTAGCAATGTGGGCTCCCCTCACTGCTCCTCTCTAACCATTTTCATGGACCATTTGTCAGCAGAGAGAGGAGCTCCGTGTCCCTTCTTGTCCTCTCTTGCTGAGAACATAAATGAGCAAGGCAAACAAGAGCAACCTCTTATAAGGGAGGGGATGCATCCTGCTGGGTACTGCACTGCAATTAAGCAACTTGTTTTGCTTCCCAGCATGACTGAGTTGACAGGATGAAACTGGAACAACAGTATTAGTTACCAAAAAAACGAAAAAGAGAGTAGAAGGATAAGCAGAGGAGAAACAAAGGCTAACACAATAAAATGGAAAAAGTGGATCCAAACCAGAACCAAGGACCTTGTTGCAAGCAGAACCAGTCTGATGAAAGAAAGACAGAGTTGAAGGAAAAGAGCTGCTGGATTCCCAAAACAAGGAGCTTGTCCTCCTGCTCTACCTCTTGCCTTTCTATTGAACCAGTTGTATTAAACACACAGCTCCCTTTATTCTTACTGGAGAATATGGGGAACTTAGCCATGTCTCCTGGACTTCATTCAAATTTAAATGTCTTTTCTTCCTTCTCCAAGTTTTTCTTTAATATATTTTATCAGCTGAATCCAGTTTTCCTAGGTTATAAAATGCCCCCATGTAGCAGCAGTCCCTTTGCCCTGCTGAGGAAAGTTGCCTCAAGAATCCCATTCATCAACTTTCTATATGGGGTACATGTGAATTTCTAACAGTCTGTTCTGACACCTGGACTGAAAATAATTCAGTCTCAGGCAAACACCCTTTCTGTTATTGTTAAATAACCTATCTTCCTGTCCTGAAATGTAGGGCTGAAAGAATGGCCTGTATGCTACTATATAGTGGTAGTGAGGAGAGAAATCCATAATGCATGAAGTAAATTATATACATCATTTGGGGAGAGAAGGATTTGTCTGCCTATTGTGGCTGCACACCCTAGCCTGGGAGAATGATAGGCAAAGCAGGACCTGTTTTCCCTCCACCATAATGCCTCCTCTCCAATGTAGTGCAATTCCTTTGGGAACTGTGTCAGAGGGGCTGAACGAGTCCTTGACAATGGGCGATGTCCCTGGGTTTGGGGGAGATGTTTACTTGCTTTCTAATTCTTTCTGCCTCCGAGTCATCCCTGGGCATCCGTGGGAGATCAAGAACAGTAGCTTGAGATGTCCTTCTCTCATCTGTCCTACTCCTTCTCTGACAGCTGATGTGTTAAGCTGTGCTACCCACCAGAGCACAGCGCAGGGAGGAACAAACAGCTCCTGGGGCATGGTAAGCAGGTTTTGCATAAACATGACAATGGTCTCTGGGCTCCGTTGCGTGAGCTGCTGTTTCTCATTGAACTCAATAGGTGTCTTCAGATAATTGCCAAGAGAGGATTTACTTCACCTAATGCGCAGGGAGTATTAGAAGGGCTGCATTCATTTAACTGCCTAAGATAGACATGAAGACCAGGAAATCCCAAGTTTGGATTAGTCACAGAACAAAATTCTGAAATCAATGTCACTTTAATGCAACATGGTTTAATTCACAGGATTTTACTGGAGTTCAGCCCACACTACATGGAGGTTTCTGTAGATGGAATAGAGAGTATTTCTGGCTGTGATTTTGATGAGTTCTAACCAGAGTGCCCAGTACCATCAGTTTAGAATTACTCTATGGGCAAAACTGTGCATCAGCCAAGTTTAGTTCTCACAAGCTGGGAATTATGCAGACACAGAATGGGAAGGGGCCCCAAAGCTCACACAGTGCATCTTACCACAATGTTTTCTTGTCCTGTATCTATTTAGAACAGTCTTAAAAAAATCTCTCAGAGGTTTTTTTACGGCTTCCTTAGACATCCCTCCCTCCTTGTAACCATCCCTGTGACTAGAATGTTTTTCCTAATATCTAGCCTTATTCTCTCAAGCTTCAATTAAGCCTATTATTCTTGTCCTACTTATATGGACAAATTCCTTCTTATTTGCAAAATGTGCTTCTTACAGAAAACCAAATTTCTGTGTTCCCTTTGGTCTTCTGTTGTTCACACATGATCTGTGACCTTTGAGGCCAGGCCAGGATCTTCCAGTTCTCTCTCTGCTTGATTCTCTCTGTTTGGCTGCCCTCCAGCTATTCCACATTTTCCTTGCAGAGGGCAAAAAAATTGCTCAACATTTGACACACTGCTCTAGCTGAGGCCTTTACTAGTGCTGAGTGCAGCTGAAGGATTGCTTCATGAATTTTATAAGTTACAGTTCTGTGTAAACATCCTCATGTTGACATTTAACATTTTCACAATAGCCAGGTCCTGTTGACTCATGCTCAAGTTGTGATTCACTCCCTGCAAAGCTCCTGCGAGACCTTGGGTTCCCACCCTTCACCCAGCACTCTGCAGGTCAAGCCCTCATTCATAAGTCAGTGTTGAAGGCTGACACACTTCTCCTTCTCCTTTCTTCGTTTTCAGAAATATTGGCAGGGTGAAGCCAGTTCTTGTTTTTCTTTCCTGGAGTTGTCAGCACGTACCCTTCCCTCTCTCTGCCGAAGGCACAGGGGTCATCCTTCTTCTCTAACATGCTGCTTCTCCCCTCACCAGCAAGGGTTTTCCTGGGCCTGTTTTAATTCACATCCAGATAGCTCAAGGGAAAACAGCTTAACCTGCATAAGACATGCTCACCCTTCCATCTGGTTTAATTTACATGGCAAACATACTGGCATGACTTTACCAGCTCTCTAGTCTCCTGAGACCCTAAAAGCATCCACCCTCCTGAAAATTTGACTGCTGAGGGTCCAGGGAGAGCTTGAGGTTTACCTGAGATCTTAGGCCAGGGGGCTGCAGAGTTCTCCAGGCTGGCAGGGTGGCCAGGTTGCTGGGCAGGCTTGAGGGCACTGGAGGCAGCCCTCAGATTAGGACATCAGCTTGTGGGTTGGGGCACGGGTGCAGATCCATGGGTAGATTGTCCTCTGAGAATTCAAGCCCTATTGTGAAAAAAAAATAGCATCAGAGAGTCCTGTTTTTCCCCCCAAATATACAAGCATGTAAAACATCCAAGCTTAACCACTCAAGTAAACCCCCCCAAAACAGTTTTCAGAAAAAAAAAAAAAGGAAAAACTCTCTATTTTCCTTTAAAATCTGTATTTAGTACAGTGCTACTGAAGGGGCTATCAAGCAATATTAATACATCCGTGTTTTCTAGAGTATTTGCAGTTCTGCACTTTTTAAAAATAAAAATGGTCTAATAAGTCACAAATTTACATTTCTTAAGTTTTTCCCAGTCCAGTTCCCTTAACAAAATGACTGCAATACAATACATACAGCAGTGTAAGTCCATAAAATCATAGAGCTCCAAATATTAATCAGAAGCTTTCATAAGAGAAATTAATAAATGGAAGACCAAAAATTTAATAAGGAATGAAATTTCACAAGCTGTTAAAAGACTAGCAAAGATGGGTTTCATAAGGCCTCTAAATTCAATTCAATACTTTTCTATGACATTATGAAACAGAAATCACTTAACTGACTTAGGCTTGAGACGTGCTACAATTCAAGGTTGGTACTACAGCACTCCTGTCCTATTGGCTGAAGTGACAATCCTGCATGTCAGCTGGTCATGCAAACACCTGTGGAAAGCATGGGGCCTAAAAAGGAAGGAATAGCTAAAAGAGTACTAATACCTGATAGATGTGTCTGTGGGATCAATCTGAAGATGCAGTTGCAATTGAGACAATTCAGCAGAAAAAAATGCAAATCTGGCATAAGCAGGAATGGACAATAATGTGGAATATGTCTTATCTTTTCAATACCAATTACTATGTTCTCATCAGTCTTACCCTAGAATAATTGGCACTATTCTAATAATTGACTCTGCACTATGCAGTCTTTTGTCTCCTTCTGCTTCTTACTGTCACATGCAATAGCTGACAGGATGCTAATAAACACTTCCTTGAATGGTTGCACCACATCTATAATTCTACTAGGCTGACTCATGAGGGGGGCCACTAGGTGCTACCACAATGCAAATAAATCATTAAACAATCATGAAAAAATTACAGAGCAACTTGTAGTGATCCGCTACTTAGGGCCGTAGAGATATAATTAATTTACTTTGTACACAAAATCAGAACACAGTCTTATTTTTCCCTTTGGTTTGGATTAGCCCACATGATGGCAATCTCTATCATTAACATACGGCGAGTTACTCCTCCAAACACTGTCAGTTCAACATATGTTTCATTTGTGCAATGCCAAAAATAAGATGAGAAAATCTGCTTGAATTTCAGTACGTATATGAAACAGCCAGGAATCTTCCTGGAAAAGCACGACGAGCCTGTAACACCACAGAGGTGAACCACTCATACAGGCTTTAGCACAACTCTGTGGCACAGCCCGCAGAGGAGAGAAAAGCCGTGTAGCACCTACACTACAGAAGCTGTGCCCCTGCTGCACCCATTTGGTGTGCTCTGCTTAACCAAGACCACTCTATATTTGCAGCTGGATAATGGATATAAAGCTGAAAATGGCACAGAGCAGGTGTTTTGCTGCCTTCTCAGCCTTCAGGTAGGAGCTGGTGAAAGAAGTGAGGAAGGGAAAAAAAAAGGTCAACTACACAAGAGTCCAATAAATCAAAAGAACTGAAACTGAACTTTATTTTTTTTTAAAGTATTCTACAATAATGGCTCAGAATACTACCACAACCTACAGGGACAAGGCAGTGCTCTGGGCTATGACTGTAGATTACTCTAGTATATATATATATATTTAAGAGCTTAAGAAAAGGTGAAGCAGGACAGTTCAACATTTCTTAAGCATATATGTCATAATTTTAATGTTTTCTAGATCTCTCATTTTATAGCAGGATTTATCAAATGCAATGTAGTCACAGAAGTCTTGCATAAATACAAATATTGATACTTTACCTTGAATATTGTCTATGATATAAATTCTGCCTTACCTTTAAAAAAAAATCTCCAGATCATTGTGAGACCTGAGAGTCTTTCCTTTTCTTTCTCTTTAAGAGTTTTTTAAATATATATATATTTATATATATTTGCTATCATACATCAAAGTATATATGAATCCCATCATTTCTGTTATATTTTCTGCAGACATGGTCTGAACCAAAATCATCATCACCTAAATCAAAAGCTTCCTGGTTATCATAGGAAAGCCAAAGAGGATCTCTCCTCTTTTTTTTCTTTTTTTTTTAGTGTTTCAGTACTGATATTTTTTTAAACTTGAAAGGATTCTTCATAAACTAGAGGTCCATTCATCATTTCAAGCAGTCTTTATAAGCAAATGTACATATTTTGACATGCTTTTGTGAGGCAGTTAGTATCAAAATCCAGTAACATTTCTTACAGAACCATACGACTTTCTGCGATGCAGATATACATTTCATTTCTAAAAAGCCACAGTTCTTTTTCTACATCTGCTCTCATCAAATCCCCAGGATTCATTCATAAAACTGCTGCTGTTCCAAATGCTGATGCTGTTATCCCTGCTGTGGATTAAGACGTACACCCAATCTGGTGACATCATCACGTGGAAGATTGATAAGTAGGAAAATACCCTCCCCAAATCCACAGATAGTCTTTTCTATCTCTAAATCCTCATGATTCATGTCACCCAACAGTGCAATGCGATGAAGACACAACTTGGTGCAGGCTACGGGTCTTCTTCCATCAAAGGAATCTCTAGGGGAAACAAAGAAATAGCATTGACTTCTGACTGTAATTTCCCTTTATTCTTTTGCAGAATGCTATTGCTAGTAATCCTACAAAACCAGAAATGGACATTGCAAATACCTGAACAAGACATGGGGTATTGCCAATACTTGACCTGCTCACACTCTAACACCTACATGAAAATTACCAAAACTACTCAAATTTTCTCAAACAAGTTAGGCCCACAAAAACCTGAATGCAAACATCTTTGCTACTACATTAATCACTGAAACAGCATTCAGAGCAGGCAGGGACTTTTACTGGCATTACCATAATTTCTTCCCCTCCTCCTGACTGTCCTCTTCCCCTTGTGATACCATCAAAATTATCCCAACCCCTATAAAGCAGGAAGACTTCCTCTACCCATACCTTCACCCACACTGAATTTAGGGCACTGGGCTTCAGCTCAGTGACTGTGGAGAGCAGCATGTGAGTGTCTCCTTCTAAATGTCTCCAAGGAAAGCTATTTAGTTTCCTTGTCACACTGAGCAGCACACCATCAGGACTCAATGAAATGGTATCACTGCATGCTTATGTCTGATTTACACATGGGCAGTAACACATGGCAAGCTCCCTCCTCATGCACGGTCATGTGGGAACATTCCCCTTAAGCTGTGACTTCCATGTCACTTCAGTGCGCACATGTCTCACATGAAAGGAACTCTTTGTGGTATGAGTTTGTTAATAAAGGCTGCTAATTTTGGCCCAGTATGAAGGCATGATTTATTTTCTATTTCAAGGAGAAAATCGTGTTTTCTGCTGCCAAAGCTGTGGCTTGTGAGGCATTTGTGAGTGTGGGAGCTGAGGAGCAGATGAACAGACCAGCACAGCCAAGATGATGGTTGGCTTCGCTGCTGTACACAGGTGCTTGCTGACATCCCTGTTGATGAGACTGGGGTCTGGACAGGCACCTTCTGGCCTGGGATTCAGATCACATACACCACAGCTAGCAAGGACATACTGCAGACACAAAGCGCTATAACCATGAAGTTGCATGATTTAAAAAAACATCCGCATTACGATGTGAACAAAAACATGAAGTAAGTACAGGCAAGTCAGCTAGGTGTATTCCTGCTCTGCCAGCACAAACAAACGATGTCTCCTGGTTAGAGACTCACCTATTGCATCTATGCAAGACTCACCATCTGTAATATCGATCCGCGGACTCGTGGATGCAGCCTCCCCGTCAGTGCTACGGGATATGTCAGTTCGATCGGAACCGGGAGGCACTGCCACTTGGCATGTCAGGGATGGGCACAAACTTTGGAGCAGTTCAGAGGAACCCAACCTACTGTCACAGGCCTCAGGTTCACTAGGCAGAGTGTCTGTAATCCTGGGGCCAGGGTAAGCGGGAGGATTCTGATCTTCTGTCTGCAAAATATGCCCCTGGTCTGTGGTAGCTGAGTATCCGGGTGCCAGAGCATTCAAGCCGCTGCTTACAGCTTCGTCGTAGGAAGGCAGCATGACAGGAACGCCATCCACCACCACGAAGTCGGGGTCACCCATGGAGCCCTCCTGGTTGCCTCTACGTCAAACACAGATGAGTTATCACAGAGAGCAGGAGCATGTCAGAAGCACCTCGGAGCAACTGCTGAATTTAAGTAAACACAGCACTTTCTAGTCATGCAAAATGAAGCTACAGGGTCATTAACACTTGCAGAAATGTTTGCTTCACGGTTCTGCAAAACCCGGTTCGGGTTGACAGGTAGAATCTGTTACAATCGGAAAAATGAAATTAGTAATGAGAAGGGCAATTTCAAGAAGGGAGGAAAACAGGTGTTTGGAAGAGATGAGAAGGGCAATTTCAAGAAGGGAGGAAAACAGGTGTTTGGAAGAGATAAGCAGCACCATTTGCTGTGCTGTGCACAGTAGGTATCATGGATATAAGATCATAGATGTAGCTCACCAGTCAAAAGTGTCTGAACCCCCTGGAAAGATGTGTGCTAGAGCACAAAAGTGTTTACAGCCCATGTAAACAAGCACTGAGATGACTACTGCTGGATGACAGAGCTTTGGTGGCCAGATTTGTGGTCTCCTTCAGGTCTTACTTTCAAAGGATGGAGGCTTCCTTAACCAGTATTAAGCTGCATTCCTTTTAAAGCAAAACATTAATTGGGAAGGTCTGTTAAACCCTGAAGTATCTGTTTAGTGGCCAATTAAATCACAATATAGTCCTGGCAGGAGGGAATTGGTTGCAGGTACATTTAAGACATGAAAATATACGAAAAGGAGAGGACAGAAAGCCTTTCTCTAAGATAGACAAGTATAGACTATAGACCTATCAATTGTGCAGACCATTACTCCAAAGATCTTGGTGATACGGGTATATCCACATGCATTTGTATACTATTCCCCATACACCACATATATTAACATTTATATTTATAGAAATTTACACATTGCTTATACAATCTGTATACTCTTCTGTGTACATATATTTGATGTAAAGATCACAAAGTCCTTTCTGCTGCATTGGTATGGGGACATATTTCCTGATACACAGTTTTTTCACCTCTCCTTTCTGCTTGTGGCAGAATAAAGACATGAGAAAAAGCAAGTGCAGGAGGGGAGAAGTCGCACAGTCAAGGTCCATAGTGAACTGCGCAGACTGAAAACAAGAAACAAGTCTAAACCCTGCTTTTGTTTCTCCTATATAATAATAATAATAATAATAATAATAATAATAATACCTACTTATCTCATGAGGAGTACTGTGTGAATCAATGACCAATACTCATAGCTGCATAGTATTTTATGGAAATAAGATGAAGGAGCTGTTTATGAATCATGATGAAAATAATACTAATGAAGGTAAAGCAAACTTTTAAT
The DNA here is from genome assembly GCA_013396655.1 of Campylorhamphus procurvoides. NCBI lineage: Eukaryota > Metazoa > Chordata > Aves > Passeriformes > Dendrocolaptidae > Campylorhamphus > Campylorhamphus procurvoides. The sequence continues at coordinate 527,095 of WBMV01008571.1, forward strand.
ATAAATTTGTCCATAGAGAAAAAACGAATTCTTTCTTAAAACTTACATTACTAAGTCTATAGTAGTTAAATAAAATAATTCCCCCAGCACCTGAAAATGAGTATTTAAAAATATTGTCAGCTATTTTTATGTGCAGAAGCAGCAATTCTCAGTAGCAGAGCTGTAATTACTCCCAAAGTGAATCTGGCAAGGTTTGCCTTTTATCTTAGTTGCAGAAAGGACTACTGTAGGTTTTTGGGGGTGCCCTTCCACACCAGTGATTCAGAGACTTCTGCTCAGAGCAGAAGAAAGTATCTGCAAGGCTTGTGAGCTGCTCCATCTCTTCAGCAAAGAGTGCTGAATGTGAAAACTGAATCAAGGCCATCAATCTTCAAAATAAAAAAGAAAACAGTACAAACCGTGGAAGGAAATGTGTCTTAAATTTGGTCTGGAACATCCTGGCTAAAATAACCAGAAGCAGTACTAATAAAACGCTGGTAGCAGTAAAAGCCACTATTTTCCATGTAGTCAGGAGGGTCTCCTGTGTATTTGGCCAGGTTTGTTCTGAAACAAAAAGACAATACAGGAGTGGTGCTGGATTACTACCACTGTTATTCTGTATGAATACTTCAACAATACTCAAAAGTGCCAGTTAAGACAAGGCATTTTTTATATGCACGCTGTAGAAACACACATAAACCCAATGCCATATACCAAAAGCAACCTTAACATTAAGCTGTCACAGGGGCTGGATCTTGCTTTTTCCCCTGACTGTTTTTTGTATACAGGCAATCACGACCTTAGCTAACATACTTATAAAAATATCCAGATGCTAAAAAATACACTTGAAGAGCTGATGATCAAATGGTTTAGGATCATTCAGCATCTTGGAAATGTATTATATTTAATAGCATCTTAAAATCAATGTTCATCACTTAACCATGAAATAGATGAAGGCATTACAGACATACAAATTTGCTCCAAAAAGAAGAGAGGATTATAAGAGCAGCAATGCCACTGCTGCTCCCGTACCTGTTTTGACACAGTAGACTTGGTAAGAGGGGAACCACTCTCCATACTGGCAGGTGATGTACTTGTAGTCGTTGGTGAGGGTGTAACCAGGATCACAGTAAAACTCCACCACAGTCCCATGGTTGTAACGCTCACAAGGCCGTGGGTGGCAGATGTAGTCTCCATGACTCACCATTGGAGGTAGTGGACAAACTTGGGCAAACAAACAAAGAGAAAAGGAGAAAGACATTAATTGTCTCTAATTTAATTAACTAAAGCCAGTCAGCCACTGCTGGGTAGCTTCAGTGTGTCAAAATGCACCGGGCACACTTCAGGCTCCCTTCGGGCTCCCTGCAGTTTTGGGTTTGTCTCAGTGGTACCAGCCCACTGCCCAGGGAGACCAGGTGCCCATCTGCACTAGCAGATAGATGCACGTGCCTCCTGCCTGGCAACACATGCCAGGGGGTCACTTTTGGCTCTCACTGACACCAGCAAGCTCTGCTGTCACCTGCTTGTTCAAGGGCCTGAGAGATGGGATCTGGAAAGCTTCCAATCCTCTGTGGGAAGAGGAGGGTGAGAGGAAGACAAAAGGGGACACATGCCCATCAGATGGCTACATGGGGATGGAGGGAGACAGTCAAAATAAGGGGAATCACTTTCCTTATAAAGCATCTCAAACTCAACTCTAACATTTTTTTGTTTCATTAACCTAATTAAATGGTTATCTGCACTAATTAAATTGCAAAATATTGATTTTTAAAAAGAAGTTGGCCGTCAGTAGTGTTGCAAGGGATGCCCAAACACCTAGTGTTGCTTAAGCATACACAGTCTGTATCACTGTAATGTTATTAAGTTGGGCTTAAACTCTACTGGTGGTATTTGTGTTTTGTTATTTCTGACTGATCTCAGTGGGACCACTGGTGGAGTGAGGTCTTAAATAAAACAGAGGCTGAGCCTGTGCTAATTAAGTACAGTGGTTTACTTAAGGTTAGGTAAATAACAGAGAATTGCAATATAAACATGTGGAGCTTTTATGGTAGGCCCCGAAATGAAAAGCAGTGTCATCTCACATGCCCAGGCAGATGAACTCAATGGAGAACTGAGGGAGCATTCTCTAGAAAACAGCAGTGGGGAAAGCAGCTCCCAAGCAGTATTTTTATAAGAGAGGAAACTTTTCCTCTAAGTGTTAGTTGATTAGTTGATTACTGTTTTCTTAAGTGCTTCTAGCACAGAGGAAAAAACCCTACAAAGTGCAATGGTGTTTCAAATGGCTACATACTGACCCAAAAGGAGCTTAAATTACTTGATGGCTTGTTTTTTTTCCTTCAGAGGCAGTAACTGACTGGCTCAGTGCCCCATCTACAGGCTGTTCCCTTCACTTCATGCCTCCCTCATGCAGGCAAGACCTGCTGCACTGATTTAAATAATGAAAATGACATCTCTTGGAAGAAGAATCTTCCCAGAAATTACAATTCAGCTCCTTCTCTCTGTGAATCTTGTTACATGAATAATGCATTTCATAAAAAAATACACAAGATATTAAATGAATCTTCAAGAGAGGCTGATTACAATGTGCAGCAATGTCTGTTCCCTGTCCCCTGGAGACATGGTTTTGTTTGCATTTTCACTGGCAAGGCTTAGTAATAACTTGAAATCAGAGCAAGTAATTCACATAAAAATTCACATCCTCCATGCTCTTTCCAAAGCATACTTTCCAAATGCATACTTTCCTAAGTCTCTGGGCCCACAAGAAAGAGGAATGCTTTACTGGGAAGTCAACTCAAGACTGAAAATCATTTTCTTACGACTAGGACAAGGCTGTCAGACTGAAACAGTAGGAAAGCACCTCTTGCCTGGATCATTCATCTATTCAAAAATAAAGTGATCAGTAAAAGCCATGATTCTGGCCTGCCACAAGGAAACCTGGTGTATTTTTATCACCTATGCTTAGAGAGAGAGAACAAAGGAAGATGGCCATTCAAGCTTCTATACAACCGAATTTTGCCAAGCTACAGCTGCATTCAAGAGATGTGCAGATATCCAGTACCTCTCCCGCAATGAGCAAGTAGAGCACACCTTGTCACAAAGAGCAACACTCAGAGAAACTAATTTTCCCCTCCAGCAATGTACCTGCTACATCATCCCTAACCTCTCAATATCATTGACCACCAAAGCAGCCTGCTGAATCAAAACCCCCTCAAACCTGGTGTCTCAGCAATGTGGATCAGCTCAGGAATGACAAATTTCCAGGCAGACTAAAAGTAATACACTGGGGGGACAAGCCAGGTACGGAGCTGTCAACCTGTTTACAAATGGAGATGTATTTTATAAAACCCGAAAACAAGAGCATCACTCTTTGCATAGGATATTTTCCCAGTATAAAAAAAGAGTGGCACTCCTTCCACTGACACATCCATATTTCAGGGGAAATGCTCATATATTGGTGTTGCCTGGAAACTCCTGCAAACATTTTGTTATGGCACTGCTGAGCATTAGTCATGAAATAGAGTCGAGGTGTAAGTGGTTATACCTGCCAACAGCTCCTGCATTAAACATCTACAACCAGAAGATGCAATGGAACGGAACAGGTTTGAAAATGAGGGCTTTGCTCAGTTGAAACAGTGCTTCATTCTTATGTCAACTGGACCGTCAAAGAGTCAGGGTTCTAACTCACTCAGGGTATCCCTCACCACCTCCTGTGACCTTTATGTACAACCAGTCTCAGGATCCCCCAAGATGTCCATGAGAAAACTGGCCCCCATGTACAGTTTGTAATGCTCAGGTTCAAAGCCTCTTTTTCCAAATCAAGTCAAATGAGATACATGAAAAATACCCAAAACAAACTCTGAGCTCTGGGCAGTTAGTTGTGCACTCAGTCCTTCTCTCAACTCACTCCATTTCCCATGGCCACCCAGACTCAAGATCCTTAAAAGTCAGCCAGCAAGTGACCTTGGTTTTGATCATAGAAAAGGAAGATTATACAGTGAGGGTGGCACAAACTGCAGGTGCTCACTGTTCAGGCACTGGGGGAATAAATGGGGTTCACCCAGTAATTTTTCCTACCCACTATGATCAAGATTTTCAAACTCTGCGCGAACGATCCTATAATAATTCTGCAATGTTGACACTAGAACTGTAAGAGGGAGGGAAGATTTTTTGGCATTATTATACACTGAATTAACAAAAAGGGCACAGAATAAAGACATCATATGAATTTTTAAAAGTCATTGGTAGAGAGACAACAGATATTTATAGGGCTCAAAACTGGTTTTTAAGGGGTTTTGGCTAGTAGGTTTAGTCTTTGGTCAAAGTAGACATGTAGTAAATTATTCAGGTTTTGCCCAGCTTTTGTAACTGAGCCAAAAAATAAACACAAGAATGTCTTGAAATACAGGGCACTTACTCATAAAGAAAAGGAGCAGGAATAAGTAAGAAGCTTATTTTCCACCTTTGATTTTTTTGTATAGTATGGTTTTTTTCCTCAAGCTACTAGTTCACCTTTCATGTAGAACATTAGTTGCTTGGTTAGCTGGCTTAGCATAAAACCCCCGTGCAAGGCCAGCCATTTCTGTTTGACACCTAATAAAAAAATAACACTTCTTCCAAACACATCATGAATTCCTGCTAATTATGCAAAGAGAATAGATTAAGATGAAACTTCCTGATGAGAGAAAGACACAGATAAAAACCTGCCAGTTCCTGCCAGTGTGTGGGGAAAACGCTGGCGTCTTTCGTCCAGTTAGTAATCTGAGAGTAGGACACACTGTCTGCTTTGCTCACAAACTGGAAGAGAACAAGAGCTTCTCCTGACGCTCATTTGACACTCTTATACACATCTGGACACTAATTATCACTAGAAACCTGGACACTGCTGTCTGGCTACTGCATTCTGATCAGTGTTTAAGTCAAGCTATCATTTACTCCATGACACCATAGCTGTGTATGACCCAGCAAGTCTGACCCTTCCCATCTAGGGTGGCCTGGTCCCCAACTGGAGCTTTACTGCCTTTCTTCTGGGGCCTAAGGAAGGATCCTTTTCCATATTCTGCCTTCGTACAAACACATTTGGGTACGTAGGATCTGAAAATTCTTGCTTTTTACAGGAACATAAAGGCTGAGGATTATGTTTCTTTCTTTTCCTATTTTTTTAAAATGAATACTGTGCTAATAAAACCTTGTTCCCTGCTTACTTCAGTGTCATCACCCTTCAGACCTTCAGAATAGAATAATCAACCAAGAAGCCATTCTCTCATATATATCAAGAATTTCTGTCCAGTTCAGCTGACAGACCTGTCCATTTCCACATGTATTACCAGCACAGGAATGACATATGCACTGCACAGTACAAAACCCTAATTTCAGGCTCCTTGCCCTCTCACATACACATAAAACCGCATTATAAGGTGGGGATATGGAGGGGAATGTAATGCCTTTGTGTTATGTTCAGTTGGTGGAATACAAGTGTTAGCCTCTTTCACAACAGAAAATGTTTCATAACAGTTATGAGCTTGTAAAAAATGACAAATAAAAAAGGAATTAAATCAGTGGAGTTCAAGAAAAAGAAAGTAGCTGTTCATTGTGGATTTTTAAACTCAAAACCACTATACTGTTTAGAGAACTTACCAATTTGTTAACCAAAAAGATCTTAATACAGGTAGATAAAACTGGTAGACAAAAATTGGTATTTCTAGAGCAATATCAAATAGGGTAATGCATGAGGAAATAGGGAGTGGATGGCCAACAGCAAGAAGAGGAAGCAAAGAAAATTACTTCTGCACTTTGAATATTAAAAAAAGAAAAAATTTCTATTCTATACTTAGACTTCAGTTTATAGAAATGTACAAAACCAAAAGTATTTTAATTCTAAAACTGCAAACCAAAAATTCCCATTAAATTGTCAGATATTGTAAGTAGGGTGGAAGAAAAACTATTGGAGTTAACTGCTTTTATCCAACTGAAAGCTTGAAGAAGAAATTCAGAGGTTTGTAAAAGGAAGGAGGTAGCAAATCCAGCTGCTTTAAAATAAGCCCTGTCAAAATAACTCATTCTAGAACAGCTGCTTAACGAGACTTTATTTCTAATGACATTCTTTGGGAATATAAGCAGAACAGGAAGCATTACTAGAGTAACTTTTCATTTATCATGAACATGGGCTTAATATCCTAATGATACATTCCTATAACAAATGCTGCTGGCATTGTGAAGGGAGACTTTGTGCATACTTTTGCTGCACTGCAACAAACTTAGAGACCATGGAAGATGTGTTTGGAAAGGGAAGACATGCTTTGAGGAACTCTTCTGATTATTCATTCCCACATCAAAACAACAGCACCAAGAGTAATAACAATTGAAAGTTTAGTGGAAACAACTGAGCACTCATATATAAAGTAACTTCTATTAAGCCTGACAGCAGACATGACTGAAAGTAATGCAAATATAAGATGCTGACTTTGAACTCTGAAGTTGTCAATGAATTTACTTCTTGACAGCCTACAGCAAGTATTAATAAAAATATTGTATTCTTAGCCAATAGTATCTGAATTCTTTTCAATCTTAACCTTTCTCAATTACTTAACCTTCACAATGCCACTTACATGTTTTCTTCTGACACATAAGAAATTGTGTAAGACCTAACAATAGGCAATTTCTTCATAACCATTCAGCAAGTCGATGCTCCAAGCAGCCAGGAACATATCCCAGGGCTCCTGGCTCCAGGCTGCTTGCTGTACCCCTACACAATCCCCCTGGGTAATTCTGTACCAGCTACAATAGTGAGGTCAGCCTTTCAATGGGCGCACAGTGAGACCTTGTCACCTTCTACAAAGTGTGAAATGAATTGAATAATTAAGTTTTTAATGAAAAACTGCTTCTCTGCTCTAGCTTTGACAGAACACCATCTTGCTGAGAATTGCTATCACTGAAACCAGCTGTATGAGCCTAAATGAAACAGTATAAAACTAGTTTCAAATATATTTTAATAATAATTTAGCATTAGCTGATTCCTAAATGGAAACAGAAGGTGATTTGCACTCACTTACTGGACACAGAATTTCCTTGTTACTGGAGTTGCAAATTACACAGCACATTTTGCAGTTCCAGTCAGCTGAGTTCCTACAGGACCATCATGCCAAATTCACACTCATCCTCAACAATTCTGCCATTCCCAGCACAGTAGCCTGTGAAACATTGGTATCAATGTGAAAGTCTTTAATTTCAAATGCACTCCACAACAGATATGGGATGAACCACACCCCAGGTGATCTCTTTCCTATAAATTATAAAACAGTGCAAGTTTCATTTAAACTACAAAAAACTGACGACAAGTTTGCAGTTAGAGAGCTTTGAGAAGCAGAAGCGGGGGACTACACAGACACTTTGCAGGAAGGAATTAGAGAACTCCAAAATAAGTTGAGGCTCGGGTATTTGACAGGCATCACAGGATAACCTCAGGTCTGGAAAAGGTCAATGTGCTTAGAAGTAGAGCGGAGGTGGAGGAGAGAGAGCGAGTGAGCTGTCAGGAAGCTGGCTAAGAAAACCAGATAGATAAAGGCAGCTGTCAGGGATATCCTAAGAAGCCAGTGCTCACTGTGAGCTGGATATAGCAGTGTTTTTATGTTACTTTAATCCCTCTTTTTAGAATAGCTTTTTCTTCTTTGTTTATAAGCAAGATCCCCTGAGCTTCTGTGGGGTCACCTACACCAGTCGTCAGAAACTGATAGAGAGAAGGAATGCTGGAATAGTAAGCTCTATTCCAGGGCTTGGCTGAAGGCTGATGAAATCAAACTATAACACCTGGAATAAGGAGAAGTGCAAGGTCCTATTCTCAGCAGGTGATCTTAGCACTGTAATTTCACAAACCAGCTTGTAAGACTGGGAAGGCATGGGAAAGTATTGGTTTCTCTGATTTATGTTTAGTTCTCAAGTGCCTGTCTACACTGATTGGTGAGACTGGAGCCCTTTAAATATTGGGTTTTATCTCTATCTCTGGAAAGAACAAACTTACACAGTGAATAGAATTCCTAATGCACAGAATCCATAGCTACAGTTCCTTCCATTAGTGGAAGATGTTCTGTGATTGCACCCTGTAGCCAAATTTAATTAATGTGGCCATAAAGCACAGACACGTTTGATTTTAAGGTAGACAATGCAGTGGTCTTTTTCTTTCCAAGGAGTCCTGCCAGACACAGTCGACGATTAATAATAGAAAAGAGCCTTCAGGAAGAAATTCTGTACGCTTTCCCTCACCTAATCTGCAGAATATTTAAAGCACTATGGATAAAACACTACACACATCTGGCAGCTAATATGGAACTTCAGGGCAGAAATTATGACTCCATAAAAAAGTTGGGATGTTTGGATGATTCTGGAAATGCTAAGGAGTTCCTGAAAAGTAAGAGGTGATAGATCAGGTGTAAAACAATGATTTACTGTGACAGTCCTGTGCATGAAGCAGAAACAGAAGACATAAAAAAAACCAGATTACAAGATGTTCTGTTGCTTTCTTGAAAAACTATGAACAGCAAAGAAGGCATCTATTTCAATCCCAGCCAAGATCAAAGAAGATTTCTGCAATGCAAAAAAGGAAATATAATGCTATTTATCTTCAAACAGTGTGTTCAACTTGAAGACTCTTCTCTAAACCCCCTCTCTCTCACAACAAGAGCTGCAAAAAGCCCACTTTGCTGTGTATCCATTCTGTCTCAAACTGTGGTCTGGTTTTCTTTGTGTTCCACTTTGCAATACACCTTCTGCAGTTGAGAGATCAGATGATTATTTATGTCCACAGAACGTGATTTCTCTGTCTAGTATTTCATGTCTCTGTGCTCCTTCTGAATTCAATACTTTTCCATGCCTCTTCAGCTGTGGGTAAAGGTGTAGAGATGAAGCTCAGCCTTTTCCAACAACACAAAACCCCAGATATTCCAAGTTAAAGTGTTTAACTTCCGCAGTCGTACAGGGTGGCTGGATGCGTATCATTTCTGCACACCTGGGCAATGAATGAACTGCAGTGAGTGCACACAGAATTACTGAATTGCTTTCTTCTAATGAAAAGTATCTTTCTAAACTTCATTACACTTGCTTTCCATTACTTAAGCACCCCCAGGGTGCAACACTATCAGCCTATTTCATCCCTTGGGCATCAGGCTAAAGATGGCACTGACATAAAGGTGTTACCCTGGTAAAGGTGCTTAGAAATACTGTTGTCTGCTGCTGTTTGGGCATTTACTGCTGGTTGTTGCAACAAGCATTGCTGTAGGCAATCTATTCTGAAACGCCACTGTAGTAAAAGCTATTAAAAACAAGGCTATCAATACATCTTATGTTTAATGTTAACTCAGTTAACATGGATAAACTCTTTGGCAGTTGAGCAATATTTCATTTATTCTCCCTCCTGCCTGCAAGCTGAGTAGGTGTAAAGAAAAAACAGAATCCTGGTATCCACCTCACTTAATTTCCTAATACCACAGTGTTTCATAACTTGCTTGTATTGCTGCCCTCTGCTCTCTTTACAGGACTTTTATCTGCTGGAGATCTGCTGCATCAACATTATCTTCCCTGAGGACACACATCAGTCTGTCATGTTGGAATTTATCTAAAGCTTTCTCAATGTCAACAAAGAAACACAGAGAAATCCATTTGTACTGATGTACAATATCTCAAGCTTAGGATTGCTTATTTCATTCTGTCTCCTAACATAACTGATTACAGGATGACTTCTAGTATTTTTTTCCGGTGTGTTGCTTTATGTTCCATTAAGAATTTAAAAGGTTTTGAGGGTCTAGTTTATCAAATGTATAGCTCGGTGTCAATCACTGTTGATGACATTAGCAATGGTTAAAATGAAGATTTTTGAATCTTTCCTTCAAAGTGTTCTACTTGTAATTGATCACCAAGTTTCAGTTCCTTTGTTTTGAACTATTAAGGTGCTAGAGCATTTCATCTGTAAGATCACCCTCCCCTTTCACACTCTTTACTTTCTAGGTTCTGAGTCAGAATTATCATCCCCTCTCTCTGAGTTTCTGTCCTCAGGTTTATGAGAAGAAAAATTTTAAAGCTCTGTTCTGTATTCTCACCTGCCTTTCCAGAATATTTTTTATTTGTAGCATACTGTGTTGGTTTTGATTTTCCAATTACAAACCCCCTTTTATTCTCCAGAAATTCCCTGGTGCTCCAGATAGGCGGTGTATGGGTTCCCTTGTGCTTTTTCTGTCTTGGTTTTGCAATTTTCCTAATTCCTTCCTTCTCATATCTTTCTTCCTTCTCCTATCTTTCTTCCACAGTTTTTATAATTTTCAGGATCCTTTCTGTAATCTATGGTTGCTTAGCATTGTATCTTTTAATCTGCTATCACAATTAGGTGACTTTTATATTCCAGACTTCTGAAAAGCCTTCCGTTTCCTTCCCTGTTTTTCCTCTCTTCTGTTTGTTCAATCTCCCCTTTGAAGCCTCTTCCTCATGTTTGTTTCATTTTAATTTTGAATCTACCTACAAAAATTTGAAATATTTTCTATTTTACATTCTTTGAAGTTTAACCTCAGCTAGAGACTCTGTTGGCCCCTGCACGCAGAATGAAGTTTTGATACTGCAATATATTTGATTTCCTGCAGGACAGGCTTTTCTATTCAGCTGGGATGATGCTGAATTAAGACACTCCAGATAACAGGATCATGTCCATTGTTTGCAAATTGAATCAACCTGCTTTCCCTTTTACTCTTAAATACAAAGCCGGGAATTCCCAGTGACACTATCTATACAACTTCTTTATTTTATAGCATTATAATAAAATTCTTCCAGCCTTTCCTCTCTTTGCCTGCTTCCCTTGCTGCCCCCGCCCAGTTCTTTATAAGAACTTTTCCTTACATCTTCTTGGAAGTCTTCCAAAGGGCATGAAAAATTAAAATACAGAGTCCAGATGGCAAAGCATGTAATCATATGCAGATCAAGTTCCCAAAGTATTCATGGACAAGGTTTTTTGTTTGTTTGTTTTTTAATTTCTCCAAATCCCATGTAATATCTTTATTCACCTTAAAGTATGATATTATGAACACTTCCTAGTTTTAAGCGTTTCATTTGACCGAGTTCCATGTGGGTATGTTTTCATGTGTTTGCTCTCCTCCTATGTTTTTGGAAGCCCTCGGATTTATGTTACAATTCATATTTATACTCCATGTGGTATTCTCCAATTTCATTAATTTTGCATGCATGTTTTGCATATGAGATTTTAGGCAATAACTAACTTACACCAATCTCTACAGATGGATGAATAACCCCAAATTGGTAATTTAAAAATTACATAAATAAAAATAAAAAGACCCAAACCACTTTCCTTCAATTTTTAGAATTTTTGAAAGTGTCTACTGAGTTTCAATACAAAAGAAAGTTTAAAAAGTTTCTGCGGAACTATAAAATTCCTCTAGGAAGAAAAGAAATTAAGAAAGTTGAAAATTCAGCGTTAAGATGCTTCATCTTATCCTCTAAATGACTGTAAAATTTTCTAGCACTGCTAAAACAGCACTGTTTCCTTTACCGTCATTCTTTGCTCCAGCTGAACCATTTCAACTGAAGTCTCCCAAATGATTCTGCTTGAGGCAGACACTCAAAAATCAATCCAAATGTTTTAAATCTGGCAAAGGTACAAGCATTTAAAGGTACTAGCAAATACTTGGCAATGTGAGCTGGAGGCATCCTTATTTGTCTGAGCCATAACCATGCCCTGGTCCGATGCAAACAGCTGTTTCTGAGCAGACAGTGCACTGTTGGCTGCACTTCAATACTGGGTGACACAGTGTTTGTGCACTGCTGCAATTAAAGCAACACTGATTTTATTTATCAGGAAAAATCTTCTTCCCTATCAGCAAAAATTAGTCTCTCGTCGAGGCTGGTGGAAGCTCCGTGCTTGGCAATATTGAGGAGAAGACTGGAAAGCCTTTGAAAGCTGACAGAAGCTGAGTGGTCCCTGGTGAAACTGCTTATTTAAATGGAGCCACAAACCCTTCATTCAGAATTTATTTGGCCTAACAAAGAGGGGAAAATTCACAAGATTGACATATAGTATTTTTGTGACTAGGCACAAATTTAAGAAATCCCTTCTGTAGAGGCTTCAAGAAGAACATATATCTAAAAGAGAAAGCTGTAAAGCAGCATTGCTTACAGGAGAACAAAAGCTCTAAAATGGTTAGCAATAGCTTCCTAACAGCCATTTGCTTTTAATCATTACCATATTAAAATACTGAGCAGGAAATGTCATTACAATATACTTTTAATTGAACGTGGAAAGAAATAAATGGAATTAATTTGCTATTTGCAGATTTCCTCTGTGAAAAATACTGCTTGGAGAGATTACACTGCACACATAAAAGGAATGCTGAAAAATGAGCTTGACATTGGAATGCAAGGTGTGGAATAAAAAATATGCAGGGAAGGAGTTTGGTCCCCTAATTAAGAGTTGTGGACTGTAACAGGATTCCTGGAGACTAGCACTCCTCACATAAATCACTTCAAAAAACACTTTCAAATGAGGGCATCTCAAGTTGATTTACCCTGCCTGGATTTAATTTTGAAGTTCGCTGCATACCTGCTGAAGCAGCCCTACAGAAGAGTTCACAAAGGGAGCTGTCAGGGGTGACCTTTCGGTGATGCTGCTCTCTCTTCTGCCCCAAAGCTGAGCAGAACCAGCTCTTACAAGTGTTACACTCTAGACTTTAATCTCCTGTGGTTCACTCAACACATGCACCAATGGGATGCCAACATGAAATCACCATGGAAAGTTTTGACATTTAAAGAGAGCCATTAAAAGAGAGGCTGAATCAAAACCAAAACTCAGGAGGCATCCCAGATGGCCTTGGCCCAGTATCTGGCACACACACTGGTCCCCCCATCACAGAGCATCATAGTTGAGAGGGGATGATGACTTTTGACATGTTACTTAAAATGTAGAACTGTCAAGGCAGCAGTTCTTATCTCATATTTTAAATTATCATGAAAAAGAGCCTCTCATGACTTTACAATACAAGCAATAAACAATGAGGACATGAGTTTTCTGGGGTATTTTGATAGGAGGTGGAACGCTTCAGTGTTAACTGAGGGTAAGACACAGCTTTTTCTGCTTCATACACTTGAGTTTCTGTATTTTAATGCTCTTACCTTCCTAACTGAAGAATTGCCATTTTTATCAGATGAGTTATATTGTTTGGAATAAGCCTAACAGGGCCTTTCTGATTTTTTAATGTATTTTCCATGCTATAAACAACAACAAACAAGCCTTCCAAAAACGGTTTACATAGAGCTGATTGCAGCTTAATCTTTTATGGTGTGTTAGGTAAATAAAAAAAAAATTCATCTTGTTTTGTCATTTCAAAATTGCAAAGGCATTTTTGAATTCTGGAACTTGAATTGTAAGTTAAAAATAAGGCTCATTTAATTATTTTTGTGCAGTGTATCACTCTGTTGATGCTTTTGGCAAATTTTCGCACTTGCAGAATGCTCAGCATTTAGTTCAGTGACATAAGCATCACATATGAATTCCTATAATTGCTTTTAGCTAAATTCTACATATAGATAGCTTCATACAGGCTTGAAATAGAACAAAAATTTAGTCCTTTTAGGGGAATGAAATTCAAAGGATGTATTTGGATTCTGATGACTCCCTAGGATGTTTCATTCAAGCTGTGGCATGAAGATGGAGGAGGGTAGTTCCTGCAGTTTCGACAATATATGGAGCAATTCATTCCGTACCTCTGCTCTAAATGTATGGGATGCAAATTTCAATGCACTACAATATCCTCTATTCCAGCACTGCAGGTTTAGTCACAGATTATTCCTTTTGGCTTGATAGGATTTACCTCTGTTTCACACTGAATGGTTTTTATGTCCTTAATCAATAAATTAGCTCAGTCATTTTAGTTGCCAATCCTTCTTTAAGGTTAACTACTATGAGAGGTAACAAATATTCAAGCGTGCAGCATCATGTAGCACTGAATAATGTTTGCAGCTGGCACAGCCCAAACTAAGAGTTTCTATGGAGTATTTTTTAGTTTATCATGGAAATCTACCCATATGTGTAGGAACTCTGACCATCTGCACAGGAATGTGAAATCTGTAACCTGTTCAGTATTTTGGTTAGAAAGGTAACAAAGGATTTGCATTTTAAGGGCAAAGCAGTCATCCTGAGGAGCTTTCCCTCTTGCATTTCGGACACTGAGAGAGCAGGCATTAGTCAGGGAACACCGAGAGCTAATGGTGCAGTGACCCCCGGGAGGCTGCATGCAACAAAATCCAGACAGGCTCTGCACAGCCAGTGGGAACATCACGTACAGTGGAACCCTGGACAGAGCCCTGAGTTAAAATCACAGGGAGCATGCGGGGTTTGGGAAATTGAAAGATAAACAATAAGACATTTACCTTCCACATCAAGGCACCTAGGTGGGCTATCTGACCAGATAAGGTTATACATGCACTCAAGGATCTCTGCCCCTTCTAGTTTATATCCAGGAAAGCACTGATAATACACCACTGTTCCTACAGGGAAGGAGGCCTCGAACTCAGATATGTTAATGTAACTATGAGGAAGAACCAATGGCCTCAGGCAACCTGCAAATTAAGAAGAGGGAGGTTTCTTTTATTATGAAGTGCTTATCTCAGTCATCTTCACACATCTCAATTACAATTTCTAAAATGGGGAGTGTGATATTTTTCATCTTCTCCACTATGAATGGCATGTCTGCATGATCTCCCTCGGATACATCTGCCTCATTATCCTGCTTCAAACCCTTTTATTGTTCAACCCACACACTTTGCCAGCGTGGGATTCACTCCCAGCAAATCCAGGAAAGGTTTACTGAAACTGACAGTATTTTGTTTAACAAACATTCACCAGTTTTGCAGATGGCAATTGCTTTTTGAGGTAGAATTCTTAATAAATAAAGATTGGCATTTATATAAACCATGAGTTTTATTCCCCTTCTTAAAAGTGACAGACAGGCAAACCATGTTAAATATTAAAACTGCTCTTGTAACGAAGTGCACACAGCTGTAAAGGATTTGCAGGCTGAATTAATGATTTTGAAATTCCAGTTTGAGAAAGCCTAAAGGAACATGACTTCCTAGGAGCAGTTCCATTATAAACCCTGAATGAGGTCTCAGATTAGGTTATCAAAAAGTTAAGGCACCTGTTATCACCAGACAATGTAAATGTAGTCAGAGTAAGAGACCGTGTTCCAGTTCTACTTATGGAATTACTTCTGAGGGACTTGTACCATGGATGGTACTGAGCAGTAGTAGTGATGGTTAAATGATCACCAATCATATTTGGGGCAAGAGAGAGCAGTGAATTTTATAGATGACATGTCTTTTTAATGTGTCATTCCTCATGACCCTCTGGGTAATACTTAATGCTGTTAATTTTTTAACTTGCAATAATGTGGAGAAAAGATGACTAGTAATCAGGGAATGAAAAATAGTATTTTAACATTATATGACTAATGGAAGCTGCATTACGGCAATCCATAAATAGGTCTCTTGCCACTACTAGGAATTTGTGAAGGATGTTCATAGGACACCCTTAATTTTAAGCCTGAGGGGGAAAATAAAATCAGCCTGAGAACTTGTAAGACACTGGCATTTGAAACAAAAAGTTTCAGCAGCATTTCAAGCAGTCATTTCCTTGCAATGGTCTTTTGAGGGAGAGGGATAAAACCAAAACAAAACAACACAAAAAGCTGGAAAGTTTTTTGCAGCGTGCTGTACTACCAATGGTTTTGATTGCTTTTTGACTGTCTGGTTATGTCCCTACTCAAACAAAGTCTTAAGTATCCTATCTACTGGCTGCTGCCCATACCCTGATCAAGTATGCTCCACACATACTACACTAATTCCTGCAAACTGAGCAGTCCACTGAGCAGGGTGACATAAGCAGCCTCCAGTGGGACAGAAAGAGCAAAAACTGTCCAAGTAAGACCAAGCTTACTCTTCTCTGAACTGTATCATGGAAAATTTTGTCCTGCTGGCTCAGAATTTTAATGCTCATTATGTTCCTTGTAATGCAGGATGGAGATTTACTTGAATTTGTATGACAGCCAAGCATTTTCCTAGGTCCCCTAGCAAATTCCTAGCAAATTTCCTAGCAAATTCCTAGGTCCCCAAACAACTCAAGCTGCTTGAGAACTTAATTTTGACTTTTTTTTTTTTTTTTGCTAAGTAATTCACATCATTTCAGATCAGTAATTAATTTTATTATCTCACTGCAAATTTAGAGGTTGGATTCTTATACACTCACTGCTCAGGCAAAAAAAAAAGGCATCTTAGTGTCATAAGACTCCCCTGCCTGTTGTAATCAAAGGGCCATAGAAATGTAATTGACAGCCTACCTAGTGCAAGTAGACAAGTGGCTTTGATCTTATTAGTGCTTGACGTAGCAAAAAGAAAATCCTGAAGACAACTTTGCAACAAGAATTTGGCAAAATATTGCAGTTACTTGAATCTGAATTGCCTGTCTGGTAATCACAGCACTTGGGTCTTGTGCAATTGATTTCTTAACTTTTATTAGCACTGGTTTTATTTTGAAAAGCAGTTACTATCAATTATTGAGTAGGAGCAGTTGATTGTGTTTCATAGTATAAACACAAGGAGAAAGTAACAAGCCAAGGGGTACTTGGGGTACTTCTGCTTACCCAGTTAATACTGTCTGTTCCAAAGTTTCCACCTGGATCTGTGGCAAATACAGCACCTGCAAATTCATCCTTTGAGTGTTCATCTCATCTAACTGAAGAGTCTTAATCTACCTTAATTAGACACGGTGTACCCACTCTCAAACATGAGCTGTACACTCTGTACTGCCATATGATGCCATTGCTGATAAGATACTCAAAAACTGGTGTCCACTTTTCGACAGTTTTGTGAAAACCCCCCTTTCCTGTTAGCACTATTCAGATACATGTACATCTAAAACACTAAGCTAGCATGGTAATATGCCTAAATTTCTGCCATAGTCTAAGACAGGACCTTGGGGGAGAGTCTGAAGTGCTGTCAAACCGGAGAAGCGTCCCAGTTCCCCTGACTGCCTGGCCTCACTCTGTAAATTGATGTGATGGGATAATTAAGTGTCTACAGGGAACTCTTAGCTTTAGGAGGTGACAGATAGGATTGAGGAAAGTTAAGACTAACCCAGTCTTCTCAACACAGACAGTTAAAATCTCTCGATGCTGTTCAGTAGGCCAAGCTTGTTACCAAGATGTGAATTGGTTAAAACCAAGTCAGTGGTACTAACACATGTGTATTAGAAACGTGAAGATAAAAGAGGCCTAAGGTTATTGAATTTCCATTCACTAAAGCTGTCTAACCCCCAGCCATTTCTCTCAGTCAAAGCTGAGCTGGGATCCCATGCTGCTGAGATTACTAGTTCTATGGCTAATGACTTTTCTGGCCATAATCATTCCTGTACACGCTCTGAATTTTCAGTCAATACCTACGGGTTTAATGGACTGTGAACCTAATCAACAACTCTGCTGAAAACTCCGACAGAAAAACAGGTTCCAGCCTCTCTCCTCTACCCTGGCCCTCTGCATATGGCAAAGAAAGATAAATTGCAATCAGAAGTACAAATCTTTCCACAAATTAATTGGTGAAAAAATGTCCGTTGCCCATCAGATCTTTTGCTGAACTTCTGACTGATTAGCCTGATTGTTTTTTTCTTTTTTTAATGCAAGGTATTTGTGTCAGATTTTAGACTCACAAACAAAAAGCAATATTTGAAGTAGTATCTTAAGTATGGCTACATTCAGAAAGCGGCATCCTCTTTCCTGCAGTGAACAACAGGGAAGAGAAATCAAAATAAACTTAGCAGCAGCACTATTGAAATACTGCACTGTGGGGCTTATCAGATCACTGACATTCTTATAACTGTAGGAAAAATATATTGGCAAACTATCACAAGATGCATGAGCTATAAAACAGGATGTGCTGGAGTACTAAACCTTGACATAAGGGTAGATTATCCCATGTTCCATCGTCTTGACATATGGAAACCATGTTGTCTAAGTCAGGGTAACGGATCTGGAATCCTTCATGACAGCTGATTATTAACTTATCGCCAGTCCTGTATGTCTTGTTATGAATCTCTGCATCTTCAACATGAGGAACAAGGCAATCTGTGACTTCATGAAAAAAAGAAATAGTAACTTAATTAAAAAAACATGGCTAACTATTCAGTAATCAAGCTCTTAAACAAAAGTTAGCATTTAATGTAAGTGCTCTGCTTAAATTGTTTGAAAAATACATGCATTTCAGTAAAAACATCCTTTCCCTAATTAACTACCATTCACAAAGTCTACAGCACTGTAGGAGAAGCTGAGGTGCTACAATAATGGATCATTCCCCAAGTGTTTTTAAACAAACCAAATTAAGAACCTTTAGGAAGACTGTTGTTAATTTTGGCCCTCCATTCATCATGAGTGCAAATTACACCACACAGCCTGACCATCCCAGGGTCCCATGTGAAGGCAGACTCTTTGACAGCACTAAGGACAGGACAAAAGAAAAGATAAAATACATATATGGCACAAGGAACACAGAAAGACTGCAGTTTTAGCAGCGACAGATGAAAATCAGGTACATTTACAAAGGTTCATCCAGCTCCATTCCACAGAGTTTGTTATGAGAATGTCTTCATGTTAATCTCATTGATTATGTTTTAAATCAGATAGTTTTATGTACCTGCATTCATACGCCTTTAGAGGACGTGATTTTTAAGGTCAAGAGCAGCATCTCAGGTGCTTGTAGAAAACTCTCAGCAAAGGATGGCAAACCTTTAGCGATATACAGACACAGGCTCTACTACCTGTGTGTGATACGTGTATCAGACAGTTATACATCTCACTCTATATATCAGTGTTAAAGACACCATATACAGAATAAAACCCAAAAGACTGAAAGATGTGAAAAGTGGAAGGGTGAGCCAGGGAAAGAATCCCTCTGCTAATACTAAATAATTAAGAAACAAGCCAAAAGGCTATGAAGAAACAGACCAGGTGACTCAAGGTTCATCCTCATCAAAAACACAAAGTGAGATTAAACAGAAGAGACGAAAAGACTAAATATTGGGAGAGAATTTCTGCCTCTCTGTCAGCAGTCAATCCATTACAGAGATGGTGATAAAAGTTTCCAGGCATCAAAACCAGAGAAGTATTTCAAATAAAAGAAAGACAGTAAAATTATTATAAGCCTGTGTTCTGCTGTTTTTTTCCCCCCAACACTCCTACCATGAGAGACAATTATTTAGGAATGCAATATTTATTAATTGGGAAAAAAAGTTTCAAAAGTCCCTTGAGATTTGCACAAAAGTTTCTGCCATTTTCATGGGTAATTCTTGCTAAAGAGGAATAAGAAAGTCTAAATTTGTATTTAGCAATTAGTTGTGAGTATGCACAAAGTAAAGCTATAGTGACAGCTTGTTTGTTTCTGCAGAAGAACAAATAGAAGCAAGATAAACTGTCATTTAGAACAGTTTAGAACAGTTTAGTCAGGCAAACGAGCTTGATCTATTACTCTGAGACTCCATCACTAAATCTTACTAACATGAAGTGGAAGCATGTTGCTTTCCCAGTCAAAGCATACCTTCCTTTGTACCTTCCCATCGTAGGGATATTTTCTAAAATACATTGTACTTAGCTAACTTTGGTATGGGGCCTGGACATATTAGTTTAGAATTCTACCATTTCTCTTGTTACTTTTAGCTTCTTGGCAGCTGCTGCAGGTGCCTCTTGCTGCTGGTAATGGGAAGGGCTGGCAGCCTGCCAGGCAAGATGAGAAACTGCAGCAAGAAGTTTTCTTAGAATTTATTCATTTATAAATGCTCAAGTCTGGGAGGATCTGGACCCTAACAGGAGCTATAAAATACAGTGAGAAGGGTGCAGACATCACTTTTAAAGACCAAACAGGTTTTTTTCTCTCTCTCTAGCAAGTTAATCTGCAGAGGAGACAGCAGAGGATGCTCCACAAGAAATGCCTTACACTAAACCTTAAATGCTGTCATGAAGAGGCTGTCCTGGGCACCTCTGAGGACGGGATGAGACAGATGGAGAACCTGCTTGGCAGCCATACAGGAGCAGGCTGGAAATGGATGCCAGAAGATAAGGTCAATGAACATCTCACTCTCTTGACATAACAGCTTCCTGTTGCTATACAAATAAAGGAGGTATATATACACACAGTGCAGTAAAACACAAGATTTCACTTTCAAAGTGGGGGAAATTGATTCTGTAACAATGATCTATTATAGCACCTTCATCCCCATTATTCCAAGTAACAGCTACAGATTGAATCGTTTTAATCGTCTAGATGTTGGCAAAGAACAGCGATAAGTTGCTCACTGCACCGTCCTTCGTCTGCAACATCCTGGCTGACTTTGATAACAGGCTTATTACAAGCCCCAGCTAAATGCCAGACCACTGGACCACAGTATTGCAGCTCTTTTTCCTGATGCTTTGCAAGCAAATGCTTTCCCACTGGCTGAATTCATATTGTTTAGCAATTAGTCAAGCATAAATTGCAGTGGCCACCTCTCCACAAACAACTGGATTAGCTGGCACCAATTCTGCTTGGAAAAGCTGAAAGTAAGTGATTGAATTTTGAAATGTCCTGTCCTAGAAAATAAACTACTTTATTCTAAGTACTTTTCAGCAAATCCGTGGAAGCTGCTAAACCATTTAAGGAAATACATGGTCTTTAGCCAGTATTGAAGAGTAAAGGCTATGACTTACACTCTTTTCTGGCAGTTTTACATGATCTGTTTATATCTACCATGTGAGTATTAAAATGGGTCAGGCAAAAGAACACATTTCTTATCGTGCAGGGGCAGAAAGAGCTGGGGTACAGCTGGCAGGCTCAACAGCCTGCCAGGTGCAAGGGCTCAATTTGACCTAACTTTCATGAAGATGCAGATTTTGTACATTAAGAGCTCTAGGCTTCAGCAAACCAAGACTGTCCCCCATCACAGAAATATTAGTCTGAAGAGTAAAATTTGTTAAACACTATAGTTATAGTGCTTTCATTCACGTGCAAACCACGCATCGTCTCTGGAAACTGCCCATGGGTAAGGAGGACTCCCCTACCTCCTCCCAGGAGCACTTGGACCACAAAAACAACTCAGAATAGCTACATCATCCCTGGGTACCAACTGGTTTGGGATGGATTGTGTCTGCTGCAGGTTAGCCTTTACCATCCAAAAATTGTCCCTGGTCCATGCCACTCCAGAAGGTGCTCGAAGCATTACCTTGAGGAGTACTACTGGAAGTTGGCCAAACCCACATCAGGGACCTTTCTAACACTGTAAGAGCATGTGCAATTGAAAAATAATGCCTTTGTCCATGCTTTGGCACTGTTTTGTTTACTAGGCAGTATGTAAATTCAAATGCAGAGGTCCACTGCTCCCCCCTATCTCACTGTGGAGTGGCCTCTGAATTAGCCTTGACTGCATCTAGTGACACCACTGACAGGCTGGAACAGAGAGAAACAGGGAGGAGGGATGAAAGGAACATCATGAAGAATGGGTGTAACGCTCGGACTGCTCATCTGGACCCTGTGCTCTTAAAAGTAAACGTTTAAGATCAGTATTGTCTCTTGACATTTTACTAGTATCAAATCCATAGTACTATTTTATTAGGATAGTTCTGTGGATAGCAAACACAGTATTTTAGTGCATATTGAAGAACACTTATTCTTTATTGTCTTTGCTTGTATTACAACAGTGCAGAGAGACTTTATCTAAGACCTGTGGCCATTGTGCTGCAGCCTGGCTACAAACACGATAGAGAGCTCATAACCAGGATTAAGAATCAGCCAGCAGTTGGCAAGACAGATAAGAGATGGGGAAATAAAAATACTTCAGTCATCTCACAGATCCAGGGACAAAGGCAAATTAAAATGAGGGCTAAATATTCTACAGGAAAGCTGTAGCCAAACTATATTCTAGTCCACTACTTTGACTGCAGGTTTATCCCCTGTCTGTAAGAGAAGGAGGCACTGAGGACATCTGGAAGATGTCTGCCTGCAGAAGCACAGGGAGAGAAGGGCACAGCCCTTTGCTTAGCTGCCATCTCCATGCAGACTATAAATTTAGATTCAATCTCATAGGAAAGAGCTAGCATTTGTCCCAAGTAGGGCAACAGTCTCAGCAGCCACATTATCACAGTAGGAGAAGATTAGATTAAAGTGTGAACAATGTGACATACTGCTCTTAAACAGTAAATACAAAATTCCTAGCTCAGAGGTTTGGTATTTATGTGCATAACCATATTAGAATTGATGGAAGTTACAGTCACAACATGCTGTAGATCAACATGAGAACATAACTCTAAGCACACGGGATTTTGACAGGGCATCTATTGGGCACTAGTCATGCAACTTCATTCTCATACTGACACTCAAAATCTCCTGCCTCTTAACGAGAAATGACAGACAAATAAAATCAAATTGATTGGGTGAAGAGCTCCAGGCTAACGTATTAGTTCTAAAATCAATTACATTCTGGAACAGGTTGCTTTGCTTCCTTTGGTAAATAGCATTTGTGATTAGAGATTGTGCTAGCAAACACATAACGACAATTAAACATACATAACCCATAGACATAAAATTATCCTTAGTTGAATCTAAACTCCTGGGAATAAATGAACTCCAAAGTATTGAGTGTTTTTACTGTTCAAGCTCAGCTGGCAATATCTGACATACGTATATACTGGGACAAGAGGCGTGTAGGGCATACTACAGCACACACAGCAATCAGCCCCTGCCGTAAATGGGTAAATGCAGCATAAAGTTTATTTCACCTTGTGATAGGTAATGATGAATGGCAAAACATTAGCGTCTTCCTTCTGCAGTAGTTGCTAGAGATTTCAAATTTCTTTCTATATATCATTACAGAATTTCTGCAATGTAGGCTTTTATGTATGTCATTAGACAGCTGAGAATTACAAACCCTGTTATCATTCTTTCTTAACTGTTCCCCAGATGTGCCATGTTCCTCCACTGTCCACCTCCCTACCATGCCCCCCTCTCACAATTCTGTTCCCAGCATGCAAAAGGATCCCTCTAAAAATCACTTAAGCAAATGCTTGGATCTCATGGACTGCCACTGAGCCTCTGCTTAGTACTTCTCCTGAATCAGTGGTTCTATTGTGCCTTGGAAAGAACTAATTCTGTAATCTAATTTCCTTTTTTCTGCTGCCAAACCCTAGGATTGTTTTAATAACACCTGAGTATTATTATAATGTTAATCAGGAAAGTACTTAAACACTTGCTTCACTAAATCCTAAATCAGGGTCCTACTCTTTGGTCCAAACAATAGAGAGCATTTTTGCATGTGCCTGATTTTGAGCACAAAACTTTAACAAGACTAATCATATAATTACAGTTATGCTCAAGCTTAAGTGCTTTGCTTGATCAGAGCATTGGCTAGCAATCCTTTTTAAGTGTTCTGTGTTGCAAAGTAATTATTATCTCTTAAGCAGCTGTTGTCACATCATCCATCACATTCACATCTTCCAGTTTTTTTCTTTTTGTGAAAAACGCCTTGCTCAAGTGTTGATCATACTGACATTAGTGACAGTCTTGCTTTTGATGGCATTCTGAGCAGAAACTTCCTCCACAGATCTTCACTGAATATTGAATATTCAACAAAACACATTAATGCTTATTTTAACAATTGCAGTGTATGATACAGGTAACATTTCAAAGATGCCCGTCAAAGTTCCTAGAAGCTACCTGCAGTGGTTTAGAAAACAGATTTTCTAAGCATTAAAGACTTTTATGGTAGTTTGAATAGCCAGTTTAGACAGATGCTGCTGCCACTCTACATGTATTTTTTCTTAAATAACAATGAGATGAAAGACAAGGGCATTTATGAAAAATGGCTTTACAGGAGAGGGCATGATTTTCATACATCCATTATTTTAAAGGCATCAGGTTGTTTCTTTGTAGCTGATCCATGCAGCCACATGATGAGGTGCTCCTGGCCACCCTTTGCCTTTATGTTCCAGACACCAGCTGTCATCTCAGAGCAAACCATGGGACAGCTCACAACTGTGCTCCTTACAGGTCTGTAGCCTGTGGCCTCACACATGGCCAGGAGAATATATTTTACCAAGACCTCTCCTGCCAGCAGGCCAGCTACCTGAAAGTCTATGGACTGCTTACCAGCTGCCTTTGGCTACTCTTTCCAACATCTCATGCACCACTTCCACACAGGCCATTGTTTCATATTGTTCCCTTCATGTGCATCTCCTGAGTGTGCTCCTCCCAGGCCCTGCTTGCTCCTTTGCACATCCCTTCACACACCCCTGTCCTGGAACAGGATTCTCACACCCATCCTCTACCATAACTTGCAGTTTTTACACACACTGAGTGATGCATGACCCTATGCAGAGTGTTTATAAGCCGCTTAAGTCTCCAAATACTTTTGAATTAAGTCCATACGTTTATCTGATTTTAAATGGTGAAAGGCAATATAAAATAGAATCAATTCTATTTTATATTGCTCCACCTTGAAGACAATGAGGCAATGGCTAATGACTTTGGTGGAGAAGTCACAACACTAAAGTGTACACACTTGATTGAATGAACACTTTTCATGTCTGTTGATTTTAATAGCCCTGTTGATCAAAAATAAATCAACAAGGACAAGTTATATCCTTAATATACTTGGTGAAAGAAATAATTTGTGCTGATTGCATGTACCCTGGCCAAAATTTACACTTCTGAAATTCAAATTAATCCTGCCTCTATCTAAGTCCTAGGGGAAGAAAGTAATTTAATGTCCTAATTATTTAAAACCAGATACAATTTCAAACACAGTACAATAAAAATCAATTGGTTTATGCCATAATAGTCTGAATTATCTCAGAGTAAACTTCTACCCTGACTTTAAACTTCTGCTGTCTATGCATATTTGATTTTTCTACTCGATTCATGCACATGTCAAAAAACACAATTCTTTAAAATTCCTGATTAGCAGGAGCAGCAGCATTGGAAATTGATTGTATTTTCTCAGTAAAATATTGCAGAAAGGGATATTAAGTGGGCAGCTTTAATAAATAGTTACAAAATAGTTACAGTTTACTTACAGTGGAGGTTGTTTTTTCTCTCTGCATCAATTTGTAACTAGTTAAAAGGAGACATATATTATCTTTTTTTTTTCTCATTCATTTCCCTTTCAACACATGTGCATCCACAAACACAGATTCTCATGGCACAAATTTCATTGACAAATGAGGATTATGGATGGGAATCTAAAGTATGTATCCAATAAGACACAGTGAAATGGACTCCAGTCTTTGGTGTTTTGTCCCGAAACACACAGACATGGTACATGGACAACTGAGAAGAACTGCTTGAAGAAAACTGACTTACCTTCTTGTAGGCACACAGGTTTATCACTTGGTTTCCAGCTCAGGGAGCCATTAAAGTGTCTCACACAAAGTTTTTTTGAAGTACCGTTAAGCCTGTATCCTTCCTGGCAGTGAAACCGGACTACCACACTTTCAAAGAAAACACCTGCACTGGGTGTCTTGTATCCATGTTCGGGAGCTCCGGGATCAGCACAAGCTTGTAGGTCATCAAACCCTATGTCAGACAAAGATACAATCAAAATTGTGTTCATTTACTTCTCGTGCAGCCGCAGTCATGCCTTTTCTAGTTTGATCCATCCACCATGGGGACCTTGTATCTTCCATTATTGACCACCAGCAATCCTGCTTGGGTACCAGGTACTCCAGACTCTGGAGAAGACTAACCCCCAGCTACAGATGAAATGCTCAGGTGACAGAAATACTCCTGTCTTCCCATGCAGCTGCTGAGGAAGCAAAGTCAACCACACGCCTCAGTGGCTGACCTGGATAAAAATAAAGCACTTGACCCCACCTACCAGTGGGATTGCTCAGTAATGTATCTGTAATTACTATTGGGGACTATGGGATTTTGGAGGTCTGGTACAGTCAGTGGAAAGAATAATAATGTGTTAGAAGAAGAAAGGAAGAGGAAATAAAGAAAGGGGCAGGAAACTCAACTGCTATCCAAAGACACAGTAACTGAAATAAGAGACAACTGCGAAGTACAGGGAGATTTCAAGATGGGAGGGAGATCTGCCACAGGGGAAAGGGACACTGTGATACTGGGTGTATTTGACCGCCCTATCACATCGACTTGGTGGCCCTACTACCCTTTTAAAACACTGTTATGGGAGCGCTGTATTACTGCATTGACATCAGAAGGGAGTTTGTAAAGCCCTTTACTTTCACAAATTTAACAGTAAAATAACAAACTAAACCCCAACAGTTGCAGTCATTAAATGTGACTGTTTATCACTTTATCAAACTCATTTCAATGCCATTTGCATAAACGGAAGCTTTTCTTACTGCAAAGCAACAAAGGTTTAATGCAGCACTGAACAAGCGCTGCATGCTGAAAGAGCAAATAGCTTTGGAACAGGAACAGCAGGGGGGCAATTAATGCCGGTGGGAGGAAAGCCTGGAAAATGTGAAAATCATTGCACTGTAGTTTTAATGTTTTGATTTTTAAAGCATAGTATCAGAGAGCCTCAGCCACTTCCTGCATGATAAAAATGAGTGCCTCCGTGGCACAGTCAGAGAGAAGGAAGATAATGCACTAAAGGACTTTTCAAAATAAATCTCTGTTTCCTGAGGCTAAATCATTCCCTCCACCGAAGGGCTGGTTGTGACACTGTAGCAGCCAAATGGAGAGCAGTGAAGGTGATAAAGGGCTCTTGCATTTGAACTGAATGTCTCCATTCAGTCCCCTGAATGACAGCTGCTAGAGGAGAATACAAGAGGCTCACACCAAGCCCTGTGTTGTATGAACAATTACCTGCCCCTGATAGCAGAGACAGGGAACACTCTCAGGTCACCAGAGCAGATTGCATCTTCGTGACTCCATACATGGCTGATTTTATGTGTGTCCAGGTCCTGTGCTGAACTTCACAACCAGGCTACAATTTCCAGGAGGTGACCTGATGGCCAGGAATACCTACACGCCATGTGTGCTGGAGAGAGCCGTCAGCTTCAGCCAGCCTCTGACCCTCTGCAGTGCTCCAAAGCCCATGGCTCTTCACCTAAAGAGACTTTACTAGCAGTAAAGCAGCACAAGAGCAGCAGAGCATCTGTCCTTATGCAGCTCCTCCATCCAGTGAAGTTTATCATGAGAACCAAAGGGTCAACACAGTAACCAAGTCAAACACATCTCCAAACTTCACAGCTCAAGTCAAGTGCAAATTGCCCTAGACTATCATTTGCTAACATGATGAACAAGTAGAAGTACAGCAATTACATTCATGTAACATACTGCAGGAAATACTTACTAGCAGAGAAGGGCTGTCCACTTTTACTGGAGATTAAAAAGAAGCTTCTTATGCTTCAGACAGCAAACCCACATCCTTTAATAATGTCAGCGATCTTAATTATTTTCCATTAAACCAAGGGATAACATGACATTTTAGATCAATTCTGTTACTTCAGTAATCTCAGCATTTGCAGTCAGGCATGAAATATTATGACCCACCTTGAAATATGTGTTCTTTCTTACTAGCTGCATCAGGGAAAAGTACACAACTGCCTCCTACTTCGCCTTCACAACAGAAGAAAAGAAATGTGCTGAGGTCACATTACAATTTGCCTGCTAAAACGAATGAACCAAGCTCATTTCTCAGTTTTCATTAAGTCAAATATGCAAAGTTAGAGATTTTACAACCATCAGCACAAAACCTAACATAGAAGGCAAGAACGTTTTCTTCCCTGGTGCAGGCTAATTCTGCAACCCTACTGCCACTTTTCTGGTGACCTTTCACAAGCAAAGATTTTCTGCAGTAACTTGGTCTCTTAGGTTCTTTTTCTTGAGTGCAGCTTGTGAGCAGGCACATCTAACCCCAAGGGGAATTCCCAAGTAGAAACTGGAACACGAATGGGAAAATTGAATTAGGTACCCTCTAGTTTCTACAAAGTCAATAACCAGTTTTTATTCAGCTACTGAATAAGAGATGACCCTTGGAATCAGCACAGGATCCCTGCTTCCTTGGCTTGTTCCTGAAGCAAGGAAGAAAGAAAAAGCCTCAGGGAAGAGCCAGTTAGACAGTTTACACATGCAATACAGCAACTCCCCATGGTAAGATAATGAAAGCAAAGCAAACATAACCCCAACCCAGTATTTTCTCTATAGATACCAACAGTAGACTTGGCCCAAACCTTAGTACTACTGCAATAAGTGGAAAGCACTTGTATGGGAAACTTCTTGATGAAGGTGTCTATGATCTAGGCACAAAGCAGTGAAGCCAGTGCTGTGCCACCTGGTCCTGTGCTTTGGCTGAGAAGGAGGCAGGGACACTTTGGAGGGAGGTGTAGTGAGGCTGCCACTGTGCACAGAGGGCACTGCAGGGGTTCCAAAGGGCCAATTACTACCAACCAGAGAAGCCAGGAACTGCTCTGATATTTACCAGGGTTGCTTCTCTCTTGCACAGGAGATGTGCTGAATGTTTCAACAGCTTATTTAGCTGACAGATAAATCCATCACTCTTTTTCAACCTAAGCATGAAAATTCTGGTACAATAGTCAAGAACTGTATGGAAGAAACATCCCTGAGAATTCCAGTTCTTAATGATAGCAGACTTGGGCCCTTTACATAATAATCCTTTCCATATAATCTCATATAGTTAGGCTCCACTCTTTCAAAAATTAGTGAATATATGTCTTCAATGTCTTCAATGAAATACAACTTGGCAAATTGTCATTTTTTTTCCCTCATGATTTTTGGTTTCTTTCGTTTTTCACAGCCATGCATGTAAGAGCAACTACTCAAAGTTGTGGTACAGTATTTTTCTAATGACAAGAGGAATTCTACATTATAGATGAGATGCTACAGACATCTTACACTTTGATCCCTTTAGAACCTGATGAAAACAGCCAAAAAACTTTTAAGCCAGAGCCACAAGCTAAGCCTTTGGAAGGAATCATGAAAGTTACATAAATGAGAAAGCCAGTCTTTTGGCTATAATATAATAGTGCTGTCCTTCAGGAAAAAGCATACCAAGTAAGATAAAAAATAACTTGGAACTACAATGGATTCTCTTTCTTTATAAACCCCTCAATGAATCTTTGGGGAAAAGAAGACTACTGGACTTTTTCTCATGGTTGAAAAGAGGGAAGGGGGAATCATCACCACCTACTACTAAAAACTATACAACACGCTTGTCAACTAAAGCAGTAAATGTTCATGTTACCTATACAGTAAAAATGTAGTAAGGTCAGCAGCAATCACAATCAACACTATATCGGTAACACAACTTTATGGTATGCTGCTGTATGTAAAGACTACACAATTACTGCTGGAACTATTTCAGTAACCAAAATAGCTTAATATTTAGTCCAAGTTGCAGGACTTTTAATGGATATGGTGTAAAATATAATGAAGAATAATGCCTTCTGGTAAGGCTGATGAGTACATCAAGTCATCATCACCAGTAAAGCATGCAGTTGAGAAAGAATATAATTGGGTTATAGTATTTCTCTTATTTCTACTGTTGGACCAACCAGAGATCCTCAGATAATAGCAATGCTCTTAATCTGGATAAAACAAAAGCAGATTATATGGGTGCCTATTTTACCTAATTACTTGGTATTGTCAGTTGGATAAATGATGTCAAATTAATCAAAGACTGAAAAATAAGCAACATCCTGCTTGGGGTGTAAAAGGAACCATTGTAAATTAATTTGACCAGACTCTTTTTAGAATTCTGCACTGTACATTCTCAAGCATATAATGATTCATCTTGCCCCCAATGAAAAGCTTGGAATATCAAAAACCAGGGGAAATTACATATTTCTAAGGACAAGAAATCATGATAATCACAACTGAACTTCAGATATGCCTGAAACAGGCAGGAGGAAAAATCCCTCTGTTCATCCCATAAAGCTGTATTTCTCTGCTTCTTCTTCTCAGTTTCACATTTGGTTTTCCTTGTTTCCCTCTTCCCTCACCTCCATATCTTAGAGCTTCTTGTAAATTCATGACGGTAGCAAAGTGATTTCTAATCTAGGTTTGATGGACTTCTTTGCCTCTAAAGCTGCTATATAACATTTCACTGACACACTGATGATGCACGTGAGCTCAGAACTGGCTGCACTTGCTCTTTAACAGAGTCATCACTCTCATTTCAGTTTGTTATATACACAGTGAATGAGAAGTGACATATAATGTGCAATAATATGAAAGAAACAGAGTATTTTCAATATTTGTCTTCAGTAGGATGGAGAATGAGTTTGTACAGCAGCACCTGCACTTGGGTTCACCAAATCAGCAAGTCCTGGCTATCCTGGTCAGGGGTAGAGGGAGGCAAAGGCTTTGCAGCCTGTGGCAGGACCAGACTGCCAGCATGCACATTTTACAAGGAGTCTGTAAACACTGCAGGAGCAGGTTATCTTAGGCCAGCTCTCAGTAAAAAGCCATTTTGGGACTAAAGCAGAAGGGCCACAAGTGCAAACATGCCAAGGGTTTCCCTGTCTTGTACAACAGAAAAGTCATTTTCATCCCTTTAGGAGTTTGTGCCCTGCTTCTGTGAAAGCCACAGAGGCACAGCCATGTGTGCTTCTGGCTGTTTATGCTTTCTCGCTGTTGATGGTGTTAATTGAACTATCCATGTACCCCAGCAACAAGAAAAGGAAGGATGTGCTTCGATTAGCATCTAGTCTTGGAAGTGAAATGAATTTATAAACCTATTATTTCATTAGTGAAATACCTACTAAAATTCAAGCTCTCTTTAATCCCTTAAGGGTCACTAATTCTTAAGCTTCGCTGAGATTTCAGCATCTTTGTAAAACCCTGTCCTGTTTAAGATGTGAATCACAACCTCCCCTGCTATCCTTCCAGAACATGCTCCCAACTCCCAGGATTGTTGGATTTTACTCCTCCCTTGGCTGAGCCTTATCCAGGGCAGCCTAACAAGCCACTGGAAGAAATGGAGAAGTTCAAATTATTTTGTAGGAGAAATAGAACAGCAGAAAAGACCTCTGGGGGCAGGTACTTTGCTTAAGACACTGACCTAGACTTGCTGATCTATCAAATCAGGAACACCATCAAGTTTCATTCTCCTTCATATAACCCAAGAGTGTCAAAGCAAAAAAGAAAAAAGAAAATCAGTGTGTAATGCAGTTCATGAGCACCAAACCTACCCATGTGCAATAAAAAATGAACATGCAAGCCCTGCACAAAGGGCAACAGGCTCCATGAGAGGCACCTGGTCATTCAAAAGGCTGAAAAGCTGCCTCATGTTTTTTCTCTTTTTCTTATCATTCATCCTCTCTTCTCCCACAGCCCTGGCCTCCCACCTGCATTCTCCATGCTCCTTCAACCCAACCCACCCCAAGCCAACTCACCATCTGCCATTTCACCTTTCAAGACTTCCATGCTCTCAAATCCTGCCCACCACTATTCTCACCACCTCCCTTTCTCCTCTTCTTAGTGAGCACTTGGAAAGGGGCAGT
Source organism: Campylorhamphus procurvoides (assembly GCA_013396655.1). Lineage (NCBI taxonomy): Eukaryota > Metazoa > Chordata > Aves > Passeriformes > Dendrocolaptidae > Campylorhamphus > Campylorhamphus procurvoides. The sequence continues at coordinate 558,615 of WBMV01008571.1, forward strand.
CACTCAGAGATGCTCCTAAGAGTGATGGTCAGCTCGCCCTTAAAATCCCTACTCAGGTGTGACAAGTCCCTGGGCATTTTTGTGCTAAAACAAACTGACATTTCCCTAGAAAACCTAAGGATTGCTGCTCCCTCCAGCACAGGCACAGGGGAAGGAATGTAAGGAGCCATAAGAAGGACAAAGTACCCATGGGGGACAAATTGGGTGTTCTAGGAACCACACAGGAATGCTTCTCCCTGGGAATACCACCAGGGAGAACGGGGGACAACTGCAGTGTCACCAGGGCAGGTTCAAGGGTCCTGCATAGATGATTGCAAATGTAATAACAGCATCTTGTTTCAGGGGTCGTGCTTCCAATTAGTTACTCCAATTACTGTTTAACACTCAAGAATGACAGCACACCCCAGCTGGTGCCTGACCAGTGTCATACAGCAGGGAACAAGCTGAATTTTCTACCCGCAGAGGTGATCACCGTCTTTAATTTTGAACATGAACCTTGGTACGGGATTCTTTCATTGCCTTGACATTAGGCTAATGCATGAAGAAAACCCACTTAAAATTGGCTGGAAAAGGAACATGGTTCAGAATGCAATCAGCAAAGCACTTCAGAAAACCCACAGCAAACTCAAAAGATGCATTTGTTTCTTCTCGAAAATGAGTTTCTTCTAATTTAACATCTTAAACAGTGCAGGCCTATCCCTTTAATCATAACTTCTCACAATTAATATAGCTATGCCATCTTAGTAAATAACCCATTTCATTTATAATGCAGGAAGTACTTGTTACTTCCAGCCTTTTGTAATCCAACAAGTCTGACTGCATAATTTATGAACCCTTATGAAATGTCATATGCTGCTCTGTGATCCCCTGAACCTCCTATCACTTAAATGAAAAACAAAAGGCAGAAAGTAAATTTGCTGGTTCTGCTGACAGAGTTCCCTTCTTCTGTGTTTTTGTTACAGAACGTTACCATGGCTATCCTGGGATATGATTCAGGGTGAATAAAAGCCAATTTCTCACACAATAAATTCCCCAACCTCCTCCCAGTTCCCCAAATTTTAAATGGGATATTTAGTTATTCAGAGCCATTGAAAATGATAAAACTTGTACTCTAAGGCCTAAACTGGGGTCAGTTCAAATCAAGTATAAGGCAGAAATAATTCAAAACCTGAAGACAGAGTTTGGCCAGCCTTCTGGGAATATAAGGTGAATATTTGCTTAATCTCAATTTATTCAGCTAGTTCAGTTTACTGACTAGTTCTATCCAAGCTGCAAACTCTAAAAAAGTACAAATCTCTGTGAAAAAGAAGCATCGACTTCCTCAATTTCCAATAATATTTCATGTTTCTAAATGAATTTAAAATACAAAATGTGCTTAAATAAGCTTAGTTTTATGCATATTTATTATACATAAGGTAATTTAAACTACTTTAAAATGCATCTTATCTGAACCCTGGATATCTATGAATTCTAATTGCTGACAAACATGCTTTGACAGATGATTAATTTTTTAGACAATTCAATTTTCAAAAATAATCTAATGACATCTTTTACCATAACAAAAACAAGGATGCAGTAAATGTGTGCTAAGGTCTATATATGCTTCAACAAATGGGCACATACCTAACACATCCTTCCATTCACTTTGCTGATAAGGCACTGTAATAAAGATGATATTTGTCAACATGTGCTTGTTGACTGCTGACCTATAAGAATCATCATTAGGAATTAAATATGTACAAATCCAAAATATAAAATATTAATACATCACTTATGCCAAGATTTTCCTTTTACTGATTTAAATGAGTGAGCTCATTACTTGGATTTAAATCAACCAATCCCATTTATGTTTTCGTCTTCAGATGTAACATTTTATACATTATATATCTAAGGATTTCATTAGAGTTGCAATATTGTCGATGTGGGAATCCAGCCTTAGGTCACTAAACCAGATTAATAAGAACATAGAAAGCTACTAATAAAAAAAGTGCCAAATAAAATCAAACAATATTCCCATAATTTCAAGAATGTTATGGGCCTGCTGTGTTTTTAAAAAGCTGTATCTAAGTATTGTTGTTTATCTGTCCCATATTTTTAGCACTCTGGAAAAAATTAATTACCGTGAGTTAGTTTAAACAATTTTAGTCTAGACAGGCAACCCTTAGGAAATACAGGGAAAAAAAAAAAGAAAAGATAAAAGAATCATGAGCCAGTTACTATAGTAATATTTCTTCTAGGCCAATAGCATATGATATTATTCATCACAGCAAATCCAAAGTGATGAAGTGTCACACTGTTCAGCAGAGATCCTTGTTTCCATAAGATGCAGGAATCAAATACTCAGGGGTATGAGTTGGGGGTTTGATATTTATGTTCTAATCAACTACAGACTTCCCTAGATAATACTGTATTTTTATTGTATACCACAGTATGGTAATCTAACAATTTTTTGCTTTTCAGCTGTGCTGTATAAATTGATTTTATGCTTTCCTAAGCCCAGGCAGAACTGGATATAGGGACAATCAGGATTAATGTGTGAATATTGCAATATTAAACTTTTATATGAATTGCACACTAGAGTAGACTGAGAGACAAGAGAATTAAAAAGCTGGTACATAACTAAAGCAGGAGAGAGACAGACACTGTTCCCAGCTTTTGCACTGATTTCTTATCACAAATCCTCTGATGCTTCTGGTTACTCTGACAGCCCTTATGCTCTACAGTGATATTTTCTCTCTATGCACCCACCCATGAAACCATGACCTTTCCTCTTGGATGTGGACATCACCACAGCTATCCATTTTGTATTCACCTTTTCCTCCGTGTATGTTTTGCTTGTTGGTACTTATTTTGGTTAGCTTTGAAAAGTTGGGACATTATCTACCTACAGGTCCAGATGATGCAAAGGAAGACAAGGTGGCTTTGCTGGTTCACCAGGTATTTCCCACAGGAGGACTGGCATTGCACCTTTCACAATTGCTTCACATCACATGGCAAAGTGTTTCTACTCAAATAAAGCTTTTAGAAAGCAAGCATATAATATCCACTGGAAAAAAAAAATATGCCCTTACTGATTTTGGTCCTAATCTGAAAATATTGAAAAGTGATGGTATGTTTTCTATGTTCTGCTAGTACTGCTAGCATTAAGCAGAGGTTTTAGTCTGTTGACTCCCTTCATGAGAATGCATTCTCTGAAGAAAAATGAAAGATAGTTGTCTTGCTGTTTTCCAAGTATGAGACAAACACAAAAATGATACAGAAAGGCAGCAGGAATCCAGTTGGGCACTAATAATGAAGTATGGTCATCATACCAAAACACATTTAACTTATGTTACTCATCTTTCCTGTGAGTTATTCTGTCCATACTGAAAAGACTGGAAAAATCAGTTGTAGGTTAAGATGATGCAGAAGCAGATTGTTTTCCTTTCTTTTTGTTTCATAATTATTTTGAGCTTAATCCTCATGTGCCCACTTTCTTCGTACAGTCCTATCCAAGGACCTCCCAACAGCTACAAAGCGATGGCGGGTTGCTTGCAGCATCGGAACAAGCAACTCAGAGCAAAGTCCCAGAAGAGGCAGTGACCAAGATGGAAACATTTATAATTAAAACACTGTGCCACTACACAGCCATCATGTTTAATCCCCTAAAAAAATAATTCCAGAAACATCAACGACAAATTCCACTGGCATGCTCTCAATTCTTGCGGCATCATCAAAAAATCATCGATGTGTGAAGTCCCCTCCAGCCCAGCATTTCCTCTCTCAACACAATCTGTTTCCCCTACAGCCAGTTTCCTACCAATTCTTCAGTTCTTCTATGAATCCAAATCTTCACAGATACTTTCCCTGGTGGCAGTTTACAAAAGTCAAGACAGACAATATCTCCTGCATTTCCCATCCTGGGAAACCAGCTGTGTCTCAGGAGATTAGCAGATTAGTCTGACACAATCTTTCCTTTAATAGAGCTATGCTTTATTTTATATCATACCTCCAAGATTTTTAATTTTACTACCTTAAAACAACTCAAATGTTGTGAATTTCTGAAGTGAGAGAACCAAGTCCCTAACTGATCAGATCAGGGGTTCCCCCTCATCCCCCCCTGCCCTTTAATCTGTGGGCATTAAAGACAGTGTTTTAGGGAACCACTGGAATCTGTCTTAGGGCATCACTCCCTTTCAGTTACATGGCAGTGACCTTATGCAGAAGGAGGAAACTGAGGACAGAAGAGAAACCGAAGAAACTGGAGCAGGAACAGCAGGAGTGACTTGGCAAAGGTACAGAGATGAGATGTAGCAACATTCAAAAATATGTTAGCCTGGAAGCTGACTGACATCTGTTTGGATGGTGATACCACTAAGAGGTAGGAGAGGAGGAGATGGGAATACAAGAAGAAGCCCAATATGGTTCCTGGGAGGCTAAAACATGGAACAGGAGAGGGACAAGAGGGAAGAGAGGGAAAATCCCTCAGTCAGAAGCGACAGAGCTAAGATAGGCAGTGCTCTCAACAAGAACTGGGCATCAATGCCTGGCAGATGCCTGGCAGGACAACTTTGGACGCTGGCAACACACTGTGAGAGCCTTTCCAAGGGTTAATGGCTAATCTTCTGGATCAGAAGAACCTGATTTTTTTTTTTTCTGAGGACATCTCTACTATATGCTCCACAATGTACTTGTACAGTCAGATTAAGTCTAATGCACTTTATATAACATATACACATCACTATTAGTCAGTTGAAAGATTAAGAGATATGGCATTCATGGGCACAGATGACTGGTATTGCTGAGCTACCTGATGCTCAAAATATTTTCATAAAGGCCAATCCAAAAATCACATCTATTAGTTAAATTTAAAGATTATGGGCTTTTGTTCTTCAGCAAGCATTCACATCTCTACCTATCATGAAAACAGGTTCTCATCATTTTGAAGAACTAGAGGAAGAATAAGCTGTTATTAAATTTTTATGGTACTGTAAGTTGATCACCTGGGAACTAGGAAAGGTGTAGAGCTAGCAAAGTGATAGTTCTTTGTTCTTATTCAAGGGACAAGAGTTTTAACCACATAAACAAGCAATTTATTTAAAACTTATTTTTTCCTAATAGGTATTCATCTGAGGGTTTCTGCAGCTTCTCTTTCCCCAGAGTGTTAGATGGGTCTTTTCAGAGCAACAGCTGCAGCAAACCTAGTTAAAATAAAAAGCAGGCAGCACACAGATCCATACATATGCTTTGCAAGAAACAGGCAGCATATCCAGATTTATATGTGTGCCAGTCCCCTAGGATGTCGTAATTGTGTTTGTTCTTTTAATAACTTTAGGCTCCAGTGATCAGAATAAAAATCCTATGTTGAATCTAATGCTTCATCCTTAGTTTACCCCACCATCCTGAATTATATAGTAAGCAGACTTAAATAAATGCAGGAGTCTGGCTCCCTCCTTACACCAGACTCCAGCCACGCACATAATAAGTTGCCTGATTTAATTCTGAGTCTCTCTCTTCAAATCTTACTTTGCTTTTACAAAATATTTGGCCATTTCTTTTTATGCAGATTTTCGAGCCCGCCTTCCAGCATTCAGTGAATTACAGTCTCCCTGACACAAACAACACATCAAGCTTCCCAACTTGTAAGAGCAGTTGGGTTATTTAGACAATTTTGTTCTTCCTAATTATTATATCTACACTTTACATTTACAGCTTCTTTCTAAAAATGTATCCCAAATAACTGAGTTAGTTAAGCAGCTTATTAAGTAGGCATAGCCTTTCAGTAGCTATTGTGACTACAGGATGCCAGTCCTAATCTTATGATTAGAAATGACTTTTTAAGTCCTATAACCAGACTACAGATTACCTTATAATGAAGACAGGCATATATATTACCAGTTTACATGAGGGACACTGAGACAGACAGAGGTCATGAACAGCACAGGCTAATGGAATAGTGGTGAGTAGAAGGCCAAACCCCAGTCAGACAGTACCTAGTCCAATGTGTCATACTACATAATGACTACAAGTGAGCTGAAGGTGCCTAAATATACTCCCACTTTCAGTTTCTGACCACCTTAGAAAGACTTTTTTTTCATACTCTGACACAGTCTTGAACTTCGTTTGAGACCAGAGAAGATCTGCTTTAGAAATGTCAGAAATTATAGAATCATAGAATGCTTTCCATTGGAAAAAATTTTAACGGCAATCTAGTTCCAATGTCCCTGCCATTGGCAGGGACACCTTTCACTAGCCCAGGCTGCTCAAAGCCCCATCCAACACGGGCTTGAACGCTTCTATGGATGGGGCACCCACAACTTCTTTGGACAACCTATTCCTTATTGCCTTATCTCTCAACTCCTGCAGAATTCTTGCAGGCCTTGCTAGATTAGGCAAGATTAATTGTCTTTGTTTGTTACACATGAAATACATGGGTATTTTTTGCCTCAAATAACTCAAAAACAACTTCACAATAAAACTCCAACATTAGTCATCGATAATGCTGATGGAGGAGCAATATTGATATGGTCCCTGCACCAGTTCCCTGACCACTGCACTATGTCTCCCCTTTGCTCTTCATCATTACCAGTCTTACTGTCCTCCCAAAAACAATAATGCCCCTTTGTTTCCATACCTGGTCTATATTCACACATCTTTCTTCTGTGGCTCTGTTGGGTGCCACTTTCCAAAAACCTCTCTGAAAATCTTTTCCTTTCTTCTTTCTCGTTCTGAGTGATGGGAGTCATCCAACAGGATTTGACATCTAGTGTCTGGTGCCAAAAGTGCCCTTCTAGAACTGTCTTGAATCCCATGTCTCTGTGTTATTCCCAGTAATGTCTCTGCTCTCATATTATCTCTGTCAGGACCCTGAGGGCCTTGACAGGCCCTAATGGCACTGACTGGCTCCACCTGGAAACTCCAACTCACATCTCTTGCACATGGCCCAGGAGCTCTAGGTAGCTCAACCCTGGGCTCCCAGACCTTGTCTGGGCTATGTTGTAGGTGTGCCTGTCTCCAGTCCCATCTTCTGGGTGGACTCTGGATCCATGTTGTAGCCCTGTCTCCTGCTGCTCTGACTGGGTTCATCCTCTGGCTTTTTCTGGGGCTGTTGCTGGATGCCATTACCAACACTCAGCTCTGCCGAGACCCTGTGGGGCTGTGTTCTGGTCAGTGAGAGCACAGCCCAAGTTTCCTTTACTGCTCTCCTTTCCTTTCCTTGTGAAGTTCAAGTCCCTCAGCCTGTTGTTCCTCACCACACATTCTATTCTCCATCCTTTCTGTGCCGCAATTTTCTTCTACATTCTCTCCAGAATATACTTCGTTTTTTCTCAAGCTTGAATTTATCTTTCTATGACAACTCCCTATCCCCCCATTTTTCCTCATTCATGTCCAGCTGTCTTTTAAACCCCATCTCAAAACCCCACTTATTTCAATTATCATTTGTCAGGACCAGCTGCTTTCCACTTTGAGGGTTGTTCTTCCCGAGGTCTTTGAGTTTAGGCTATTAAAACCCATAGAGAAGAAAGCATCTTGCTGTATTTGGTGGTCTCTGATATAGTCCACCCTAACTTTGGCCTGAAAATGTTAATCTTTTAATTTTTTTTTTGTTCCCAGAAAAAGCACCTTTCTTCACCTGTGACTAATTTTCTCTGAGTATGTCACCACTGAGGAAACTGCTACTTCTCATAGTCTCTGTATGCAATTCTGGCGGAGACATCTCAGCTGTTGTACATGGTATGGAGAAAATATAAGAACAGATACTCCAAACTGTGATAATTCAGCATTTTTTAAAAATTTGTTTGATCAGGAATCAGATAGACTTAATCTGATGCCAAAAAACCACATTGTTACACTTTCTTTGAAATCCAGCCCACCCAAATGAGGGAGGAAATAGTTTCAGTGTGATTTAGAATGGCAACAATGTTTGTTTTCATAATGACATTGGGTGATACACTTTCTCTTTTGGGAGTAAGCGTCTGAAGTGTTTTAATCTGTCTTGTCTACCATTACAGACTTCATCAAAACTGTGAAATCCTCACAAGAACCGCGACTGTACATAAATCCAGTAATAATCCACAATCTTCCCTCCAGTTTGTTTGTTTTTTCATTGTAGATTCCAGGCTTCTTCAAACTTCCACCATCTGTGAAAATTTGCCGATTATATAACTGGGCAAGTGGAATGTGAGTCAGCAGTGCCCTGGCAGCCAGGAGGGCCAGCCCTGTCCTGGGGGGCATCAGGCAAAGCATCGCCAGCTGGTTGAGGGAGGGGATTGTCCCCCTTTGCTCTGCACTGGGGCAGCCTCACCTTGAATACTGTGTGCAGTTTTGGGTACTGCAATATAAGAAAGATATTAAGCTGTTAGAGAGTGTCCAAAGGAGGGTTATGAAGATGGTGAAGGGCCTTGAGGGGAAGCCGTGTGAGGAGCAGCTGAGGGCACTTGGTCTGTTCAGTCTGGAGAAGAGGAGACTGAGGGGAGACCTCATTGCAGTTACAGCTTTCTTGTGAGGGGAAGAGGAAGGGCAGGCACTGATCTCTTCTCTGCAGTTACCAGTGACAGGACCTGAAGCCATGTCAGGAGAAGTTCCAGCTGGATATCAGGAAAAGGTTCTTCACCCAGAGGGTGGTTGGGCACTGGAACAGGCTCCACTGGGAAGTGGTCAGAGCACCAAGCCTGGCAGAATTCAGGAAGCATTCAGACAATAATCTCAGGCACATGCTGTGACTCATGGGGATAGTCCTGTGTAGGATCAGGAGTTGGACTCAATCCTTGTGGGTGCTTTTCAACTCAGCATATTCTGTGATTGGGCCATTTAAAAGGTTTTTTGCTGTAAATTCTGACTGCTACATTTGTGGGCAGCTTTCAGTACCAGAGAGTGGAAGGGGAGAGGCAGAACGTGAAGAGCGGGGAGCACAGCTTTCAACCTGAAGTCTCATGAGTATTTGTTCATGAGCTACAGAAAATAAATGAACTGGACAGCACAAGTTCCCTGTGTACAGACAGGAATGGCACTGCTTAAAACCAGTCCCTGTTTTGGCAGTGGGGGTGATGTCAGTGGAGAGCCTTGTTTGAGCTGGTGTCTGCACCACCAAGCCTACCTAGGTAGCATGTGGCAGCTGAGCTGTGGTAACAGACTGTGCACGCTCTTCCCCTGTGAGATGAAATGCATTAGCTTTAACTTCTTGCGTCCAGACAATTTGCCAGATGGATTCCTAACAAACAGCAGAACTGAACTGCTGAATTATTTTACATATGCTTGGAAAGCCTGGGAGAAAAATAAACAGAAAATAAGTAACTAATGGGAATTAGTTAGAGATGTGGTTTTGAGTGCAACAGACTCCACCACTATTTCAAAAAACTTCTGTGCATTACAATTCTATGTTTTTAAAAAAAAAAAAGTCAAAAGTCAAAGTAGTTTCCCTGCTAAGTGAGATAACAGGCCTAGTTTTCACTCAGTAAAAATCATATCCAGTTCTCATCTGAGCATACTGTTCAATATAAATGGTGTATGAATGTGTTAAATTAATGCTTATATAGTGCTGCAAATCCTTCAGCCATGCCTGCAAGAAATTCCCTTTTCCCTCTTCACTATGAATCTACATTGCTGGTCCTGTACAACAGCTGCATTATTATTATTATTACTGTTTCTTTTGGTTTGGGCTTTCAGTCTTAGGGGGCACTCTCTTTTTCAGCTCTTAAAAAAACAAAAGCCAAATGAAGTTAACGCAGCCACCAGAGGGAGCTTCTGATGTCTTTCTAGAGAAGAAAAAGCTATTGACAGTGACAGAGAAATTAATGAAAATAATTATAATTGAGGAATTGAATTCCAAGAAGCAGAGACTTTGCCTTAAGACCAAATTCTATTTCAGTAAAAGGTTTTGTGAAAAGATGTAATTTATGGCATAACTGCCTCCTTTCAATATGGAAAGCATGCAGAGGAAGGACAAAAATCTGACTGGGGTGAGAACAACATTGATTAACAATTGCTTAATCTAAAAATGCAGCAACTCTTCAGCCCCAGTGAGTAGCTAGAAGCAACTCAGGCTACTCAAGGGCAAGCCTTTTGCAACCAAATATTAATATATAAATACACAACAGTAGTACTATAAAATTTTCACTATCTAGACATAAACTTTTTACTCGATTTTTCAAAAGAAAACATACAGCTTCTTTCATATGTGGAAGTCTGTGTGAACACAGGTTTTATATGTGTCATGGCTGCCTTGCCAAGAAGAGGGATGAAACCAGAGTTCTCCAGAAATGACAGCAGAGCTTTCTCAAACCTCTCAACATCTTGCATAACCCTATCATGTTCCCTAGACAGCTGACCTTCAAAATGTCATTAAAAATATGAAATATTAAAAATACACTTCTACAGAGTAGCATCTGCACTTTATATTCTATTCCTGCCATGACTCTTCAGAAGAAATCTGTCTTAAAGCACATATTGCTTAGATGATAAAAAAAGGATATAATATGTTTGTAACTAGTATCTCCAACAGTACATTTAGTGAAATATTCATCACTTGTTCTAGTCCCTGAACTACATCTGAATAGCTTATGTAGTTTCTGAGAACACACTCACCATATAAAGACTTTATATGTTGTTATTCTTAAATATCATCCTTCTAACCAAGAAATTTTGCTAGAGGCACTTTACTTCACAATTACAAGAACTTATGTTTTAGTTTACTTAGTCTGGGAACTGGGATGTTTCCCTTTCTCTTTCTACTAATACAGGAAAGTATTGCCAAGCAAATACCAGATTGATGGTTAGATGATGTATGGTACTTATCATACTCTCTCAAGATGCTTCTCTTGCATGTTAGGGGATTCAGTTCTGGATTTTCTCCCCCCATAACTTAAGCAAATATGCTACTGGAACCCACACCAGTAATACTGATCAGCTGAATCTATCTTTCTTTAACATATGTGAAATGACTGTATAGGTAATTCATGAAGTAACACACCAGGCACAATTAGGTATTTTAAAATCCTATTCCAACATTTCCTGAAATCCAAAGCTATGAAGCCAGAGATAAAGCAAGAATGGAAAATTTCAGTTAAATGTTTCAGTATAAAGTTATAAAAACCAGTATTCCTAACGAGGCAGCTTTAGCTACAGGGATCACTGCCAACTCCACCTTCCCCAACACAGCACAACCCCTCTTGACTACACAGCTGCTCATCACACCTAATATAATCACAGTTATATAACCAGCTCTAGCACAAGGCACTTGATATAAATGTTGAAGTCATGGTGATTTTTAAAAACAACATTTCTATTAACATTCTGTCTTCAGCTTTCCCAGCTGGCCGGCTGCAGACCATTTCCCAAGATGTTCCAGTTCCTCCCTGCAGAGCTTTCTCATGTATCTTAATAATAATTCATAACATTTCTATTGCACCTTTTACTTTGACTCCCACTGACATGTTCAGCTGTGACTTTCAGAGCAGAAGTAATACTGTTGTAGCCGTGATTGCCTTCAGGATACACCAAGGAAACATTTGTAGGGAAAAGAAATGTATTTTACTACACCAATTAAGATAATTATAAAAAACAGACCATCTCACAGTCATACAAGGCCTTCCTCAAAAAGTCTGCTGATTTGTCTCTCCTACAGTTATGAACTAGAAAATGCCAGCTTAATGGTGTGCTGGCCAGAATATAAAATTTATTTGGAATATAACCTAGCCAGCTACAGGAGTTAAAAGTTTGCAAATGTTATATATTTAGAACCGGGGCAGATTGTAATCCAACTAGAAACATATTTTCAAAAGCACTTTTCCTCTCCCTCTCATCATTAGTCTCTTCGCTGACCTCTTTCACCTTTTCATATACATGTAGATCAGTGAGTAACTATTTACATATGGAAAATTAAGAGACCAAGAAATGCACATCAGAACAAAGAAAAGAATATAGATCAATCTAATGCAAAAGCAGTCAAAAAGAAAATGAGATAAAACCACTCTGCAATCTGTACCTAGCATTCCCCCTTACCCCAGTTTTAGGAACAAGTACAGCAAGTAATCACATGCTGACATGAATTAGCCAGCCTCTAGCAGCATACACAGAAGGCCAAAACACAGTGAGCAAACATCACAGAATATAGTCTAAAAAGCATTAAAAGGATTTTCCTTTTGCCATGAAGGTAAAGTGCTATGAAGTAAAATAACAGTACACTTAGTAGAGGGTGATTGCAAATTTCTCCCATCATCCCAGCAGCACTGTCTGGTCCCAAATAATTAAATTCAACAAACAAGCACAGTTCAGCTTCCACAATCTCATTCAAAACTGGCACCCCTGATGAGACTGGGAAAGGTCATGAGGAGACCGTGTGTGAGGCAGACATCTGAGCAACAGGAAAATCCATTTTACATTTGTGAGGCCATTTAATATCTATTTAAATGGCAGGAGCCTTTTGTCACTGTTGAACTAAGGTCATTGAATCAGGAGCTGAAAATCCTTTATCCCTCTGTCCCGATTCGAGATTTCAAGGCCATTATGGGTTTTATGCAAGCAACTGTGAGATGCTGCTGACAGAACAGTCATTCTATTGCTACACAACAAAAACATACCCACACGTTCAGAACCAGACATGGGAAGAAATGTCTCAAAATACATGTATGTCTATGAAATCAAACACTTTGCAACTTCTTAAGAACATCAGTTCGCTTACGTCTGGTATATGCTTACCATATTTGAGAGACCTTTGATCCTATGCATGCAATGGAGAATTACATCTAGAACTGAATGTTAAACAACACCTAATTGTAATAGCCAGGATATTCCAATAAAAGCCAGTTCAGTCGACCTTCCGCATCTTGTTTTAACCAAGCTGGGAACACTCCTGCTATGCCATCTGTTCCTATCACGAAAGCAGCAACACAAGGACACTGAAGAATCTGAGCTGTGCCTTAGCAGTTTGGCCCTACTTGCGCCAAGGCAGCATACGGTCATGTTGTGTGTTCATCAAGACACCAATGCAACAAACTTCCTAATTTCAGTTCAGGATGGTAGCCAGACTACATTACAAACAACTATGTCAGTGCTAACAGCAACAACAACGATGGTAACAGTAATAGCAAACCACAAAAGCACTGCCATGTTTAATGTCTTTAGAATAGTGTTATTTTTACCTTCTGTCATTCCCTTTACTTCTATTGCACTACAGATCTTTAACTCTGTATTGAAAGGGTTGTTAAATTGTTTCACCTTGACCAAGTACTACATTCATGCTGGACTAAAGCTAGAAGGGAGAGGAAAGAAAGGGGAGGAATGGTAGATTACATGTGGCCAAAATTAAGTATTTCTTAGGCCATATTTCCAGACTGGAATCACTCAGGCTCTTGAACATGAGCAAAAATGTCCACGTGTATACAAATCTTGTTAGATAGCAGGACTCAGATCTTCATCTGCTTCTGTAAATTATGCATACACCTCAGCCTTGCACTTAACTTGATTAAGTCCCCGTACTTTGGCCATGACCTGCACTATCACATTCAGTCTTTGACAGGGCTGAGAGGCAAGCCTGATCGGGAGGTTTCCTCTCATCTGTGTTGATTTGTGGTATATCACAGAATAACAGAACTGCTGAGGTTGGAAGGGACCTTCTGATCTAGTCCAAGGCCTCAGCTCAAACAGGAACAGCCAGAGCAGGCTGTTCCGGACCGTGTCTAGTCAGGTTTTGAATATCTCCATAGATGGAGACTCGGTCTACCACTTTTCTGGGCAACCAGTGCTCTGTCACCCTCATAGTGAAAAACTCTTTCCTGAGGTTCTGGGGAAACCTCCTGTGTTTCAGTTTGTGTCCTTTACCTCTTGTGATGCCACTGGGCAACATTGAAAGCCTGGCTCTGTCTTCTCTGTCCTCTCCATCTGGGTTATTTTGATAAATCAGTGACCTTCCCTGAGCCTTCTCCAGTCTCAGCTCAGTCAGTCTCTCCTCACATGAAATGTGGCATAGTGTCCTAGTGCAGTCCAGGATGGTGTTGGCTCCCTTGGCTGCAAGAGCACACTGCTGGCTTGTGGTCAGCTTGTTGCCCATCAGAACCCAAAGCCTCTCACTGCAGACCTGCTTTCTGTCTGGTCAGCCCCAGACTGACTAATAGGACTTATAAGTATCTGAAAATGAACTCGCCTTTAAAATGTGTGCCTGCATAACACCAGACTTGGATGTAGATGCACAAATAGCAAAAAAAAACCAACCAACCAACCAAAAAAAAAAAGATACTTTAGACTAGACTAGGCAGTGGAATTTGTTACAGCTGACTGTGAAGTGTTGATGAGTCAAACATGAGACTTGGAGTGCTCAGCTTGCAGCTACCCTGACTTAAAACATTCCTCTCAGACATTCACATAGGACCAGAACAGACAGCTAGTCTTCTGCTTTGAAAACATCTCCCTGGTGTAGTTTGATAAGGTTCAATTCTCTCTTGTAGAATGAGAAAAGATAAATACCAGTGAACACCATGATGTTTTATGCCTCCTATGAAACACAACCAATCTTCTGCTTTGTACATCCATCATTTCAAACACATAGATGAAAATTTCATTGGGATACTCCGATTCGAAGGTCCAGACAAGGAAAAAGTGAATCTTTGAAAAGGAAAATATGTTAAAGAATTTGCAACATCATGAAGATTGCTTTCAATCAAAGGCAAGTGGTCAGCAGTGTGTTGAAGTCTGAAGTATCTTCTGGACTCTTTACTCAATATCCACATGGCTTCTGTAATTATAAAGACTTCTTCCATGGTTAAAGGTTTCTTCCATGACTTGAAGCCACAGCCAAAGCACCCTACATCATTCTGATCTTCTGGCTCAGCTACCCTATCACACTATACATGGAGACAGACAAGGAAGCTACAGGGTTTATAACTAAGGGAAAGAAGAACACATTCTCAATGACCCAGTATGGCAGGTTTGTTTCAGGAGCCAAAATCAAGTTGAACTTCCAAATCAAGAAGTGTGAGTGTTCCACCCTCTCCTGCAACTGCCCCTTTATGGCCACAGCAGATGCAGTCCGTTGCTGTTCCTAGGACCAAGATGCCAGAGACAAGACCTACAGCTGCAACAGATGCTGGTGACAAAGGGTGTCAGAATTCCACCTCTTCTACTGAAATATCACATATGGAATATGATTGTGATCTTAAAATTTACTATTACCAGAATGAAACCAATGTCACAATCTAGTGTTTTCTACAGGAATTTTCTCAATGAGAATAAAAGGGAAAAGTATCAAGAAAACATTTAGCTATGTTGCTCTCCTGCTTATTGCACTGCAGAGGAAAGGGGGAATACACATGGTCAGTGATTGCTCTCCTGACCTTTCTTTTCCCAGAAAGCTTTAGTATTGGACAACTTTACAGATTAGACAGATGCACAAAAGCAAACTGAAGTAAAAATGTTCAAGTCAAAGTGCATGGTTCATATTATTTCTGCAGTTCTCTCTCAATGCAAAATTCTACTATCAGTCAGATTAATTCTTTTGTTGGAAAATGAATGCAGGATTGATTACCAATGGCCTCATTGCATCGCAAAGGATTGTACCTAGTACAAGGACAGGCTGTAAGCTACAAGTGATCATACCCTCCTTTCAGGAGATTTAGAAGACAGTGATTTAGAAAAGGTTAGTCTTCAAGAGGCACTCAAAACAAGGCATATCCTGAGTCTTCAGTTTTGAGGATGATTGTAAGGAAAAATGAGTTTTATTTAACATATTTTACAATTTAAATCTCTAATATCTCACCAACTCCAGACCTGTTAGGCTAGGCAGAACTTTCCAGAGTCAGAAATAGAGCAATCAGAAACCACATATGAATGATTCTTATAAAACCAAAATGTCATATAAAATACATACAGGGCATTAAAGAAACTGATGTGGGAGACCAACTTCACTAATTTCTTCAGCCTACACAGTGATATGTCCAAAGGAGGAAACTATCATCTTTTAGATATTATATCTATACTGTACCATTTAATTTCTAGATCTTTTGCCTGAGGAGTCTTCCCACTTGACACTGCTAACACAGCACTGAAAAAAACCCATACAATAATTTAAAAACACAGTAAAAACACAATTTGGTAACAATTACTTCAGCTACTTATTCCTCCAGATTTCGAAGATAAGCCACCACTTCCCACTGCTGAAGAAAACTCTCCCTGCAGGCATGACATGGATGGGACCCTCACCACTGTGTCCCATTGAACTGACGTGTACAGAGACATCTCAGCTGCTCCTGCATGACAAGTCCAATATGTGGAGGAATGGCAGAGGGTCGGCCCATTTGAGGTAGACTGTGGACAGGAATTACCTTTATTTCCAACAGCAGCCTTTCAATGTGGTCATACAAACCTCAGAACAAGACAAATCCAACATGATGGCCACTGACCCTGTAGGCACAAGCAGTCCCTGAAGAACACATGTGGCAAGGCCAGAGCAGGGACAGTGTCTGTGAGCAAGAGTGATGCCCTTTCAGCATGGGAGAAGTGCTTTTCTGCACATACAGAAGACATACTCATGTAGACTTCGCATAAAGGAGAGGTGTTCATCCTGAATAATAAGTCTTAGGAACTGTCACCTGCTCTGGTGGAGTGGGTAGAAGATCCATGCTTAATTAAATACAACTTGTTTGATTTAAGAAATCACTGCCTCCAGCAAACACTTCAGTATATATTTACATGAAGAACCAAAGAATAAGTAGGTAGAACACAATATTCCACTCTATTCTAGAAGTATAATGCATAAAAATCCCACAAACCCAAGCCTAGAGCAATGTCAAGATTATTTCACTGCCTCCTAAAACCCTGCAATTTTGTCATTAAACTTGATGTTTGGAGCAAGATTCAATTAAGGTCTAACAGGAGGTGAATCCACTGATACAACACAGTCATCTTTGGTAGCAAGGGATACGTGACCTCATCCAGACGCTGTGGTAGAAGTTCTCAGTTCAGAGTCAGGAGCTGGACTTAAAAGCAGAAGGAAAAAATTAAGAGCCACTGTTGTTAAAAGAGCAAGATAATATAGAGATTACCCTTGTTTAGCAGGCACCCAAATCTAAGCAATTTTGCAGACAGAGTAAGCAGAACTGAACAGCCCGGCTCAAGAAGGGATGAGTCCTCTCATGGTCTTGGCTAAGGGGATCAGACTGTAGCTCTGACGTGTAGTTCCATTTAGAAACCTTTTCAGCTTAGTTCATTCAACTCGTAGCATATACAGCATTATCTATTGACAAATAACCTTTGTAGCATCTAGGCATAGGAGAACATTTACTAAAAACCTGTCAGATTTAATATTTTCCTGGTTGTAGCTGACTCATTATGTGACTTGAACTTTACATTTAAATCCTGTGTGTGTGCACAGTATGTCTCTTGGTATTTGCTTTGGTTTTCTAAATATGTTGTTAAGTGAAAAATGTTCTGCTGTACAAAGCAAAGATGCTGAACACAGTAAGCTACTGTCAGCCTTAAAATACATACTGACTTTTCAACTGCTACATTGCATAAATAGGTATTTATGAGTCTGTTTAAAAGCAGATTATTTATGTAACAGTTCATAATAAACCGTGGAGCAACAGTACCATTTGAATGCAAATTTGTACTGAATGTCTTTTTAAAATAAACTTCTTTTGTTTAATACACTTATACAAAGGTAAAACAGTTCAGAAAACAAAGCCCTATTGAGCTGTGTAGTTTTCAATATACGTCAGCCTCAATTTTGTAAATATATTGGGTGAGATTCAGCTGTGTTATAAATCCAGAGCTGTCAGAATACTCTGTAATTAATATTTCCTGCCTTTGGAGAACAGTGGGCAGATGGCCACATTTTAAAGAGATTTCAGTACAGTGGCCAGAGTTCATTCCCCACTAATGGTGCCGTATGATTAAGGTGTCTTAGGTCTAGATCCAGATTTGCAAAATGGTACAAAATCACAACTCTCATGGACTTTTACTAAAAATTTGGGGTAAATCACCTCTGAAAATTAAGTCTTTCAATGGTCTCCAGTGGGGTTTTTTATGTTATTAACATGTGATCTTGAAATGCCACCTCATGTGTCAGGGCTCAGCCCCAGGCAAAGACTTTTTATTAAATGGGAAAATAAATGCTTAGAGGACAAACTCTGGAACCTAAAAGAAAGGCAAGCCATCAGTTGTCCAAATAAACTGGAGTCATAATCTAGCCTTCAGAGAGATCCAGGGTCTCTTATGATCAGTTTTATAACTTACACGATCAGCTAGGGCAGAAAATTTTTGTTGTGTAGGCATTACCCTGCTTTAACTGAAATCTACTGAATAGAAATATCAATTTATAAACTGGCATTAAGACTAAATATAATTGAAAATTGAGTTAAATTTTATATTTTTAATGCTTTCAATGTCTATACAGTATCTCTAGAAGTATGATCTTAAATGGATCTTCCATGTGGTGGTCCTGTACAGGGCCAGGAGCTGGACTTCCATGACCCTTCTAGGTCCCTTCAAACTCAGGATAGTCTATGATTCTGTGACAACTGGCTGCTAAATGTAAAACTTCCAGGGACAGGAGAAGAATTCATTCCCTTTGCTGATTCAGTACCAGCTTCTCCTTCAACACTGACAGCAATTATTACAAATTAGTGTCAAGTGGCCTAGGGCTATGAGACAGACAGGTATCCCATAAGAGTATGGTAAGGCCTTCAGGTGAAAGCAGCTTCAGATTCAGAGCTAACAAGTGATGACCTACTCAAGGAAGAAGGATCAATGACCAAGTACAAATCCCTATTGCACTCAGCCCTCTTGAATATACAGCCATTCAATATGCATTTTCGATTTTTTTTTTACAAGTTGACGTTTCAAACCCCTGCTCCTATTTCTGGCTGCATAACTTTGCATTCTGTATTACCCATGCATAAAGAGCAGGATTACTGTGTACAAGTATATTTTTTTCCTCAAGCAACGCTTAAAGGAGGGGGTGTTCACATATGTGTAAGGCATATGTGTGAGCATTCATCCATATTAACATTTTTGGTTTGTCAGTGGCTACGTCTGAGTACAAGTAATCAAAAGACAGGTTGAGACACAACACGGAAATCTGTCCCATCTGCAAAATTGAATCAATCATGTGCTGTCAACAGAGATTTAGCTCACAAAGAGCTTGAGTCTTACAACATGTTATTGACTTAAAGGCCATGCTGTTAGAGAAAATTATATAAATTAAGCCTTTTCTCATCACAGTATTACATCCTTTATTTAAATGTCTAACAGGGGAACAAACAAAAAAACACAGTTGTCCGAAAAAGTTAGCCCACAGGTCTATAATTCAATGACCATTGCTAAAACCAAGGTGCTAAGATGACTGGGAACCTTTCTGCAACCAGCCTTACACATCTGGAATACTATCTGGGTTTTTTTACCTGCCAGCTCAAGGCTTTTTTTGCATCCAAACAGCGTATTGCAGTCGACACAATTTCTTTTCTCTGAAGAGCAGAGAGAACAGAAGTCATCTGAGTTTTGCTTCTCTGCCTGCTCAGGAGATCTGAGGAAGCAGAGAGAACAGATGGGCAAAGTAGCATGTGCAAAAGTATCTATAAACCCAACAAGTCACTCAACAGAAGACCTAGAAGGGACATTTCAGCTGTCACTTTCCCACAGGTATCAGATAACATTTTTGATGCTGTTTTTTGTCATGTTTTTCTTCTCTCATCATAGGCATTTTAATATATTAAGCTTAAAATAAGACTATCTGTGTGACTTCTGGCATTGACAGCATTCACTTAGCCCAAGAAATCAACAGGCTTTGTCCACTAGGCCACAAATTATGACTTTCCAGGAAAGGACTCAGATCACGTTATGACTCCAGAGCTGCCCCATTTTGCTAACAGAAATCACTACAATGAGCATGGGAAGGGTGCAGCTGAGCTTTGCTCCCACCACGGCACTTTATTTCCTGAGTCTGGGTAGCTCCTCACAGGAAAAAGGATTTACATCCTAGCAGCCTTTACCACCCACAGACCCTGACAGATTTAGCAGGAGGTACAGTGATTCAGTACACAGAGGACGGATTAAAAATAGTGACGTTGTAGCTAAATTGCCTCCACCGCGTCTCTAAACATGGACAACCTCAAAGCAGCCACTCATGATGCTTGAAAACTAACTGTGTGACTGTAATTGTGTGTCCCCACACCAAGGTCATGAAGCATCCCCTGGACATTAAGGCAACAAGGCCAGGAAAAAGACAATCTGGCCAAAAATCCTCATTGTATTTTCAGGTATTTACTGAACAAACCAAGTATTTTCTATTCTGTGCATTACTGCTTTAAAAAGGCATGAATCAAGAAAGCAAGAAGACAGAGAAGCATAGCACAAGCTCAGTAGCATCACTGTGCCCCAGGATATCATAAAATGGATAGAGAAGAGCTCAAATATAGAGAGAGACTGATTCTACTTCCACTATCTGCAATCAGTATGTTTGTTCTGGGATAAAACAACCATCCATAATCAATACTGAAGGAATGTTGGACTATGTCTCATATATTTGAGCAAGTGATCAAGAAATAATTCACCCCTGTGCAAAGCTTACCCTTGTAAGTCTGCCAAGGTCAGTGTCACTTTAGGTTATCAGCTGTTGGAAGTGCTGGCAAAGTTAAACTGCCTAGAGCAAGCTTTAAACTTACATACCCGACTTCTTTGACAAAATGTCTGTGTCTTACTTTATCTGAATTTGCAATCCCCTGATAATGCAAGGCACATTCTTCCCCCGTATTCCTTACTCTCTGCCCTTACTTCCCTTTTTGGCCCAGATAAGTCTTCCACACATAGCAGAACGAGGCTTCATTACAAAGAACATACTAGCATCACTCAGCTGACATTCACCATCATTCTTCTTAAGAAATAATTCAAACTAGATTTAAATTTTGGTAAGCCTTTTTTTTTCCATTAAAAGGTTTCTGTATGTGCAATTTCCCACTGTGATTAAAAATACAATTTTTTTTCTTCAACTTCACATAAAAACAGTAATCTTATTATTAAATATACTGCATCACCATTATGAGCTACGTTCTAGGAGCTAAACCCCACACACTCTGAATGCAGGTTTTTGCTTTGGTCATACTCTTAGCAAGTGTCCCAAAGACTATAGTGTCTCTCTGGGCTGCCCTGTAACTTCACAGTAGCTCAGGACCTTTTTTTCACTGCAAATTTACAGACTTTATTTCAGTGTTTAAGCTAATTCTAAAGCAGTCTTTAAACTCCAAAGTCACTTAGCTGCTTTTTTTAGCGTATAAACATGGCTTTTTCTTCAAATCTGACAGTACCACCACTCACCTTTACTCAGAAGTTCAACATTAGAAACTGGAACTGCTTGGGTACAACAGAGGATTGTAATAACCACGTATTTCCCAGGTAACCCTGGCAGAAATGCAGAGGCCATGCAGCCTGGGAGGCTTTACAGTACTTTATAGGATTAGGAGCAAAAGTCTTCAGAAATCATTGTCCTTTATCCAAACTGAACCTCGATCAGTTATCCCATGGGAAAATGTGATTCTTCCTTTATTGTATCAGTACTATCAAACGCCTCACTTCTGAAAATTATTCTTTAAGCATAAAATAATTAGCATTCTGAAGGGAAATGGAGACAATATTCATGCTTTGGATAGGACAAACCCCAATCCACAGACTTCTGTGTTGCTGTTTCAGCTAAGTCAGTCACATTTTCTACTTTGGCTGTTTCTAGCAAGAGTTCAAGTTGCAAAGTCCCTGTCCTGTGCAAGGATCTGTACCATACCAGAAGAGCAGAGAGCCATTCTCTCAAGAAGCAAGCCTATTATGAGCAGAAATCAAACAAATGCAGGCCTTCTTTCAGAAGACTGGTTAAAAACAGAAACGTGAACATGAAACCTCTCAGCAATATCAGTTTGTTCAACAAAAGATTCAGCTGGTATGGAGAGATGAACCTTTGCTCCAGTCTCTCCTTCAGAGCTAAAAATAATAGTGAGTCATGCCGGTAGCAGCGTTGCTATTCAGTTTTACAAATTCAGGTCATTAGGCTTAGATGTACAGAATCATTCCCTTCCTACCACAGATCATGAAATGATCGTAAGGAACATTCAGGAATTGGGCACCAACCAGCCCAGTTTTGGTTTCAAAACTCACTAAGATAGCCCAGGAACAAACAAAATTAATAAATACATTCAAGTTCAATAAGAGAGTCAAGACTGAAATTACCATTACAACTACACTGAAAAAGGAAGCTTTACATAAAACCTCTGAAGAGTACATTCCCCAATCCCCTTATTCCCCATCTAGTATATCCCTGTCTTTTTTTTCTGTCTCTCTTTTTTTTTTTGGTATTTCAGATTAAGGCAAATGGTTATAAAGGGTTTGTGAAGAAATTTTTTAAAAGCTAGCTGATCTAGACAGAGAGACCAGATGATCTGGAGAAGGCTGAACAGGAGCCAAATTAAAAAAAGAGAGATATTAAACATTTTTAAGTGCCTTGTAGCTACCCAGAGTATCTCCCAGAAAAGGCACTAGTTGACTTGTTCATTTTATTTTCAGGTAAGTACTCTTGAAAATTGTTCAGAGAAGGAGAGAAGTATGGACTGACAAGGATGTAAGGGATAAAAAATGAGTGGTCTTCAGACCTCTTTCAAGGAGAGGCTGCACATTCAACCAGAGGGACCAGCATCATCTTGTGTTCTAGAAATAGATTTTCTTCATCCCTGCATATAAACTGAGTTGAGCATTATTTTAGAACTTTCATGAATCCAAATCTCTTCATCTCATACCAACTCCTCTCAACCCTACCTCCTTCATGCACAAGGTCAAGTGTAGGAGATAATACAGAGGATCCAGATTTGCTCTTGGAGGAAATTTGGCAGTGCTGCTGGTGATGAGAGTCCCCATGGTCTGGATGACTGCCTTAGAGTGAGAAAGGAAATTCAGAGGAGAAGGGGAAAGCTGATGAATAGGAAAATCCCTACATCATCCTATTTCCAAAGACATTCAGATCAGGGAAAAACCAGCAAATGGTATTTCCAAGCTAACAAACAGCAGCATTGTGTTAACATTCACAGCAAGCTGCCAGTCTCATTGGCTCCTGAAACACTGCTGCAGTTCCCTGTACTGCCTTGGTTTTGTATTTCAGAGGAGATTTTATGATAACAGAATCACTTCACTGCAAGGACAGAAAATATCAGCATATAAAAAACATTTTTATAACAATGTATGTATATATACAGTACCAAAGGACTTTTTCCTCTTCAATAAAACAACCAAAGAATTAAACTGAGATCAACTATGGTAAAAAGGGATATAAACAGCAAATGCTAAGATGACTATACAGTTGCATCTGGGAGCTGTTACACTGTTGCCTTGGAAAAAAATATTATCCGATCAGATTTATAAAATATATAAAAATCAGATCAGATTTATAACTATTTTTCCTGAAAGCCTGCATTTTTAAATCACAGCTTTAAACAGGTCAGGATGGCAAATGTCATGAATCATTTACCTGTGATACTAATGCACTGCAGCAAAATCTCTAGCTGACATAATCGTGAGCTACTTTAAATGAGTGCCTCCTTGTATTTATTAATATTCTAATAAAGCTAGTATTCTAGAAAAAAGGATCAAATTATATTTTTTTTTCCGTCTCCTTTATCGAGTTAGATCCCTGTAACCTTGGCCTGGCTGCCATACTTTCTGAGCTGCATAGATCTACCTGCTGTAAGTACAAGGTTTCTCAGACAGCCTGTTGGAAGAACCAAGAAAACTCTGCCACACGCTGAACCCAGAGTTAAAAAATACACCTATCAGCAGCATCCAGGAAACACACCCCCTAGCACATCAAGGCTACTGCAGAAAGGCATCTTTCATCCTGGTTTTGACAAAATTCCTCTCCCCACAGTGAATGTAATTTATCTGATGGATTTCTCTTTCAAATGAGGAATGAAGTCCTTCTCTGTAATGTTACTGTATATGAAATAAAAATGAAATAGAATCTAAATATAACCAATACCATTCTGCTCTCCATCCCTCACACGAATCCAATATCATTCTTGCGCCTAAACAGAAGCATTAGAGGCAACACTCATTCATTTTTCAGTGTAAAAAGCAACCTTGTAAATGTTAAGAACAAGCATAAGAACCTTGGAATGACTGCCAATGAGAGTAGTATATTTCTTGCCATTTCATTGCTGGAGGGGTTTTTTTTAGTTTCGTATTCATATCCAGCATACATGCACACATCTATCTATCTATCTATCTATCTATCTATCTATCTATCTATTCATAAGATTAATAAGGTCACACTTAAATGCATTCATGCATGGCTGCATAAAAGACAGCTATGTACCCCTCCTTCATCCCTTCTTTATAACCAGTTGCCCTTGCTACCTCATATGCCCTTTCCTGCAATTTCTCCATTGGCACATCTTACAGTCAGTGTAGTGTGACCCATCGTGATCTAATTTCCAAGAGATCATAGGTAAAATGGTGTTGGATTTCATCTATGCACATTGTTTATGCATAGATGAAGTTTTCTGGTGAATATTTTCACTGCAATTTTCCCTTTGGTCTAAAATATGCTAGCCCCTACAGACCAGCCTAGTCTTGACAATACCAGTCCTAGACTGTACCTTTGTCATGCTGGTCTTTAAGACAGATGCACTGAATAAGGGCAGCAGTGACAAATGACACACAGGTTATCAGTAGGGAATGACTTTGCTAGTCTTGAAAGGTGGATTCTTCCATCTGGGCAAACAATTCTGCATGCCATTCTTCGAAAAGAGAAGAGGGTAAAGCCTGAAACAACAACCACACTTCTTCCTGGGACATGAATCCCATGGTGGAGAGGGAGGGAGGGTTTTAAAACATGGGCACTGTGCTGCCACAACCATGTCATACCCTCTACCTCACCCACATGACTCCTGCTGGTATTAACCTCGACTTATGTTTAATGAAAAGAGAGGCTGTATCCTCCATACTTCTTCCCTGGCCCCGCAGAAGAACCTCAGGTCTTAGAGAAGTGAACAAAGAAGGAGTGCAGAGCAGAGAGCACATCCTTGAATGAAATAATGATGGAAGAAGTGCCCAGAATGATTATCTCTGAAGCTCAGGAGGAATAGAGCAGGATCTAGTGTTGTGGTGACAGCAGTGTGGTGTTCTCCCAGAATGGCTAAGACTGTAGATTCTGGGGGTCAAGGCCCCCCTTCAGAGGCGAGAAGAATGTTCTGCACTTCACAAGACCAAGACAAATGTTTGTGTATTCTCATTTTCACTATTGCTCATGATAACACCATTTTATCTTAATTCTTTCAAGATTACTGCAAAGCTGGTAATTGCAATCAAGCTATTTTATAAGTCCAATTTACAGGAGACCATATTATTTATTATTTATTTTCAATTCTAAGTAGATCATTTGTGTTTTCTCTGAGTAATATGATGTGTACAAAATATCCCTAAAAATGTCAACTAAGTGGAGAGATACAGAAAAATGATTCTGTCTCCTAAGTACCCATGGCTTTCAGAATACAAATCATTCTTATACAAACACAGGAATAGCATAGTAGTTCTACACAAAGTATTACAAATACATAAAAGACACACTATATGCCATAAAATTTTTTCAGCTAGAAGATTTATCCAAGCAAGTAATCCTGTTGACTTCAGTCCCCACACCATCTCAGACCTCCTCTTGCTAATGCAGGTCTTAATGTTGCTCTAAGTCTCTCTGACTTCCATTTTAGCCAAACCAAGCAAGTCCTCCCCACACACTCTGTGGTATCCCTCAGCTCTTCCTGTGCCACTCCAGGCTCCTGAATGACACAATCTTTCTGGATACCCACAATTAGCAACCATTTTACTCGGAATGGGAACTCAGGCACTAAGGGTGACAGCAGTTAAGTAGCTGCTTCTAAAAATTCCAGTTAAAATTGTTTATTTGCACACACACATCCAAGTCTTAAGCTATTGACTGGCTTTTGTGTGGATCTAATCTACTACCACGGGGCTATTCACTATATACAACTTCACTCAGTCTACAGAAATAAAACACAAATTCACTTGAGTGCAATTTACTGTGGCAATAACCATACTGTTTACATCATGATCAAGTACAAAGAGTTGGTCTAATATCCCCAAGGAGAGCAGGCTGTATAAATAAGCATCTTTTATAAGAGGGCTCTGAGATTTATTCCTGATCCTTTCCAAGTGTGACTTTGGAAAATCCTTGCAAACCCTTCCAAACTAGCCAGGCAAAGCTGACCTTTTTGATAGCTGCTGGTAAAGTATCTGATCTTTTGTTAAATACAAATTTAGCTGTGACCTTAACTAAACTAGAAAACTGGAAGTTCCACCATCAAGAAACACAATGCCTCCTTCTATGTTGGTAGCAGCATATGAACATTGGGCAGTTTAAGCTCCCAAACTGTTAATTAATACCTAACTTTACAAAGACACTTTGCTGGACTGGAGCAGTCTGGATTCTTCCAGCCTGACCCACAGAAGTGACAGCAGCAGTCAGGATGGCCAAAGACGCAGCTCTGGTGGATTTGCACTGACAGCACAGAGGAAGTAACACTTGGGAATCCCACACTGGAGACATAAATCCTCAGAGTCCCATGGTACAGCAAAGATCATTCAAATTGGACTTGAGAAAAAAAACTTTTTAAAGGTTAAGAGAGTGAAGCACTGAGATAGATTGTAGAGTTTCTGACATAAAGTATCAAATGATAACACCCCTAAAGTATGAGTGTGGATCCTGTGTTCTGGGCTGAAGGATGAACTACAGGTGCTTCTGAGATACTTTTCAGTCCTATTTCTGTGACTCTGCTCTCAAGTCTTTTGTCCCACCTCCTGAAAGATGGAAATGAAATTTCTGTTCCATAGTTCTTTTAGTGTGCACACTCACTGGTGCTAATGACAGAAGTGAGAACAGGACCCCATGTTTACAGGCTTCTTTTTCTGAGCATCTTTTCCTCCCTCCCAGCACATATGGCAGCTATTCTCTTGAGTCTGTATGGTGTTCTCCAGTTTCCTGACAGATAAACAACTATGAGTGCTGCTGCCTTTCTGCAGTACCAAAAAAGATCTAAAGGCTTTGCATTTTCAAAGACAACCTCCTCTTTTTAGCGTATTCTCTCAGTCACTAGAATGGGAGTCCAGTCATATAACGATTCTCTTATTCATGTGAGTGCCATACCCCATTTTTAGTTTAGTAGTGTACAAGAGCGTTTATTTTTAGGATATTATTTCATGATAGCCTTGATAACCCAACTTCTACATACTCTAACACTTAGGAACATAACCTATTTTCTTCCTCAGTCTATTGCAAGCCCTGTTTCCTCTTTCTGTTTCCTGAGTTTTTTGGGTTTGTTTTTTTTCCCAGATTTTGTAAATTTTTACCAGTTGCAGAATTTGGCTTTACACAGAAACTCTGCTGCACCCTTAGCCCTGTTTCACCATGTGCAGCAGGGGACTAGGCACTATACCTGTTTTATCCTTCTTTGTCCTCCTTTACATCTTACATTTTCACGAGCAAACATTTGTAAGCTGAATTCATGTTTTTATGGGAGCAAATTATACATCCACTGATTCCAAAGTATCAGGCAATGGTACTCATATCACACTCTGCGTGGAGCTGCCTGGTCATGCAATGCTCATTTCCCCTCTAACTGTTCAGGTATGTCGGAATTAATTTAAAATCACATGCAATACTTATTTAGTGTTGCCCTTGCATGTAAACTACGATCATGAACCACATGATTGAACAAGGCAGAAATACCAGTCCTGTTAATAGCAGCTTTCTACCATGAGAAACATGTATAATACCACTTTTCAGGGCTGTTCCCTAACTTATAATGTTAACTTTTTTGTTGTTATTCAGAAGATGTTTTTGGTGTCTGGAAAAATGCCATGTGCTATCTCAGACATAAAGGAGTCAAGCAAATAAACCACACTGGAGAAACTCCCTCTGTGATTTGCTTAAGTAGCAATTTATGTGAATAGCAAATCAGCTGCTCATCTCAGTTAGAAGACAGTCACAGCCAAAGTAGCATATCATAAAGGCCATACCATAAAATGTGGATTCAGAATTTCCCTAAATTCTATTTACAGAAGAAAGTGCTGAATGAAGATCCAGAGGATCTCCTTCCTATCTATGGCAACATCTGTTTCTTACATGAAATTGGTCTTCAAGACATTTAATCTTTTTATAGTCATTTCTCCATCTACAAATGGACATAACAAAACTTACATTCCTTTATAAAGTGCTTAATTCTAAGAATGAGAAGAGTTATATTAAAAAAAAGTCACATTTTTATCACTATTGTTACTCTTAGGCTAACACAGGCAAGAATGTTTGTCAAATTATGGATTTAATGAGATATGCTTACCAAAAGTAAGCAGGGATGCTGGCAGAAAAAAGCCCCATATACTACTCCATAAAGTTGGTCCTATTGACAAAATCAATTGATACATAAATGCTCCTGATAAATTCTGGGGCTTTCTTACATAACAAAAGCTTCATGCCATCCCTTAACAACGAGCAGAAGAGCAACCCAGGATGGACACTGAACACTACTCAGTTTAAAAGATTCCAGGGTCACAACACGGAAACATATCCAACACATTTGCCCTGCAGGATCTCAGTGCGCACAGATGGCAGCAACAACCACTTCCACCGTTCACAGTACACGGGGAAACAAACAACTTGATTTGGATACATCCCACCAGCATCCCAGCTGTTCAGGAAAAGCCATTGGGAGACTCCTTTGAAAAGCAGGTGGCCAAACTCAGTGTGGACAGAAGCAATGGGGTAAGAGAGAAGTTAAGCACGGACATCAAAAACTGCTGTTATAAATCACACTACTGTGAAATCTAGTAATGTACAGCCTGTAATTGGTTTCATAATGCTATGCTTGTCCCACGTCAAGGAAAATAGCTGAGAAGATGTAAAACCAAGTGAGGAGATGTCAGTTTCACAGTTAAATTGCTGGACTTGGTAAGATACTTGTACCTTAAGTCCCCTTAATATGTTAGCAAAGCAAATTTTTCCACTTACTGAATCAAATTGTACACACTACACCACTTTATCCCTCAAGCTCATTTTCTGACTAAGCAATGTTCACCACTAAGTGTAGCCCAGCCTTCATTCACATTTGCACTGGCATATAGCAAATATGAATTCAAGCCACACTTTGTTGGCCTTTTCATGTCTAAAACATCATGGAAATGCGCAGCACGAGTGCAAGATTTTCTACATTTAGTAATTCATATTTTATTATAAAAATAAATCATTTGCCATCAGGGTTAGACAATATTTGGAAAAAACTGGAGTACATGATCAACACTGTAAAAAAAATTCAGTAAGGATCTGTAAAAGTCAAAAAAAGATACCGTCTTCCTAATTCTGGTAAGAATGTGTCATTATTAAACCACACAAATAGCAACAATAAAAATCATGAATGTTAAAGAACCTTCTACACTGGTAAACTTCAGTTTATATTTTATTAAAATTTCTCATTCCTGTGACATTTTCTTTGGGAGGCTCTCAAACTACCTCATAACATGCCCACAAAATACATTGCTTATCTACTTTACAGATGAGAAAATGAAGCAAAGCATAATTAATTAACTCTTCTAAAGTTGTAATCATCCCTAATACAGAGATCAAAGATAGACTGTTGCCATCCTGGGAATAAGGGAACAAAAGCAGAGAAGCAAAGTTAACCTCAGTCTGCCAATGCCATGGTATATCAGCAATAAACCTCCTTCTTGCAGGGTGCTAAGAGACTGATTTAAGATTAATCTGTCAAATATGCCCACCTCTCTCAAGGCCATAGGCAGAAGGATGTGCCACTAAGACAAATGATGAGCTCCCACTCTACAGTGTCACTGGCCTTGTTGCTTGCAATCAGAATGGCTACAAAATGGTACTGAACTGCCAACTTAAGCCTTCAGAGAGAAGAACAGAGGATGCATGAGGTACATCTGGGGCTGAGAATAATACCTTGTCATGGTGGGAAAAATCTGTTCCCTCCAAAGCACTCAGCTTCTCCAATGAGCTGGAGGTTAAAAACAATCCTGCAAAATAACTGATGACTTCATCAAATATACAGGGAACTCAAGGCTGAAATGTCTATTTTGCTTGACAAGCGAAGCAGACACACTGAGAGGGAGTGAGTAAAATACATTAACTCCAGACTTAGTGAGAGGATATCAGAAAACATTCTGAGTTTTCAGAAAACCTTCTTTGTAATTCCAAAAGCGTATGCTAGGCAGTTAGGATAAATCTTTGACTGGCTTCTTTTGCCAAAAACAACTGCAGATTACCAAAACATAAGCCCTATGGTAGGCCTGCATCATCAGCACACACAAAAACTTGTATTATCCCAGGGCAACAAGTCCACCATTTTCAGAAACCTGAGGGATGTAGTTTTGGTGGTCCCTACATCCAAAGTCAGTGGTTAGATACTTTAACCACAGCGTAACCAAGACTTCAATCAAATGCAATACAATCACAGAGCAGTAAAATTCAGCTTTGGTCTAGAAAACTCCCTCACCAATATTCTTCGTGGTATCACTAACATTCAGTATATTTGAAGGTTTCTAAACATGCCAGATTTCCTTACCATCAGGCATGATGTATAGTACTTCACAGCTTAAAAGCACCCATTGATTTGCAGGGACATTGCCTGCAGAACATGCAACCAGGGAAACAGCAAATTAACTGCAATGCCAAATAATAAAAGTAGTAACATGGGATAGGAACATTTGGACAGGTAATAGCCCTGAAGGATCAAGCCCAGGAGTTGCAGGGAATCAGAAGATGAATATAACCTAGCAGCATCATACAATGACAGTAGAAGTACCCAGGGTGTCTGAAAAGGAGCTCTAAGGCATGGGCAGCTACTCCTCTGGTCTGTTCAGTGCTACTGAGGCTCCTGGGTAGCGCATTCCACAGGGAAGTGATTCCATGAGAGTAAGCTCGTGGTCTGAATGACCAGCAATCTAGAAAGTATGATACAAACTTAGGAAAAGTTCAGAGAAATTGGAGCCATCCAATCTTTGCAGTAAGTGGAGTCTGTACTTCTGCAACTCAAGATGGAATAAACGAAACAGAACACAAAAGACAGTGAGCAAGTTGACTCTGCTTGAGGCCAGGAGCAAGACAAGGGGAGACCCCAGGGCCCCAGCCAAGCCCACAGAGATACATTCTGCAGCCCTGAGACCCTCCATGAAGACACTGCAGAAGAACAGAGTTCACCCAACTGATGTAGGGCAATAAAGCAGATACGTGCCCAGGAGATGTCTTGGTACAATGACAAAATTCTAAGACCACATGACAAACTTGAAAACCAGAAGCTTACTGAACTTTTTTCTCCCTCTCCTTTTACATTTCCTCATCCTCCATAATTTTAATAGAATTCCAGGAATTTGAAATATACATAAAAATATATTGTTACAGCTATTATCTCCGTACTACCCGTTTCACAGTGAACTCTGTACAATGCATTAAAACTCCAAAGTAACGTGCCATCAGCTCCATCCACTGTGCATTTCATTTTTCCTCATACTAGCCTTCCCACCCTGCTCCCAGTTTCTTACTTTTCTCTTTTGCCCCTCTCTACAAGGACATTGAGGCACTGAAGCATGTCCAGAGAAGGGCAATAGAGCTGGTAAAGTTTCATGGGAAGTGACTGAGGGAGCTGGGGTTGTCTAGCTTGGAGAAAGGGAGGTGTAGATTGGGTACCTTACTCCTCTCTACAAGTACCTGAAAGGAGGTTGTAGTGAGGTGGGGGACAGACTCCTCTCCCAGGTAACAAGCGGTAGGACAAAAGAAAATGTCTTCAGGTTGGACCAGAAGAGGTCTAGAATGCATATTAGAAGAACTTTCTTCATCAAAAGGGTTGTCAAGCACTGGAACAGGCTGTCCAGGGAGCCACCATCCCTGGAGGTATTTAAAAGATGTGTAGACATAGCACTTGGGGCGATGATTTAGTGGTGGGCTTGGCAGTGCTGGGTTAATGGTTGGACTCCAGGATCTTAAAAGTCTTTTCTAACCTAAACGATTCTATGATTGTGTAAACAAAAATGGTTAGATGAAAGCCACAAGCTGAAGCATGAGAGATACACTTTATCCTTGGTATCAGCAGCATTAAATACATCAGGTAGGAATGAGATATATTGACA
This sequence comes from Campylorhamphus procurvoides, assembly GCA_013396655.1. Classification (NCBI taxonomy): domain Eukaryota; kingdom Metazoa; phylum Chordata; class Aves; order Passeriformes; family Dendrocolaptidae; genus Campylorhamphus; species Campylorhamphus procurvoides. Next base: position 590,763 of record WBMV01008571.1, read on the forward strand.
GCTGAAAGGTTTGTTCACTTGAGTTCACTTCTACAGCAAATTTTTTCACTAGATCCACTTTTGAGAAAGTCAAAGTGTAATAAACAGAGTTATTCTCTGTAGGGTTATTGACAAGAAAAAAAGACTTATAAATAGTATTGATTTGGGGTGAAATGGTAGAACGTGACAATCAATAGAGCTTAGTCAGATATAAAATAGAAGGAGTCACACAAGTCATGACAGGATTATTGCAGGAGACAAATCCTGGTATCAGCTAAGGAAGGGAGGAAGATCTAAATGGGATCCAAAATATAAGCTGTGGATTGCTTTACAGAAAAAATAACTAAACTATTCATTTTCATGTTTTAATATGTGAAATAGTTTTTATTTCAGCATATTGTCACTGCTGTTTTTCTAAAGCTTTTGAAACAAATTCTTTCCACCTCCATAGTATTTTCATTAAATGTCATCAAAGCTCTTTTCAAATCACCGAGAGAAGTATGATTATCCTTATTTAACAGATAATGAGAAGATAGAAAGAGATTGGGTCTACATTTTCCAAAGCAGTCAGTAATGCTGGGTGCCTTCTGTCTGGATACGCAAATCCATAAAATGAGAGTCCTACAGAAATTAAATTTTCAAAGGTCCCAGGAAATCACAACTTTGGTCGATGTCAACAGCTGCTTACAAGTTCCCAAACTCTGGATCAGAGGCTGTGGAGCCAAAAGCTGAGCCTTCACAGCAGCACAGCAAGCTATGTAAGCACAGTAAGCTCGCTCACAGATATAACAGAGCCTAAAATAGGAGGGATGCTAATTTGCAGACCTCTGTTCTAATTACAAAGCTCATTATTTTTACCACTTGAATGACTCAGGGTGAAAAAAACCCAACAACCTCATATTCTGCCACACAAAAGAACTGTACGTCTGCTGGTATTTATACAGTGCCTAACTTCCTAGCACAACCTCACTCGAAAATCGCAGCAATAATAAGAACAGCAATGAATATTTTTCATTAGTGATTTTACCCATGCACAATCATTTAGCATATTGCCTTTTCCTAGAATCTGGACCAACAGAAAATAAATTATTGAAAGATCCTAAAATGCCTTACAAATGAAATTTGATACAGAATTAGTTACACTACCAAGGGGAAAGGCAGCGGTGTTAATAACGATCAACACTACACAAGAATCTATTGCAGCCTGTGAAGAAAACTATTCCATTCAAGGGAGATAAAAATCATATTTTGAAGAACCTCTTGCACTAATCAGCTAAATAAATGCCGAGAATCAACCTGCAGGATATAGAGAGACTTAGGGAGAAGGGGGCCTTGGAACAGTTTCATTTTTATGAATGGAACCGTAAGAAGGAGGTTAAGAGAAGGACAGGAGCACACACAACTCCAGTCGTGAGAAAGGCACAGGACAGGCAGGATGGCAATACCACACTGAAATACGAGCTGGCCAGGAAACCAAGGGTAACGCAGTTGCAATAAAATAAAATAATTTAAAAAAGCCATTGATTTCTATAGAGGGATGCATAGTGACTGAAACAGTTTAAAAGCTTGTTTAGCTAGAATCACATTTGCAGTCACGGGATTTCTATTGGAAAATGGCACTATCGCCTCCAGAGAGAAAACTAGGACTCAATCACATCAGGAGGAGGATGGACAAGATGACCTTTTGAAGTCCTCTTCAGCTGTATTTCTGTAAGTCCATATGCAGTGAGAGAAAACACATCTGGATGGGAGCTGCTGAGGCTTAGGTATTTAAGTTAGAAAATTTTGGCATAAGTCTTTGGCATGAGAAAAACCGCAGGCAATTTTTATATTGGGCTCTGTCTGCCATTAGTGATGTGATTCAATCATAAAATGGCATATTCCCCCAACACAAATATATAATAAGGCACCAGAGTAGAAATGTGAAGCTGCTCTCATTATCACAGCTAAGTTCATTTTGCAGCAAAGCAGTTTACTTTAAGACTTTTTCAGTAATCCAAGTCTAATTATGGAATCAATTTAAAACAATTTTGTAATTAAAAGTACCTGCTGAAAATATCTCACAGGCTCAATAATTTAAATGATAGTGTAAAAAGGTAATTAAAATTAAAAAGGCCAAATGAGGCTGGGTCGCTCCTCCACCAGGCGAGTGCTGAAGGACGTCGCATTTGCAGACCCGAGCCTCCTGCTTCCTCCCCAAATTTCTGCTTTCCCCAGCTACATCGGGATTTCACACTAAGAGTCATCCAAGAGATGCCTGAGCGGACCGCGGCGGGGCAAGCCTTTTTTTCTTTTCTCCCTTTTTTTCCCTTCCCCCTAATTAAAAAAATTACGCTGTTTCACAACCGAGCTGTACTTACACAGAGCCGGCGGTCCCTAGCCGGGGCCGGGATGAGGCTCCCTGCTCCGGGGGGTGCCGAAGGCTTGGGGGGCTCGGGGGGCAACTTTGCCCACTCCCG
>WBMV01008571.1:593524-749779 GCA_013396655.1 Campylorhamphus procurvoides
CAGCCCCGCCGCGGCGCACACGCAAGGCAGCCGCGGGCAGGGATGCGGCGCCCCGCCGCGCCCGCACCGCGCCGTGTCCCGCAGCGGGACTGCCCCGGCCGCCGGGACACTCGCTGCCCCGCTCCGGGGGGCCCCGAGCACTTCCAAAGGCAGAGGAAGGCGAAGTTAAGGCTTCGCCTCTGGTGGTTTCTGGTGGTTTTCCCCTCAGAAAGGGGCTTCACGGTGGGCAGCTCTGAGGGAGCATCTTTAGGATGCCCTATGCTTCATCACGTAGGCATAAGGTTAGATATGAGACACGGTTTACAAACGCTGGTAGCAGTGCCACATCATTCACAGTTTTTGGGAGTGGGAAGGTGTATTCCAGAGCACACTCACCCACCAGCTGCCATTGGAGAAAAGCAGGATGCCTGGGCCTGCCTGCTGAAGCAATTTGCTGTTGGGAAGCAGCATCCAGCTGGATTTAGACAATCTGTGAAATTCACTGCCACTAATCACTGAATCAGAGACACTGTCTCGTGGCTTCAACAACTGTGGTACAGCTCTGTGTATCCTGGTGCCATTCACAGTGTGCTGTTAAGGATATTGCCCCTTTGCCCTCAGCTAGGTACTGTGGGTTTTCCCTTGGTCAGAGGTAGCAGAAGGCATCCTCTAGCCAAAGAGGCTGCAGAGATGGTGCTGGTGAAGCAGATTAAGGTGTGTGGCACACTGCTGGGTCACAGTGAGGGGAAGAAAACCTGGGAGATATTTGTAATGAAACATACCTGGGCTCAGTGCAAACCCAAAGGTATGTGGGGGTCCTACTAACAGCATGTGGAAATAGCACATCCTGATGCTTCCAAGTTAAGAGTCAATACTGGTAAAGTTGGAGTTCCTTTCAAGTGTCTCAGCTACCTGATGCTTTCTCCTCCAACTTAAAACTTAAGGCTGCTCAAGAGGGATTTTACCTCAAATCATCTATCAGTTCAAAGATGAGTGGAGGAAGCGTAGTTCTTTATCTCCTCTGGGGAAAATGGGCATCTCATAGTGAAATACAGGTATTCTGTTAAGAAAGGAAAAGTGCATGGCCAATTTTCAGCTAAGAGCATGTATTATCTCTGAGATACCTTCACTGCTCCTTTTAAACAGGAAAATTTGGACACTATAGAGCCTTTTAGCCAAGTATAATTTCATGACCAGGTGATTGTTCACCTCCCCAGCCAGCCCAGAGAGGGAGTTCAGGTTAGTAATAGCTCTCTTAAGCCACATGAATACAACATGGGCACAGTTACATGATAGAAATGTTCTTTAGAGGCAATAAGCTAGCGACTACTGTGAATGGCAGGACAGAGCAATAATGCAGAAATTCCTATTATCTGTAATAATAATGGTTAGGTAGCTTTAATTTTTAAAATCAAAATAGCAAAAGGTAATGTCTCTAGCAAGCTAGTGCTATTCCTGTTTTGTATTGATTAAAATGCTAGATGCTGGATGCAATGTCTGCCTTCTATGTGGATGGAGGCACCCAGATACACAAGGCCTTCCAAGGAGGAAGAGACAAATGAAATAATGTCTGACAGCACTGATAGGCACTACTTAATCCTTGTTTCTGTCAATTACTCCTATTCCCACATGTCCATCTGTGCCTCTGACACCATCCAGCCTGAAGAAGGACATCTAAGTGCCCCAGGCACCCATCAGCCACCCCGCTTGAGCAAGAGTACCACTGCTCCAAACTGCACAAGGGAATCAAGGTTTGCTTGTGCAGCTCTTCTTCAAGATCTTAATGAACAGTAAAAATTCACCTCTTGCTGAGCAGCGCATAGATGTAGAATGCAGGATGGTGGCAGTGGCTGAAAGGGGCTGGGGTGGCTGGCCCCCATTGACTGAAGGAGTTTGGCAGGTATCCTTGTCAGCCAAGAGCAAGGAAGGGTGTCTGCAGCCGAGGAAAGCCTAAACTGAGTGAGGAGCAGCACGAAGTGGAGTAGGATGAAGCCTGAGGCAATCCCAACCACAGAGAGGCAGAGGGGAAGGAGCTGCTTTGCTTTGGCTTGGACTTCATTTCTGGAAGGGGTAGATTGCCTGAAGGGCTACAACACCTCTGTGACCACAACTGACATCTGTAATCAATTTTAGTGCATCCTACTGAGGTGAAGTGGGACCAGAGCAGTGATCAGCGGGATGGACACGAAGCTCTGAGCTGCCGTTACCTAGCACAGGCTGTAAAATACAGGAGGATTTATCTCCTGATGATCCACCCCAGTGTTTCACAGTCACACACGTCATGATTTTTATGCCTTCCTACACTTCGTTGCCCCTCCACTATGCATTTTAAACAAGTTTACAGACGTGCCTCAAACCTGTAGGGACTAACCCTGAATTGCCTCCTGTGGGGATAACCCCGCACTGGTGCTGGTGCAGACAGGCTGGAAACAAGTCAGGGAGATGATATGACATTTCTTTGCTCCACATATACTCACAGAGCTGCCTCCATCCCCCTGCACTGCTGCTGCAGATAAAAATGCTTCTTCTTAGCAGCCACCCCCAGAATGAAGACGGAAAGTGCCAGCGTTCATCTGCACCCACCAGACACAGGTTCCTGTTGTTTGGGCACATCAACATCGAGGTGGTGCTGGTAGTGGGGAGAGATCGCTGCTTCCTCATGGCAGGTTGTGGGTGCTGCCATGTGGTGAGAGACGTTTCTGGCCAGCTTCACTCTCTTTGGAGGGAGAGGGTTTCAGCTCCCCTCCAGCTGGTGCATGCAGCCGGCTCCTGGCTGCTTCTAGCAAGTGTGGGGTGGGCATCCCAGCTAGACTCTGGCTCTCTGTGGGCTTACCGCTTATCTTCTCCTGGGGCTTTGTAATCATCTTCACAAATAAACAATTGCGTGTATGTTCGTAGTTACAGGATTTTATTTTTATCTTGCTATACACACTCATCTATTTCATTCTCTTATTTTTATCTTCCCACATGCATTCATTTATTTGATTATTTCGAGATTCTTACTGAATAAAAAGGCTAGATTGAAACATTCAGTTAAATGCATCCAATCCATAAAGCAGCCCCTCGCTCCAAGCAAAGTGACAAGAGCGGCAACACTGACTCTGCTCAGGACTAGGGAACATGAGGACCATTTCCACCCTACACAGCCTTTGGCCCTGAGTACTTAAATGCAATGTAAGAATTCTCTCTCTGTGTGAAGGTGTAGGAAGTGTCTTTCAAAGCATCCAAGGCAATGTGAGAGTCCATGTCACTACCAATCCAAGTGGTGCTCTTCAGTGTGAACCTGTGTCTCACAGCTGCTGCTGTGTCACGTGGAAATGGTTGAAGATGCTTAAGAATGCAAAACCAGGGCAAAAGGAGGACAAGAGGAGCCAAACCTGCTGAAGTCTCATTCACGCTGCTCACTGGGAAGGTGTCTGGACTAAATTATTTCCAGAACTGCCAACAGGTTTTGTTTCAAAGGAAACAAATTTGTTCACTTTAGCAAAGAGCTAGGGAATTAACAAACTCACTCAGTCCTCCACCATCCCCTGGCATGAAGGGGAGGAGAATTGGAAAAAAAAAAAGAAGAAACTCATGGGCTGAGATCAGAACAGTTTAATAATTGAAACAAAATAAAATATAATAAGAATACTGATGATAATTAGAATGAGAAGGACGGAAAAAGAAAGAGAGAGAGGAATAACCCCAGGAGAAACAAGTGATGGACAACACAGTTGCTCAGCACCCCTGACTGATGCCCAGCAGTGATGGATGGCTCCCGGCCAACTCCCCCAGGTGTATATACTAAACATGACTCTCTCTGATGTGGAATATCCCTTTGCTCAATTCAGGTCAGTTGTCCTGGCTGTCCTCCCTCATGGCCTCTTGTGCAGCTCCTCACCGGCAGAGCATGGGAAACTTGAAAGTCCTTGACTTAGAGAAAGCACCACTTAGGAACAACTAAAACAGCAGTGTGTTATCAACATTATTCTCATACTGAATCCAAAGCACTGTACCAGCCACTAAGAAGAAATTCAACCCTATCCCATCCAAAACCCGGACACTGTGGTAAGAGTCACCTGGAAAGAGGTTTTCAAGTCCAAATTTGCCATATGACTCTCCTCCTGTAACTGCAACAGCTATTTCTTTGCCTAGGATATACCCAAATTCATTCAGTTAACCCTTTCTTACCTGATGCCTTTGGGCACCTACTATTGCATTATTCCATCAGTGTCCCACGCTCAGCAGCTCAAGAGCCTGAGCCTGACCGGGATCAGGAGACACACTTGAGGCTCTGTGTGACCTGCACTATCAGGGCACTCCTTGGTGCCAGCCAGCTTGACCTTTCCACAGAGTAAACTGTGCAAACTAAGTCAGAGCAATGTGAGTCTGCCCACACTTGCTGGGCTTCCCAGCAGTTTGAGCTCTCATCCAGGAGCTGGGAAGCCAAATTCCTTGGTCTGAAGGAGCTCAAACCTGCATCTCTTCGCTATTGTCAGTGTACAGACACTACTGAAGCTACATCTACTGAAGTACATTAAACAGCTCTAGGACACCAAATCTCCTTTCTCTATTTTGTTAAATTGTTAAATTGTTGTCAGTTACATATCCTGGGCTGCCTAATACTCTGGCTAGCTTTGCTGCATAAGAGTGGTTGTGGGCAGCTTTAATTTGCTAGCAAAAATGCAGCTCAAAATATTGAGTACTGCTTCTTTTTGTGATTTAGTGTTGGGTTTTTTTATTTATTGCATTAAAATATTCCTTCTCTGTATTTTACCTCAAAAACAATGTCAGAAGGAATTGTCCTAGTGATGTGCTGTTGGGTAGCTTCATCCTTAAATTAGATTCCAAGAAGAGTGAAAAGGAAGTAGCCAGGATTATAGCTGAGGGTAATGGAAGAATTCGTTACAGTCAGACTGTAAAAAACCCCAAAAAACCAACCAAACAAACAAAAAAACCCCACCAGGGCATATTAGTAGTAGTTGCATGAATAAAGGGGTGTTCAGTCCACAGGGAAAAGAACAGCTTAACACAGAGGTCTGCAATTAATTATTTTAAAACATAAAGTGGCAATGACTGGCATTGAGATTTGGCTGCAGAACCTCATTCCAGACTGTAAGTACATACTGTTGCAATACATCCTCCAGACCTCCTGGCCACAGACCAACTTCCTGTTTCATTGGCCACAAGGAAGAACTATTGCCTCAAGCACACAGGTATCTTGTTGTAAACAAAATTCTGCATGTAAAATGAAGAAAAATAACTCAAGTATCATCTATCAAGATGCAGGGAGTTGCTAAAGGGAGTTCTGAATGCCTTGCAATGCACAAAACTATTGAAGGCTAAGATTTGATAATGACTTGTCATGAAGATAATAGCCTAAGATATGTTGTATTACTTGTATTCTTAACAAGCTCGAGTTTTCAATCATTTTCAAATAAAAACTCATTTGTTGAACTCTCTTATATATCAGATAAGACATTCAGTTGATTTCTTCATATCTGGAGTATACTATAATTCTCTTTCAACTTAGAAATATTAATGAACTGAGATTTCACAAAAATAAAGTGTGCGTGGATGACCTGGGGAAGCATACATTATTGAACTATGTGAGAATAAATAGATGCTTTTTGAAGAAAAGTTTTATCTTCTTAGATGTTAATGGTGATGTCTTACTGTTAATATTCAGGAATGCATGAGTTCCTGAGTATTTTCCAAGTGTGCTCTGGTCCCTAACAGGGTACTCCTGGAGAACCTCCTCTTCACCATGACTGTGCCTTTGCATGGTTCTGCAAGAGACTACCCCCTCCACACACTTCTCTGGGTAGATTTCTATTGGAAACTTCGATTTCATCATTTCATTTCATCCATGTCTAAAAAGGCCATCTTCCTCATCTACCTCATCCTGAAAAGGATGATTGCTGGACACTCAGTAATTGCAGAGGTTGCAAGAAAGCAATTATTCTAAATAGAATACTTTAGGTGATTGCTTAGAAGGAAGGCTTTCCTCATGAGAGTGCTTTCAAGAACAGGTAAGCAATTAGAAGGATAATTATTTTGATGAATTCTGAACCACTAACAATTATGATGGCTCAAGAAAAGCAGCCCTAAAGTTGTTGAGTCCTGATTCTGCACATGCTGAGCAGTGTTCATTCCTTTCAACTCTTACCAAATTCAGAGGAGAGTCAAAGGCATTCAACAAAGTCAGGATTTAAGAAGGTTTCCCTTCCCTAAACATAACCACTCCTGTTTCAAGGGAGCAGGGAGCACCCTGAAGAAAATGACAGGAATGTGAAAGGAGAATTCTTTGTCTTTCACTGAGCCATTAGTACTGACAGCCGTAAATTCACTTCTGGGACCAATACAGAAACATTAATAACCAGCCATCAGTGTAGTTTTACCAATTACTGCTAATTACATTTCATTAGAAAAACTGCCAGCATAGAGGGGGTGGAGTTTGAACTACTTTTTTGTTTCCTACTGACCTACATAACTAATGAAAATTTTTAGTTAACAGAAAATTATTTCCATCAACATAGTTTAGAGGACATTACAGAAAAAAAGTTATACCTGGCTAATTGGAGAGCTGGACTAAATCACACTTACTGGGAGGCCTATTCTTCAGCTGAACACATGGAGATTTTTGTCCTTTTCTGAGAATAGCCAAATTAAACTTGCCACTGGTCCCGTGACTACATTTGGCCCTTACTTTCTGGTAAACAGTAATTTACAGCAGAATAATGTAGAATGAAACAGTACCAGGAGCTGAAACAATTTCAATTGTTTATGAGTGCTTTTCATTTCATCCCCCCAGTCAAGAAGAGGCTAGCAAATACAAAATGCAATATGTAGTGTTTGATTTGCAGCACCATTCTGAGCCTGAATGGTATTCATCACTCTTAAGTATGAACTCATGATGAATTTTTCTATGCCCACAGCACACTTGGCACGGTTAATTTTCTCTGCATTATGATAGCTAAAGTTCTGCATAAGAGGACCCCAGTGTCTTTCACCTCCAGCTCACAAGTTCATTATTCACTGATCTGTGTAAATTAAGGTGCTCAGCTCCAACCACCTATCAACCGGAAAAGTTCCCAAATTTCACTTTCTGGTCCTTTTCAGTCTGGCAGAAGCAGGCAAGAGCAGACTGAGGAGACACACCTCTGACAGCTACTGTGCCTTTGAGGCAGACAGCATAGCCCATGGCACAGGGAACCGCACAGGGACAGCAAGACACAAATTCCTTCCTACCACTGCCTGAACTTACAGCTACAAGCAAGTCCCTTGGACTCAGCTTCCCAAAAAGGCCCCTACATTCAAAATTGCAACCTGAAGACCCCTGCTCAGCTGAAGTTTAACTCAAAGGAACTTCACTGTTTCTTAGCCAAAATTCCCACGAGTTTGGGGCTGTGTTTCGGGACAAGGGCTCAGCCTCTGCAGCCAGAATCTTGTGCTTGCCTAGGTGGGGTTGTACCTCTGTGTACTGGGTTCACAGAAGCATGCAAGCTGTCACAATGCTTCTGATAAGAAGGATCTCTTTCAAACCAGAAGGGATGTGCCTTCCTTTGTCCAAGGCAAGCAGGTGAGCTTTCCACCCACATCCAGAGGAAATCAGTTTCCACAGCCCTTGGATTCAGGCTCTTGCATCTCAGGTCTCCACAGTTTATGTAGACAGAGTGTGTTTGCCTAGAAGCATTTAACTAACCCATGTAGAAGAGTAAAAAACTGCACTACCTTTTCTCTTGCATGAAGAGCAGTTTTATATATTCCTTCAGGACACAAGGAAAGAAAAGTAAGAAATTGCAGTAGAGTCCCCATGACAGAGGAGAATGAGAAAGTTGGAGCAGGTGTGTTCAAACATATTCTTTGAAAGGCTATGACAAAAATAGAGCAGCTGGTTGAGAACCCTTCCAGTGCAAATACCTGTACCTTTACAATCCTGAAGGTAGAGTAACAGAAAAAGTTAAAATGTCACAATTTTATAGCACTGCATAATGATTTTCTAAGTTGTTGAGATTTTTTGAGTCCTAACAAAATGCCTTGTAAAACCTTAACTTCATAACACACAGTCAAATATGAATTTGGTAAGAATTAATTTACATGCACCTTATGTATTCCATATCTACACATTTTTATGTTTCATGATAGGCATACAGCAATTCGTGTTATGTTTTTGTAGCAAAACCATGGAAAAGCTGCAAGAAGATATCTGTATCATTGTTACACTAGAATTTTTGTAACTTTCTTTGGCATCTGTCGCAAAGCTTTTCCAAAAGTCTGCAATGTGAAGTGACATCCATATACTGTAAATCAGTGCAGCCAGAAGAAAGGGACCAGAAAGAAAAGACCACTAAACAGCATTCGATATTAGCAGACTTTGAAGAAGCTGAGATCTGGATTTGAGCTGCTCTCATCTTTAATTTCCGTGTTTATTTCCTACTTTTTCACACAGACACAAAAATATCTCTCTTCAGCTATAGCCACATTACCACTGTGTTATGCCAATTGTATCAGCTGTTCATCTGGCTCTCAGTGTAGGAAATAGTTTGGGTTTGTTCAGGTTTCTCCCTGCAGGTGATCCTTTCCTTCCTTTTTGGTGTTGCATTTTTGTAGTTAAATATCTGTCAACTCTTATCAGGTGAGATAATAACAAATCTAAAGCTGTCTAGAAAAAAACATGATCACCATTGCTGCATGCTGTTGCCACCCTGAAATTCCTAGCAACAACAGAATTAGCTTGAATTGAAGACTAAACTAGATTAGGTTCGATTAGTTATTCTTCTTTAGCAAAAAAAACCCTCTAAACAAAATGAAATCAAAACACAAGCAAACAAACAAACAAAAAACCCCAAATATAAAAATAGCATCAACAGTTCTTAAAAGGAGGGGTGTAAGGAGCTCAGGAAAAGTCCATGCCAGCTCTGAAGGAATGTGTCGGGGTGCATGACTGTGGTAGCTGCCCCTCCCCTCTCTGGTCCGAAGAGGGGAAGCTGCGAGTTGAGAGCAACTGAAGGCAGGAAAAGGGAATGGAAAAAAGGGCATTGTTGGAACTGGGGTGAGCTACCCTGTGATAATCTGTCTGGGAACAGAAGATGTGGGAGTGAGAGCAAACACTCTACAGCCTGGAGAAGGAGAGGGCAGAAGACTGCCAGTCATATTCTGCATGTGGCAACAGTGTGGATTTGAAAAGTCTCCGAAATGGTGCTGCCTTCTTCTTTTCTTCATGTTCCTGCTTTTTCTGAACAAGGTCTACTGCACTCTCCAGGGACAAGAGCTCCCCAGAGCAAGGGCTGAAACCCTGCTTAACTACACAGAGGAATGAGTTCTGTCCTTTTTTTTGGTGCGTGAGATGACTTTCAGGTATTTAGATCCCTGTGGGAGTCATCTAATTCTGCATGCTTGCTAATGAAAAGCGAATCCAGCCAGGCCTAGTCTTCACCAACAGGTTAATTGCCATAATAATAAATATTCCTTTTTATTAAGTTTAGTGCCATTTAAAGCTTTGCCCTTCTTTGTAATTGGGTGTTAAGGTTATATTATTTACATTAGGGAATTGCTTTATTTAAAGTGTAGAACACAAACTGAAACATACACTGATTATTCTAGTACAGTAATGTCAATACATTTTTGGTGCATAACGCAGCAGGTATCATATACAAGGATTGGACCGTGTACGGTGGTGAGATGGCAAGAGCTCTACATGCCATGCTTTCAAAATATAATGCTAATTAGTTCTTCATCTGATCAGGCTTTCCCTGTGCCCCTGACCTCTACATTTCTCTCAGTTGCCCCAGTATATTCTGTATGCTGAAATACATCAGCGTTTGGTTAAACCTAAGTTTGCAGAAGGGCATACAGTTTTCTTATGGTGGTTGGTTCAGTTACTTTCCATGTGAAAATAAGATCCCCACCTATTCAAATTGAATTTGTCAACTTCATTTTCCAAATAATGATTTCTCAGAGTTTATTTTTTTTTTCATTTGGACTTCCCCTTACCCTCATCCAGAGTACTTTTTCTCATTAAAATACTTAATAGCACATTTGAACCACGTAAAATGTTCTTTAAGATAAGCTCAGCTGACAGATGTCTTCAAATTTCTCACACTAAGAGTATTAAGAAGAAGCTGTTTGAGCAGCTCCAGGGCCACCTGGCTCAGGGGAGGTTCAGCAGGGGCGGCTGACCCCTAGATGATGTAGATGATCTTAAAGGTCATTTCTAACCCAAACCACTCTATGATTCTATTCTATGACAGGGACATGCCAGTCTGCCCAGTCCCAGCTTCCTGAGCCAGTGGTCCATGTGATCTGGAGCTGTTCAAGCCACCACTGTGCTCAACACTGCTGCAGCAGTAAAGGAAAAGCACTGCTATGCAGAGATGGCCGTGGTTGAGCTCGCTCCTGCATTGTGAGCAGCAAGGAGATGGTGGCTTTTGAGTTCCCACCTTTGCCTGCCACTGCCACCAGTTTAGCTCTACTGAGTTCATGTGCAAGGCAGGGAGAAGCCTGTGTCAGGGTGGAAAAAGCTCTGCTCAGTCCTGAAGGGAAAGGGCAGGAAGAAATGGGCAGTCTTCTCTGCAGAGGTGGTTCGGTCTCTTCTTTGGAGCTGCAAACTTCAAAAGGTTTGCTTTCAATATTGAGAAGCTTGTAGCCCTTGACCTTTTTCAAAGGGATTAGTCCACGCTAGGTGATGATGGCCACCAGCACCAATGCTGGCTTTGTAGGGAGCTACCACTGTCCTGCCCAGTGGTAGGTTCCTACAAAGTCCCTGGTGAAAAGCCCAAACTGCCTCATGCCCAGCCAGAAAGGAATTGACGGAGTTCACTGTCATGTCTTTTTGTCCCCTCTCCATTCCCCACGCTTCACAAATTCTCATCTATAATTGATTGTTCTATGTTACCTTTATTTATTGATTGTACATCACTGCTTATTCCTAATTGCACCTTTCACTTTTTTCACATAGCCTGGCTGGCCTTTCAGGCAATACTGTCATCTTTCTTGGCACTGCAATTACAGCTTTTTGGCTATTTAATGAGCCCTTCTTGAAAGAGTTCACAGTTCTCTATCACATTCACTCCTGCTTTTCTTTTTCTCATTGTCAGTTTCACAGTTTTTTCTTCATATGTGGGAAACTTGTTCTTCTGAAACACTAAAAATGTGTAAAAGTCTGTTTTCTTTTTGTCTATTTTGAATACTAGCAAGCAGTGATTACCACTCCATGGCTGACCACTTGTCTTTACCTGTAACAGAAGGGTTCAAACTAGATGCAGTGTAGGGTGGATGTTCTAGATTAAGAAGTTATCCCTGTAACTTTTAGGAAAAAAATGCCTTTGGAATAGTCTCAGAGGATATTGCTGTTCTTTCCATACACAAAACTTGTGAAGAAAAGGGGGACTGTATATGTGAAATTTTGTTGCAACTGATTTGAATCCAGGAGTTCTTGTTCAGTCCATCATAGTCAAGTCAGAAATCATTTTTCTAACATTTGAGACTTTTCGGGTAGCAGGTTGTATTTCACCTGATGATTTATTTATAAATCTGAGGAAAAGGATTATCTATCACTGCAAATGTGGGATAAATTCTAAAATTTTACCTGTAACCAAAACTGAGTCTCAAAACTTCAGCATATATTTTATTCACAAGCCTCTTTCCTAATACGTTATTTAGCAAACATAACATTATCTCATTATATATGGTCTTTGCCCCAAAGAGTTTGCAGTCTCATTCAGGCACCAAAGATTTTTTAGCAGAGGAAAGCATAATGAAGTAATTAGTTTTGAAATAAACAGACATCATTTCAAATTAGAGAGGATGCACATTAATTAAGGCATCATCCAGAAACCTTCATCTGCAAGGCACACGTTTTCACCAGCAATGGCAAAAGATGTTACACAGAGGGCTTCGTTGAAAGCAGAGACCAATCCCTTCAGATTATGACAGTGAAGTCATTTTACCTGTGCTGAGACCATAACTCCCTCAGTAAAACTCAAAGGATAGTGATTTCAAAAGCCATACATTATGTTTAACCACTCTTACAAAATACTCAGCAAACTTCCCCATCGTTTGATTTTGCAGAGAACCGAAGCCATAAAGGTGTTCAGTCCTCAGGCAGAGTTACAGCACCAAGAATTATCCTACCACACTTCAGTGCAATTTACAACACCTCATAATGCCTGAATACAGGCAGTCCATGAATGCAAATGGGAAGTATAATTTCATTAAATTATTTTTGTAACTGCATAATTTTAGTAATTAAAACCTTTACTTATACCAGTTCAGGAATGAGCAGAATATTATATTAATGCACTGCGCTTTTGAAATTTTTAAGGTTGACTAGTAAATTTGTGGGTGATACAAGCAATAGTTAAAAAGCTTTGGGGAAAAAAATGGCCAAACAGCATTTTGATTAGTACCAATATATTTGTGGGAATTGTTTCCTCAAATTCAGTTTGGTGGGAACAGATGGGCTTTTTCACATACCTGATTCCATGGCTATTTTGCTGTGCTTCAGATGTTTCTGAGGCACAGGTGTTTCTAGGCAACATTTGCAGAATTCCCTGAGGAAAAATATCAGCATAGGAAAAGCAAAACTAAAAGCTGCCTGACCTAGACCCTGTACTGAGTTAGCATGTTGTCTAGTTCTTCGGTCCTTCAAGGCCAAAGAAATATGCTTATTTATTTCTTCGGGCTTTGTGTCAAGCTTTTAGGTTATGACTTGCAAAAACAGTGAGAAATTCAGAGAAAAGCACAAGCAATATGTAAGGGAGGGCACTGAAATGAAGATGCTCATCAGATACTGATAATCATTTAGTCATCTCCATAAACATGGACAAGACATGGAAAACAAATGCAACAAAGCACATGCAGTACATTAAAATCCTAATTTTATATGTATTTTGTCCTGCCAAAAAAACCCTGGATATCTCACAAAAAAAAAAAAAAGATATATAAGGGAGCAGGGCTCTGTACAGATTTAATCACAGTGTGTGATCCCAGGTTAGCTTAAAGGAAAATGAGAGAAATCATCTCACTTTTCATAATTCATTAGAAACGTAAGTTAGACACTACAATTGATTCAGAGGAGTACATGACACTTTTTTCATTGCCTTTTCTCTATTTCTCTGCCAGAAAGCTCTTATATCTCAGCTTCTTACAAGATTGTTAAATTGCTAGTCAGAAGAACAAACCTTTCAAAAGATTTAGAGGTTTTACCTTCTGGATTATGCACCATGGTAATTTAATGCTAACATACTGCAGTGCTGACTAAGGCAATTTCATTCATAAGAATTTATGGGTTATTCAAAACATATCCCGAATTATGATTATGATTACCTGACCAGTTGTTCTGTGAATAGGGGGACTGATGTTGCATCCATGTCCTCCAAGCCCCCTCCCTTCCCAGACATCCCATCTCTCTGCTCGCTTTTAGCAGCCCCTGGCTGTGGCTGGGGCAGGGCTGCAAATATCCCAGCCATTGCTGCTGGTGCCAGACAAAACCTGCAATGGGTTGATTCTACATGTAAAAGCAGCATGCAAAAAAGAAAAACACAACGGGTTAATTGTCCTGGTAGAAAGAAGCTTTCTTTTACTGAACCCTTCACAAGTTAATCTATTCTCATTGCTATCCAAGAAAAGGCAGGATTGCCAGGACATCTTTAGGCACCTGCAGGAAATCAAGATCACAGGTCCTTTGTAATTCATGGCGATTTGCCTTTGGGCTAAGTCGTAGGAGGATCGTTATTGAAATCTTCCCACACTCTATTTGCTCCTGTTTGTACTAGCGCAAGTTATCTTTATTATACCTCCTATGCTTCATCACAGGTAAGTACACATTCCAGCATTACAAACAGAGAAGTCCTTGGGAATATACAATTCTGAGAATATACAATTTACAGTCTCACCTTATCTGTGACTACAACATAAAACGTAATGAAAAAGACACAACAACAAAGAGTATAGTGGGGTGAAATTCTGTTTTCTTGCCCTGGAATAACTCTCTGGGGCTATGCAGCTAAAGTAAGTGGATTTACACTCAAGTAGATCAGAGCAGATTTAGTTCCTAGACTGTCACCCATATCTGCCTCTTATCTCGTCATTGTCATGGTTGTGCTACACTGTTAAAACTGTTGAGGAATGATACCTTCATTTAACAACATTGCCCACAGATCTGTAATTGCAACTGTACAACAGTTTTAGCTGCTGCTGCATTGGGCCTCTACTTTGGTTCTTTGTGAAAAAGAGATATTCACAGCTCATTTTCTTCATGCATCATCCATAGTGCTTCTCACTCATATCAGCACTACTTTCACTTCAACTCTGGTCAAGCAACATCTTGGACGGCTTTAGAAAAGCAAAAATACAAAGTGGCTTCTGATCTTTCTAGTAGTAGAGTAAATCAGGAACCTCCCTGTAAGTGCTTAGAGTTACTCCAATGGAAAACTACCATTAAGGCAACTCCTATGATTGGAAATAGTGTCTAATTGCATACTACTGATGGGAAAGAGAATGATCTCACACACCTGCACCTTGCTTCTAGCAATCATAGAAAATGGGGTTGGGAAGAATCCGAAGAGGTCCTCTGTGACTTTCTGGATCATTGGTATGTGATTCTGTGATATCCCACAGAACCTTGTGACATCCCCTATTGATATGGAAACCAGATTATTCTCACCAGCTTTGTAGCTGCTCTCCAGGTAGTAACTGAAGACTTAGTAGTAAGTAACCTGTGTCTTACTTCAATCTTCTCCACTGTAACATCCTCCATTCCTTCAGTGTTTTCTTGTATGCCTTCTTTTCCCTAGATTTTTGATCATTGTCTTTGCCTTCTTCCAAATTCTCCCAGTTGGTTTAGATCTGTTTGCACTGTGGTACGAAAAGCTGAACACAGAAACTTGAACGCAAAATTACCATGTACCCTACTAGGTGTGGCTGCCTTTTTGGGAGCACGGTCCAGGGCGCACATCTGGAAGACAGCATCATAGCTCTTCTGACTTTCTTTTGAGCCTCTGCTATATCTTTATCACCTCTGGCAGTTACACTACATATCCACCTGCAATAATAATTCTGGAGTCATTGTAAGCTCTTATTTCTTGGTCTTCAGGAGAAAGTTTTACCAATGATTCTATAATAGAAGAGTTTCTGCACCCGGGGAAGCTGGACTAGTTAATGCCCTGAGACTGAGTCTCTTCTTCTGCCTGAATTCTCTTGGTATTTAGACCAGGCCTGCCTGCTCTCCACTGAAAAGTTTGCTACCAGCTTTGTTTATCAGACTGAAACAATTTCCTATTACTTTCCTGTGATGATGGATTAAACTTTTTAAGAATCTGAGGGAAGACTCCAGCTGTGATGAGAAAAGCACAACCAGAGTGGACACTGTCATTGCAGGCAACAAGGAAGTCTGAGAGTCTGCTCCATGCTCAGAGGATCCCTGAGCAGGCATTTTTATGTAAAGTGCTTCGCATCATGTTCAGTTGCCTATAATTGCAGCTTGGAAAGTTAAAGGCTGTGCATAGACATCAGTAAATAAAAGTTTTTTACACACAACAGAAGAAATACTTCACCACTGTACAGTATTTATAGGAGAAATAATCTTTAACCCCATTCAGACTGCAAGAGGAAATCCATTAAAATCAAATCACATTATACTGTTTATGCTTATGTATTGCATAAATGCCTTGCTCTGTATAAAGTTTGACTATGACAATAAGGAAAGCTGTGTTAGGAATGATTATGTGCTTGTTTTCATAGAAATGATCCACCAGTTTCTGATCAAAACAATAGAGAAACATCCTTGAAAGATACCAGATCTGACATCAGCTTGCCACACGTTTTCTTCTACAAATACGAAAGTCTTGAGAAAAAAATGAAAGTTCTTTAATATCTTAGAAAAATATACATACTCAATTGTGAAATGGTAAGTTTGATACTGAAAACTCCAAAAGCTATGGAATGACATCCTTTTGTAGCAATATTTGGGTTTATGTCTTGTTTGGGGTGCAGTCACTGAAGAATCTGATCTATGACAGCAAAGTGGATGTAACACCTTCTATGAAGCAGTCAGACATGAATTCATTTTGAGAGAGAAGCAGCAAGCTGCTGATTCTCTCTTTTTATTCTCTCTCCACTGTCCAAAACACATATAGCAAATAAACCCAACCCAAGCCCCAAAGCTAAACAAAACACTGATGTAGTTCTACATTTAATTTAAATAAGCATTTGTTTGAAACCTTAAAACCCTTCATATCCAGCAGCACTAAAAAGCCCAAAGCAGAAATCACATTAAAAAGCAATCATAGCTCACATCCAGGTAAAAAAAGGATGCTTCTATCCATGTGCAGTTCACCAAGACTTATTCAAATAACTTCTGAAAACACTGCCCCATATTCTAATGCAAATCCCAAAACAAAGAGTAAAAAGGTTACTTCATATATTTCTCAACAATCTCATCTAGTTGAAGTGAATAAAGTATTTTCTAGGGATCTTGGACAGGCTATTCAAAATTTCAATTCATATAGGGTCATTGGACATCTTGGAAAATTTTAACATTTTTCCTCTTCATCTGTAATGTTTTGTTTACAGTCAATAGGGAAGATTTCATAGTTCCTGGTGCTGAAATCTTGGTCTTCTTCTCGATAATGCTCTGCAGATTAGCTGGACAGGGAGATAAATCTGCAGTTTCTTGTGGGATGTATCACTGCTCCCACTCCTATGAGGATACTTACTGAGTACATCAGTGTTTTTGTGTTGTAGCAGAGAATTTAAATAGCTCAGCACTCAGACCATTTCTTTCCTCTGATGCCTTAGGGTTTTCATGAATTTGTAGATTTTTATACTTCTAGGTAGTTTCTCACATATAGCATAGCTTGCAACCTCTAACCCGGTGCTAGCTGTCTTAAGGGTCAGATAATAGAGGGAACACTGTGCAAGGGAAACATGTACCAGAGCTAAGGCAACTAGATACCATGTTAGTCAAAACAAGAAAGCAAAGCCCAGCAACCTTGGAGAAGGTCCAATAAGGGAAAGGGGTCTTAAGACCTCCAACTCAGTTCTAGGAGAGGCGTGCCATGAGGCGGAACCAAGAGAAGTTCTGGGGATGAACATATCTTAGATTGGATGGGACCTTTAGATATGATAATTGAGTAGAGTTATAAAATTAGTATGCTGCCATGTAGACAAGGCTTTTCTGCTTTCTCCAGCTCTCCTACACTTTATTGATATTTTCTCTCTCTCTCTCTCACACACACNTCGGGAATGATGTGAAATGGATGCCTTTTGGATTAATTTACTCTGCATGTTTTGAAGTGGTGGTGCTTGGAAAAGAGCTCACATGGTATTCCTGAGGCCGTGAGTTCATCCTAGCACAGGTCTTTTCTATCTGTTACTTATCAACACGTGTTGTACCCTTTTATACTTTTTATACTTTATATACTCTTTTATACTCCTTTATATTCAGTACCCCAAAACCCAATAAGTAAAAGAACTCTTCTCTGCTTTACCCACATAAAGTTGTCTTGGAAAGTTTTTTTCCCCATCTGTAAGGTAACAGTTTGGTGCCCGAAATGTGGAAAACTAGGAGACTTCTCTACAAGCCAAATCCTAAGAACCCTAAAACACAGAAGGGTAAAGTAAAGAACAGTTCTCTTAAGTCGTTACATGCAACGCTTTTTCCTCAGCCTATTGTGGGGAAAGCAGTGCTTCACACAGCCCCATAACTGGTTCGTTTTGCTTTTTGTAGCTTTTGCATTGCAGTTTTTGCCTTGTAGATCATGAAGACATGGTCCAATTTGACCTGTTCTAGGACGAGCCAGTGCTTGGCCCGGTCCCCTGCACGGTTTTTTTTGTGTTCCAGTTTAGCAATTGTGTAAGGGAGGCGGCTGTGCCCCGTCCGTGCCGGGAGCAGCAGAAATGCAGCGCAGCTGGCAGGAGGATGGAGAGAGCACCTGGGCAAAATGCCCTTTCCTGCTCACAGCCAACAATGTGTTTAACATCTCTGCTGTGCTGGGCTGGGACTTGCTGCAGCTCTGTGCTGGACCGGACCTGCCCACAGCTTGCGGTCGGCTGCAGTTTAAAATCCTGTGAGTGTTGGAAATGCTAGAGGCATTAGTGAGCAGAAACAAGTGTGAGTGACGAGCAGAGAGTGGGGCTGATACACTGTGCCTGTCCTTCTCACGAGGCTGCGGGGTCTGTTTCCCTCCCGGTGCAGGACCAAGAGGCTGCCGCCTCTGCTGCCCACAGCCCCGTGGCTGGAGCGGGAGGGGCAGCTCTGGACAGTGCAGTCCTCTTGGCCACGGGAGCCGGAGCAGCCCCTGAAGCTGCAAAGGGGGGAGTCGAGACAGTGCCTGCAGCCGAGACCCCTGCCCCTGTCCCTTTCCATGTCCCTGCTCCTTCCCCTGCCTCAGCCAACACAAAAGCCTCTGGCTCTGCCATTATGACCGGAGCCATGGCACCCAGTGCTGCCCCCACAATGGCCACCGACCTTGGGGTGAGATGTAACCAGCAGCCAGCTCCTCCTGTGTTGGAGGGGGAGGCAGACGAGAACAGCCTCGGCCATCCTTTCCCTTCCTGAACTTTTACCATGAAAACCCTAAGGCATCAGTCCCCCCTTAGTAGGGTAAGTGTATACATACCCTACCTGGGTATGTGTAGGGTAAGTGCATCACCTTTCAAAGTCTATATGACACAGAACAAATATTTGATATTTAAACAGAGTAAACAGGCAATGCCACCATAGTATGATGACATGAATTTGGTTTTTTTAACAGAAACATTGTTTGCTACAACTATTTCAATAGAAAGATAACTGGATGAGTTTGCATATTATTAATGCTTTTGCATTGTGAAAGAAAACTAGTGATAGTGTGTATTACTTTGCCTTTTTAATATGAGCTTGAGTTTTCTTTAATTGAATCTGTAAACATAGAGGAACTTAGTTCAGCTGAACTGGTCATGTTGAGTCATAACAATTCAAAAATTGAGCAGACAGAAATCTAATTAGCCCCTGGTTCTCACAATAGATCAAGTCTCTCTGAGCAAAGGTTGATCAGTATGACTAAATGACAGCAGAAATCTTATCCATTCAGATCCTTCTAGCTAGTTGTTGTGCTGGAGATCAAGTAATGGTCCCAAACTCAAGTTTTCACATTGCCTCCTGCAATTTCAAAGGAATTAGATGTAATCTGATCACACAGATGAATCTGTATCTTTTTTAAATGGCATTGTGCAAATTATGTCTGCTTTATTTAAAAAAATTGCAGCCAAGAGGAGCCATATACTTAAACCGATCAAATTAGTGTGGCTGTGTCTTCAAGGGACACGTAGCTAATATGCAAGGTGGATTACATCAGTGGAGCAGTTCCCTGTAAACTACTTCAAAGTGCCCCTGCCTCCCTGTGGCTGTTCAGCAGGTGAGATCAGCCTTGCTTGCAGAAATCCTCTCCTCTCCAATACTGAGCACCAGACCTGGTGTGCAACCCAGCACTTGGAGTAAGACTGATGTGCTCCCAATGGTTTCCTTGTGGTCTGGACACTTCTGTAAGCAAAGCCCTAGGAAAAAGGATCTCTGACCTTGAGAAACTTCAGACTCTGGGGTTGGCATGAGTGGAAGACATGGAGTAAGGCAGTTCTGAATAGAATCAAGCAAAGCACCCTCTGAACATAGTCAAGAAGACACATGGCTGTTTCTAAAAGTGGGAGTCTTGGCTCACATCACTCAGCCCAGCAGCCTGGCTGCCTCCCCTGTCACACAGAAGAGCAGAGTGGAACTACATCTTCGCAATCCTCGCTTAGGTGGGAGTGAACTCACTCTACTCATACTCCAAGCTAACACAGAGACATGGTTTTATCTCGTAGCAGAATTTGATAAAACCGGTCTGTTTCATTAATCCAGGCTTACACACAGGTCTGGACACAAGACAAGTTATTTTTATTTCATAACCACCCCCACAAGAACAAGTACTCTGGCCACACCAAACATGTGAAAAATGTTAACTCACTCTGTACAAGGACCTTGAGCCAATGCACTTATTTACCACAGAAACTAATGGCAACTTCCTCGGCATCTGGAGTTCACTAGGAGTCTGACTCAAGCAGTAGCCATGAACTACCCTTCACTTGGATGTGCAATGACAAAAAATCTTGACAAAATTATATAAAGATCTTCAGGAGAGGAGCTGAAGGCATTGCTTACAAACTTTGCCTGGAAAGTGATTTTGTGCTCATATCCAAGACACACAGACATATGGGAACAGTAGGGTATTAGCAAGAGCATCATTCAAACCCAACAGCTTCATGAAGCTCAGTGCAGACGAGTAGTTTTTGGGACTGAAATTTTAGATGACACAAATTGAAGGACGAGAGCAAGAAAAGAAAACCATAAAATTAAAAGCTTCTTCCCACTTAGCTATCTTCTCTGATTCCTCTCTGTTTAACTATAGTTAATCAATTAACTTCTCTTGGTTGTCCCAGGACAAGTAGGGTTAGAGGATAGATTTGGAGACTCCGATAAATCTACATTTGGGGACAATCCAATCATCCTGATGGAGTCAGCTGAAGGTCTGAGAAAGTGTTAAGATCCTTGAGAGAAAAGCAGATAAACATCTCAAATCTGAAGCAGATCGCTGATATCTAACTAGGAAAATGTCCCACCTCAAAAAAAAAAAAAAAGAGTACTTTTCATCACTTCAGCAGTTGCCTAAGATATCTATGATGTCTGGCATAACACATAGATCACTATGTCTCACTCCTAAAGGTCATTGACCGTTAATTAAAATTTCACTGTACATCCATCTTTTGAGGGATATCTCCTCAGCTTGCCATCTGGAAGGTTAATAACAGACAGATTTGGAGGCCGTGCTGCAACACTCAGATCCAAAGATGAATTTCAGACACTACTGATTGCAGCAGCTGTTCAGAACTGCGTTTTGGATGGTATGCCGAGAAAGGGCCCCTTCTGAAAGTTTGGATTCAGTGTCAAGGCTTTAACAGGGTCCAATTACAGTGTTGGAGACACTAATGTTGATGACTCTAATGCTGGGCATGTAAATAATAAGAAAGGCTCGTGTGAAGAGATAATAAGGGATTCTCTGGGGCCATCTGAATGGAGAGACCAACTGAGTCTCCTGGATGGACACCACCTGAGGCTGCTTTGACAAGCAAACAGCTTCAGCCAGTATTTGCTACCATCTTCCCTTACAGGATGCTGAACCTCAGGGTTGGAGTTCAGGTGCAAGTAATAACATAGGCAGGTTACATCTTCTCTTTTAGCATCAGAAAGATTAGAAAAAGCTTCAGGAACAGGGCACCTTTATAATTCCTCAGTGACTCTTTTGAATATTTTGGGGGAGTTGCTGGTGATGCACTCACAGATATGGCACTGGGAACACATAATCCCTGGGATGGGATTCATAAGCATGTGTAACCCAAACTCCTTCAATGGCCTCAGCTCCCTCTTTTCCATAGGAGATCTCATTTCATTATATCTCTTAGCATTAAATAACTGGTGTTTGCTTGTGCCTGGCATTTGCAAAGGTCTCTGAATCAACAAATCCTGTGCTTTAATATTGGTTTGTTGCTTTGGCTGTGTCTTACAATCTCAACTAATTTAATAATTTTTTGCATCCAAGCTATTGTCTAAGAGGTGAGGAGGAGCACAATGACATATAAGCCAGGAATGCTGTTTGTGCATGGAAAATGATGTTGCATGCTTCACCCTATAACCCACATAAGGCTGTAGTCTTTTACCACACAAAGATCATCAGCCACTAAAGGGCAAAGATGCTTCATCAGGCTGAGCTGTCCCACGTGCATTGAGTCTTGTTTCCTGGTAACATGCTACAGCTCATATAATAGAAAACCAGCATTCAGAACTGTAGGCAGAGTTCCCTGGAGAGGAAAAATTTGCAGCTAGAGAAAAGTCTGCTATTTGGTACCTTATTCTGGCACTGCTTAGCATTTTGATCTGTTTCTGCTTGGGAAGACAGCTCATGATGAAGAAGGTCTCACCTTATCAGCAATGGACAGCAGCTGCTGCAGCGGGAGGAGAGGTCTTTAGGTGATCAGCTGCACTGGGAATAATTTGAAGAGATGAGAGTTAATTAGTCCAGGATAAACCAAGAAGGGATCTGATTAGCCAGAGTACTAAAAGCCAATTACTTCCAGAACACAGCTAAATGGCTTCACAAAACTAAGAAAAGACAGCATCTGATAGCTTTTCCAATCTATGAACTCTAATCATTTAAAAAACAACCTCTTCTTGCCCTCCCCCAGAAAATTTAGTTCTGGATGGGGGCAGATTTGGGTGGAAGTTTGCTTCTTTTTTTTTAACGAGTAATTTCTACAAAGGTTTGTAAGATACCCTACTACTCATGAGCAGGCTTTAATGTGGAGAAAAACTCATGACCACAAAGCAGGATTTTTTGGAGAACCACGGTTATGAGCAAACTGATCTCCCTTGCAAATTCAAGTTGTCCCTTCTTCAAGTGGAGTTGGCATTCAGGCAATCTGGCCACCCTGGGCACTGTATCAGGTCAGCCTCCTACCAGTTGGTCCCCCCTTCTCTGGCAGGAAGAAAATGTCCTGTATATAACTAATGACCGGATGATTTCCTTCCCCATGGGTTGCACATTAAAATGTCTACTAACTCTGCTTGTGGGCTTAGCCCATAGCTGAAATGTTAAGAAATGCGTTTCTAGACATTTGAACACATTCAGTAGCTTGCATAACATTTATATAAAAACAAAGGGGTGATCAAGGCAAGCAAAGGTAAAAATGTGAGCAAGAAGTGGACCATCCATGGGCTGGTGTGTGGCTGCCTCTGTGGCTGCTAACACTCAATTCCAGCTGGACTGTCAGCTCCTTTCTTGTAAGCATACTGTCAATGTGAATTGACAGGATTCCCCAGGATTCAAGCCTCAGAATGTATTCCCTTATGCAACACTAATTGTTCACAACAGGACAGATACCACAGGAGAGGATGTTTGACTAATTGCATATCAAATTGCACCCAAGCCAAAAAGCAGTCGCAGAAGAGGCAGTATGCAATTTCAGATAGGGTGAAATGGGATCATGTGAATGCATGAACTCAGCCACTTATGTTCTGCTTAAATTCTCACTATAAATACCCAGCAGAATTTGCAAGGCCATAAGCTGATGCTCTGTGTGAATGTGAATCGCATCAATAGCATGTATGAACTGTGTCTTGTATAATTCATGAGAATAGCCACACAGGGTCATACCAAAGGTTCATTTAGCTCAGCATCCTCTCTCTGAGTCTGAACAGTGAAAGGTGCGTAGGAAAACAGCATAAGAAATGGGATAAGCAGAGCATGCTCCTTCCTCTGGTGTACTCTCTATCTGCTGACAGTCACTAGTTCAGGGAGTTCTGCAGGCTGTTCCTGCTTCCCAGAGCTTAATGGCCCATGAGAGACCTTTCTTACTGATTCTGTCTAATTGCTTCTTCTGCCCATTCTTGCTTATATCCAAAACATCCTGTGGCAAGGAGGTGCATAATTTAATTATATATCGTGTGCAGATGTTCTTCCTTACGTTTACTGTGATTAATAATTTCATGTGTTTCCCACTAATTGTTGTGTTGTAAGAAAGAGTGAACAATCCTTCCTTACTCATTTTTGCAATGTCCACTTCTTCCCATAGATTGCTCTATATTATTTGGATAAAATTAAACCTTGAACTGTCTGATCTCTAATATTAAGGTGATAAGAGATTATACCTATTTGTTAACTTGCAGCTGTATATAGTGGATCTGTTCTGAATTCCAGGTACAAGAAATGGTCTCTCTTTAGTGTTCAGGCTTTGAATACAAATTGCAGCATGAACCTGCCTCCAGCATTATTATCCATTGGGCTGCTGGGATTTAGAAACTCTTTGTGTCTTGTCTGGTTACTATGGCCATTCTCAAAGTCTGCTGTGTCTGTGCATTGTACCAGACCTGTAAGTATAAGGCCATGCTTTGTGTTGCCTTAAAAGGTACAGCGTTTCAATGAAAATCTCTCCATGTTCAGACACAGAGGTTTCAGCAGGCCCCCAGATGTGGAGACCAAAAAGAACCCAAAAACTTGGATTTAAAAGAAAAACAATCCTGTTCCCCCTATTTCTTCATCTTTCTATGCAATATTGTGCAAAATGCTGCTGTGAAGGTCTCCATCTGCAACTGCTCCTCCCATCATTGGCTTCTCCATCTTATTTGAAGTCACACATATATCTAGTCTCATTTTATGCAATACACCCTTCTCCTAATATTGTACCAGATGCATCTCCCTGATTGTTTGCCATGGGCAACAGTCATTTTTCCTTTCTCAAGGGAAAGCCATATTCATACATCAATTCTCCACCTTCATGCCAGAGAATCTTTCCCTTGTTTCTTGTTTTCAAAGGCCCTTATACGAAATGCACAATGGGTAAGAAATGACAGAAAATAAGAGCACTAGCATTTTGTATTCATCTGACACTCATTTGAGTGGCTGTGCAGAAACATAAGCCTGGATTTGAGGTCCCCATCTCTCACCACCCTCATAGCTGTGTTTCTGTTACAGATTTTTTCCCCTTTGCCCTGTCTGAATTTGACTCACAAGGCAGGAAAAAGTGATATTTGCAGTGTTTCATTTCTTGTTGCCAGTGTCTGGGAATATTAACAAGTCTGTGCACCCTGACAATGGTTCACTTCAAGTGTGGAGCATTACCATTCTCAACGAGGGCAAAGAACCCAGCACAGTTCACAAGAGCTCAGGTATTTTAAGCTCCTTTGTAAAATTACATTTCTGCAGACAACAGAACACTTATTTGAGTTATTCTGTGCAAGCTGAATGAAATTTTCCAGTTGTAGTTTTGTGACCAACAGGGGGTGTGCATTACTTGAGGGGAATATTTAAACCACCCCACATGGTAGTTTGTCTCTGGCCGTGGTCTGGCAGCAGCCTGGGCAGTGGCCAGACTCCATCACAGAGCAAAGGGCCAGGGCAGGACCCCTCCTCCTTCTCCTGCTGCTCCCTCCTGCTGCAAAGGAAAAGAGACCAAGAGTCCATCAGTGGCTGCAACCAGGGTGGTACTCCCAGGTCCTGCTCTTCCCTGCCCTGCCTGCAACATAGGGCTGAGCTGTGCAGCAGACAGGCAGGGGGCTGACAGCTAGAACGATGGCTGTGGCTCGGAGGCTCCTGAGAGATGGCACACCACCAGGACAGGCTGTCCCAGCCCTTGCCTGCCCTCCTCCAAGTTGTGTGTCCCTGCAGAACCACGTCCAGCAGCCACTGCCAAGCAGATGTTCTCGCTTTTCTGGACATCCTCCATCAGGGTTGACACTCAAGGGTAAAGTGAACACAGCTCCTCACGGTTTCAGCTGAGGAGCAGGAGCCACCCACCCGGCTCTGGGGACAGAGTTGAGACAGTCAGCACCTTCAGTGTTCAACACTGTTGAAGGGTCCTGAGGGCTCATCTCTCTCCTGCTGCAGCATCATGAGCACTGACTTCCTCCAGGTGAAGGGTGGCAGCAGCAGCATCCTTCTCAGTCCTGCAGACATGCTGGTTCAGGAGAAAAAAAGACCCATCCTGTCTTTTTTTTCCAAAATTCACCTGATGAGTAGCAATGTCCCATGCCATTTCCAGACAGGGACATTGGAAACCCTTGCTTGCAAGCATTCTGCAAGAACCAGGTTGCATTGAGAGCAGCTCTGCAGCAGAAAGGGCCACTGGCAAGTTGCCACGCAGCACCAGCAGCCTGAGCATGGCAGAGCTGGGACCATCTGCCCTCAAGGGCTTTCTG
Source organism: Campylorhamphus procurvoides (assembly GCA_013396655.1). Taxonomy (NCBI): domain Eukaryota; kingdom Metazoa; phylum Chordata; class Aves; order Passeriformes; family Dendrocolaptidae; genus Campylorhamphus; species Campylorhamphus procurvoides. Next base: position 619,254 of record WBMV01008571.1, read on the forward strand.
ACCATATGGCAGGTTTCCTCTCAGCACCACTAGGAAGGCTGTGCCAGTGTTTCTGGTGACTTCCCGACCCTCTATGGTTTCTGAGTGACACTGTGGGAGACTCTGCCCCTCCTTCCTGCGCAAGGCCACCCCACTGGCCACACATCGCTGACACCCTAGCACAGCCAGAGGCAGCTGAGAGACAGCCAATCTCACCTCTGTCTAGTCCTCCAAGCTCCTGGCACAGAATGTCCTCCACTGGGCAAGAAAGAAATAGTAGAAGGTGAGCAGTGATGCCTCTTGCTTGGCTGGAGGAGCAGTGCTCAGGGACAGAGCCAAGGGCAGAGGGACACTGATGGCATGCCAGCGGCTCATCCCCTTTTCCATGAATTGGATGGAGGGCGAGGGATGGATCACCTGGGCTTTCTTCACTCCTGACAGTGTACTGTGCACCATGAAGGGCCAGGAAGAGAGCTGTCTGTGCCCCAAAATGTCTCACTTCTCTTGTCAGACAGCTCTACCCAAGAGCAGCCTGCAGCCACAGGGGTACCTCTCCCAGGCTTCGGAGCTGCATTCCCACCTTCAGCTGCACCTGGAGCATCCCCCAGGATGGCTTACCCCAGCAGTGTGCCCACCCACAGCTGCAGAAAGAGAGGAGAACCAGTGTCAGGTCCTGCTGTCCTCCAGGCTGTAGGCAGACATGTGCCTGCACAGTCCTACTTCATGGGGGAGAACACAGAAGCAGAACAAAACCCCATGGTGAGGCAGAACAGAGGCACTGCTCAAAACCTAGATGCTTCTGTCCCGCTTTTTTTGCTCCCTTCCGGGGACCAAAAGGTGACCAGGAGATGTAGGATGTGGAAACGTCTGTGTGCCTCCCTGCTGGCATTCTGCCCACTCCCTGTTCAGGGTTTGCACAGAGGGTAGAGGCCATTCACAGGTGAACATGGTGAACATGGCTTGGAATCTCTCCTGCTCCTCCCCAGTTCTGACTGCAGCTGGCACAACCCAGAGAGGAGAGGGGCCATCACTGCACTGCATCACCCAGCCCTACTGTGGGACGTACCACCCTGATTCACTTGAAAATGGCAAGGCAGGAGCTGGTGGGCCAGTCGAGGATGAGTGAGTTGGTACCTTTGCTGCTGCCATCCTCCCCTTCTGCTTCCTGCCCCACCGCCTTCTTTCCGCTGCTCAGCACCCACAGTTCTTGGGGCAGAGCTCAGACCAGAAAGATGCACAGCATGGTGGCAGCTCATCTCCTTCTCAGGGAATGTGATGGATGGCAGGCACACCAGAGGGGAATCAGAACACAGCTGAGGGGAAAGTTCACCTCCCTCCACCTGCTGGCAGTGCCCTTTGCCTTGAACTTCACTGCTGGTTCCTGGCCTCCAAGCAAACTTGATCCCACTTTGGGCCATTCTTTTTGGACCCAGCCACTCAACCAGCTTTCCACCCACATCCCAGTCTACTCAATCAGCCCATGCTTCATCAGCTTCTCCATGAGGCTATTTTGGCAGACAGTATGGAAAGTATTCCTGAAGTGGACAATGGCCACAGCACTCCCCTCATGTCCCAAGCCAGTCGTTTCACCACAGGAGGTTATCAGGTTGGGCAAGCAGCGTTTCCATTCCTGAATGCATGGTGACTCCTAGTTCCAATCACCTTCATGTTCTTCATCTCTCCAGGATGTGCTGTGGTAATCCCAGCACTTCCATGAATATAGGAATCCCTTTTATTATCAAATATAATAACAATTTCAGGGTACCTTGTGAGCTTGGTCTTATTTTTTGTGGTTTGGTTTGGTTTGGTTTGGTTTTTTTTCCCAAGCCTCCCTAAGAATGTGACTGTGAAAACTACAGCAAACATTTAACAAGATGTGTGGGCTCTGTCCTCATTAGTCTAAACAAGAGAGGAGAAGCAGCAGATGCATGCAGAGCAGGCATAGCTGAACAACATGAAGTTAATTTGAGTTTGGGTGGGGGAGCCTCTGACTGGTAGACAGCCCCACATACTCAAGGGCACCGATGTGAACCAGCACATGCGAGCTCTCAGCCACATTGCATTGCCTGTTGCTCTAAGGTCCTCTAAGGTCCTAATTTGATTTTGAAATACCCCAAAAAGCCAGTGGCAACAGGAACAGAAATTTTAGATCAACTTGTCATCAGCACCATTTTAAAGCTGAATTCACCTTGTGTTTGAGAGCATTTTTCCTTAAGCTATTTTAACAGAGCTCGCTATGATAATGTACATCCAGGGCATTTTTAACTTGTTGGCTTGCTGTAATACCACCCACATTCTATGGAAAGAGAACAGAGATACAGGGGGAGACGGAAAGGAAGGAAGGAAGGGCTGGTGTGCTGGAAATGGAAAAAGCACAGAAACAATGCGGAAAAGATGGGTCTGATCTATACAGGCGGCACTTGAAGGACAGTGATTTATAGAAGTATTTATACCAAGTCTGAAATGAAAACACAGTATCAAGACTACTTATATTATCTCTTGTCTTTATTCTTAATAATGGCAAAGATGTGGCTTGAAAGTAGAATCACTTTGACCTTAAACATTGAGCTGATATTCTTGTTAGGGATTTTGAACTTCTGATTATTATTCCTTACATTTTCTCATCTCCTCTTTTCCCTTCTCAAATTAACTGCCATTTATTTATGACACTACCCACATCTGAGCTGCCAGGATGCCTCCTCTGAGCAATATTCACAAAGTATTTTCCTCTGAGGTTTAGGAGCAGACCTCTTCCCTTAGTCTATCCACAACAGCCTCCTTTTATTATAAGAAGATCCAGATACAGTTGCTATTTTCAGAGATGTTCATGGACCCCAACAGGCTGCATGCAACATTCTGTACAAAGTCACTAAGACAGACAGCCGCCTCCACCTGCCTGCTGTTTAGTTTGGGGGCAGGTTGAAGTCAGTCCCACACACAAGGTGACATGCCACAGTTCTCTCCAGCTGAACAGGCCTTCCCAAGGAGCACCTGGGGCTAGCTGGTGCTGTTGTATATAACAGTCTGATATGCAGTGGGGAAAGAAAGGAAAGAAAGGAAAGGAAGGAAGGAAGGAAGGAAGGAAAGAAAGGAAAGGAAGGAAGGAAGGAAGGAAGGAAAGAAAGGAAAGGAAGGAAGGAAGGAAGGAAGGAAAGAAAGGAAAGGAAGGAAGGAAGGAAGGAAGGAAAGAAAGGAAAGGAAGGAAGGAAGGAAGGAAGGAAAGAAAGGAAAGGAAGGAAGGAAGGAAGGAAGGAAAGAAAGGAAAGGAAGGAAGGAAGGAAGGAAGGAAAGAAAGGAAAGGAAGGAAGGAAGGAAGGAAGGAAAGAAAGGAAAGGAAGGAAGGAAGGAAGGAAGGAAAGAAAGGAAAGGAAGGAAGGAAGGAAGGAAGGAAGGAAGGAAGAAAGGAAGAAAGAAAGAAAGAAAGAAAGGAAAGAAAGAAAGACTCTTTTGCGGAAAAGAACCAAAGACTGACACCAACTGTGAGATGCTTTGAATCCCCCTGAGAGGCACTATGTTATGCCACCAGCAACAGTTTGGAGCCAACAGTGATGCACATCTTGCCCTCAGCCCCTCTGTAAGATCACAGAGATTTGAATACAGACTCCAGATCCAAGCACCAAGACTAAAACTCTCTGCTTCCTTGGGTAGACCTGTCTCAGCTGAAAATGATATGACAAAAATGCCATATGAAGAAAAAGTTAAAAGCATATGAAAACTACGTGGCCCGGGGAGGAGAATAATGAGAAAGGCCCTATGTAATGCTACAGACAAGACCACTGTGCCTGTGTGAAGCAGATGAGAAAAAACATTCATTTTAAATTACTCCCTCGACAAGTGTATGGTTCTTGTTCAGACCTACTGCACAAGACATAAAGCATCTGCCTGGACCCTTTTGTTCCTCAATGCACTCGATAAAAGAGCCATTTGGCCAGCGTCCCTAACGCATGTTAGCAGCTAGGGAGATGAAATCAGAGGTGAAGGTCATGATGTCTCTCTGTCTCAGTTCTATTCCTGATGCAGAGAGACAGCAGGATTACATGAGCTGGAACACAAGTTAGAGAAGTTTCTACCACCATTTTGGTTTCCAGTTTGGACTATTCAGGCCTCCCATGAACTCAAAAATCAATGTGATAGAAGTGTTGAGATACTTTTAGTCTGCATGACTTTGGCCTTGGTTGTACTGTTGTCATGGGCAGAATGGGAGCTTCAGATAAAGTTTTTATTAGAGAAGGCCTCCTGTTGAGTCACAAGGTGCAGAAAGGACCCTCTTGCTTTCTCAGAGAGTAGTCTAGGTGTGACTGGATCCGATCTTAGCTCCAGGTTTTGTCAGTGGTTTATGACTAAAGGATTATATAGGTGTAATTGAACCTTTATACAATTTTGTCCTGCAGGATTAAGGATGGCAAACCAAATATATTTATATAAAAATAAATAATTATAATTGCACTAAAATATCTTAATCAGAATTGCTTGCTACATGGTATAGGTAGCCCTAACTGTTAGTATATTGCGATATTGAAGCAATTATATTGCAGCTATCAGAAACAATTATTAAGTAGAGATTGATGTTGCTCCCCCATACCAACAACTGTGGGCAAATCTCTTTTGCTCAGCTCTGAGGAGTAACCCTGAGGGGTGACCCTACTCAAGGAAGGACTCTCCAAACACATTCTGAGAGGTATTATGTTAGAAGACATGGGCACTGGCACAGTTTGCCCAGAGAATTTGTAGATGCCCCATCCCTGGCAGTATTCGAGGCCAGGTTGTACAGGGCTTTGAGCAGCATGGTCTAGTGGAAGGTGTCCCTGCCCATAGTTGATCTTTGAGGTCCCTTGCAACCCAAGCCACTCTGATTCTAAGAAGACCATGCCATTAAAAAGTGGGTCTGAGCTTTTATAGTATAAAGTGATTATCTTCAGTCATGTCTCCAGACCAGCTTTGTCACCTCAGCATCTTCAGGTAAGTTATCAGTAGTATCACTTGCTTTTTCTTTATCAGATCTGCCACATCTTCATTATCAGGATATTTAACTTTGGGATTGATGAGTCAGGCTGGTTTCAGCATTATTCAACACCAAAAGCAGCATGATACCCCCTTCTCCATTCACTCCTGATAGCTTTGCACACAGGGGATTGTTCAAGTGGTTTTAGCCCCCATTCCAGGCAGAGAGTCCTCCTACAACTGCCCTTCTGCGCAGGCAATGAAACCTATTAATTTTGACTAGAGACTTAAGACTATAATTTACTCCTATCACTTCTATCAATCTTGAATTCAGATTGAACTTTTTGAAAACATCTAATAGTAGTTGCCAATTAAGTCATTAGGTTCAGTTATCTTAAATAGATGCAAATTTTACTGCAAAAACTATAGCCAGCTGTTGAGAGAGGAGATCTGTTCTACTACAAGTGATATAATATTGCTAATCAGGCAATGTTTCATTTTCCTAGAGTGAAAATATGACTGCTGGGAGGATACTAATCCCAGGAAACTTGGTCTGATTCCTGCAGCTCCTTCTAAACTCCTGTACCTCTTGAGCTTTGCTTCTCTCTCTTCAGAGGGAAACATCTGCAAAAGGGGGGAACATTAGTTAACCTTGTGCTTCTCTTAGAGCTCATCAGTAAGAGTGATTAATGGTCTGAAGGGAGAAAATCCTTCTTAGCATGACCGCAGAGAGTGACATGAAGGATTGCTGTAACGTAGTGTCATACACTACATACAACTGCTCGTACACGGTTTGTGATGGCAGGTACTTGCCTCCCTTTGTACTTAATTACAAAATTGAAATTTGTGTCTAGTTTGTAGCGTGCCAGGCCATAATTGGGGGGGTATATTTTGCTGCCCTAAGGGTGTTACCATTCCTTTGTCTACCCCTGCTTCTTCTTTATTCTAAATCAAGGTTTAAAAGCCAAAACCACAAGGGGTTTTCCCTTGAAGATTATATTAAAATCATGTCAATGTTTTGATTCAAACATTTTTCCTGTAAATTAAAATTTTGAGGGGAAAAAAATTACATCAATTCATTGATATTCCCATTCTGCTTCAGCTCTCCTCTGAGACTGAAAATGCAGTAAATGTGATTTGTTTCAACACAGAGGCACGTTCTGACAAAAAGAGCATTTTGAAGACTCGTTTCTCAAGTAGCTGTTGCACAGGCAGGCTGAGAGCTTTCCAAGGTCCCCCTCTGCCCACTCTGTTACCTGACTATTACTGAAACCCTCCTCTCCAACTTGTCAGCACCATTCATATCATTGGGATATCCAAATAAATGGGTTACTTTATTCCAGGCCTTGACACAGCCTGGAATAGCTGAAATGATTGTGACCACCTCAATGGGAGCCGTGTGCAGCTGCAGGATGGCATCAGGCAGTGCTAAATGAGAACAAACAAATTCTCTGGCTTTCCCTGCACAGTGAGTCTTGTTCATCAGGGTTTCAGGAGGGCAGAGAGGTGCAAATCGCAGGTCACACTGAGAGTCACTCAGCATCAGCCAGTGCTCAAGCACACACAGCTTTATCTGTAAAATTAATATATTCAGTCCTGATAAAGTAATCCAAGATGAGATAGGAGACAATCAGAGATGGTCTTATTAGGATGTGATATAATTAATTTAAAATTACCTATTTAGTGAAATTGTGACAATCAGTGTTGTGTTTCCTCTCCAGATGACAGGGTTATTAGTTAGCTTCAGGCTGTTTGAGTATATGAAGCAGGAAGGAACTGTAGTTAAATAGCAGGTAGGTACTTGTCACACATAGTACATTCATACAGCTTTCCTTTTTTCTCCCCTTCATGCCCTTTGGCCGTATCTCCTTGGTCTTTTACTTGTTTGACCTCTGGGATATATTAAAAAACCACTGACAATCAAAGGTCAGTACAGTCACATGCTGCTGCTTGTGAACAATATTAATCAGAATTTCATTTCAGCTGCTGCAACAGTGTGAAACAGAAGCACTTAATTCAAACACCTCCTGAATTTTCTCTCCCAACCTCCTAAATTTCAGCCCCCTGGAAAGCCAGGGGCAATGCTTTATTCTAAATGATTTTTCAGACATCACTGAGCCCCTTGTCATATTACTGGTTTTTTTCCTAAAGACAGAAAGATATGTATCTCTATAATATTCAAATTTGGTCATCATAAGGTTTATGTTGTGTTTTAAAAGGTACCTACAAATTTTTACATGTTTCAATTGAATACTTTTTTAGAACAAATTCACAACCTTCTTTACATGTGCTCAGAAATTATCTCTGGCACCTAGTAGTTTTTTCAATCATTCCATGTCCCTTTAAAGACAGAAAATACTACATACATGATAGAAATGGACATAATGAATTCCACATGTGAAACCAAAACCAAAACCAAACCCAAACCCACTGGAACTTCGACAATAAAAATGAGACCATTTCAGTAAGCATACATCAGATTACATCACTCAAATCTCAGGTCTCTCTGGGAGAGGAGACATTTGCAACACCCCTCCATCTTTTATACATATTTGGCTCATTATGGCTGTGTTTATAAATCAGATTTCTCCGAAGAGGACCTTTAAAATTAGGTGGACGTTCCTGTAAGGGTCTTTAACCTTGATTCCCCCTGACACAGCTTGTTCTGAACTCCAAGGCAGCCCATATCCCTCCAGTAGCACCACGAACCAGCTGAACAAGAGCACCCAGCAGCACATTACAGCAGAGCCTGTGAGGAGCTTAAGTTTTCCTCTATTTGTGAGCAACTGAGCTGGAAAGAAAACTTCTAGAAGAGCCCTGCTTAAAAATATCTGAGCTCAGCCAAAAGGAGCTGACACGTTATCATTTCAATAGTCCTGCCATGCACAAGTACTCACCAGATTTCTGCAGTTAAACAGTTCCAGCCTTGAAATTGCTTTTGAAAACAAGTGATACTAACTCCTTCATCTGAGTATGAACTGGTGACATCCACTTGACTCTTCCCTGTGTAGTGAGTCATAATCCTCATAGTTCAACTCGTGTCCAAAACTAAAATGAATCGTGATTATTATTTTTAGAGCTAGCCATGGGTACTGGTATATGTGAGTATATTCAACAAGGTTGTTTTGAGGATTAAAACACACTCCTAATCTGAACTGGAAAGAATGAACTGTTTTATTAGCTGATCTGACCTTTGCTTGTATTAGAGTCAAGCTTGTGACTTCAGTGATAACTCATGTTTTATGGCCTTTTATTCTTGGTACTCCTATAAACCCTGAAAAGTGTGGTCCAGATTTTATTTCCCTTCTTTATCACCAGTGAAATCGTGTACTGAGTACCCAAATATTTATGCAGTCTAACTCTACTTAAGGCAAAGATGCCACACAGGGTCCAGGCTGAAAAAAGCAATGGGGTCTATTTTGTTTTATGGAAGTTATATTCACCATGATGGTCTGGGACATCTGCTCAGGTTGATGAGTGTCACTGAGAAAATTAACATTTCATTTACTTGAAAATGAGCGTAAAATTTTATACAGATATCATGTGTGACAGAAGACACAGGGCTTTGCCAACCTGCATGCAGAACTTTTCCTTTTTAAAAGAGCACTCTTTTCTAAAACTCGACACCAAGAGGTATTGCATTTCCACTATAGCAGACTGTCACACATCAAGAGAAATCCCAACATGATGATTAAATCACGATGTTTGCAGACGTGTGGGCTGAGCAGCATTTTATGCCTGGTTCATGTAGATGGGAGAGCCAACCTGTTGAAGGAAGACAGCAGATATGAGAACTGGAGACCCCAAGAGAGATGAAATGACTTTCTCAAAATCAAGCAAGTCCATTGTGACACAACTGAGCGTTCAACCCAAATCTCCCAAGTCCCGTTCTAGCAGCAACCGCATAACCAGCCTTTGCTTTCACAGCCTGCTACCCTCCATTCGTGCACTTGGAAAGCACAGTGGTGGGAAAACCACCAGCAGTGGGAAAGCCACCAGCAGCGCACTCTGGAGTGCATTGCAGAGGGCAAGCAATAAGATGGATCCTGAGGCTCAGGCAGCCATTGCTGCAGTTTTATACGGGTTTTAATCAGTCTGTGCTGAAAGGCAATTTTTGGGTTTCACTGTTTGTTCAGTGCTCATGGATGCAGCACCTGGTACCCATCTTATCCAATTTGAAAGCAGATCTATCTCACAGATCTTGGTTGCTGGAATGGGTGACATGGAAAATCTCAGGCCAAAGCCATATGTTGCTGTGATTGTATTAAAAGGACTAGATGAAAAGGATGCATTACAGCTTGTATGTCATCACTAAGAAACATGTTTGCATGTTTGCAGACAGGTATATTTGTCCCTTTGGGCACCCAGATGCTTCCCCTTTGGGGACTGAGCCCTGTCAGGATAGCCATTTAAATTCTAGTGGCTTTTTATTCAATGCCACAAGTAATCTTCTAGAGTTGTTAGAAAACAGGAGTTACGAAGGGATGTTTTCAGGTGATCTGGGGACTATAGTCACCATTATCATCAGATCTGAAAATCAGAGCTATGAGCTCTCCCCATGCTGCATTTACTGAGGGAACCCAAGGGACCCAGCGAGGCTTTTCTCATGTGGCAGAGACCAGGATTATGTGAAATATTTTTAACATATGCTTTAGTGCCTTCAAGTCCGCACATTATAGATTATTTATATAGAAAAAAGACAATTACACTTCTATAGGTTGTCTTCTGCTATAGAGTAATTGTTACTTGTCAAACATATTTCTGCCAATTCAATAATTGGCCAGAACTGGGCTTTGCAAATACCTTTCACAGTTTTCATTGCTTTATAAATCTATAAATAAAGAATAAATGTCTAACTTACCACTCAGTTCTGTTTATTTAGGATGCAGTAAAAGCAGCAAAGGAAGGAGGAGGAAAAGTGAAATCTTTTGGAGAGGGCACAAGTTCCTTCTGCTCTACGACATGTCAGCTCCTCTCTGCTCAGTAAAGCAGGAGCTGACATGTGGCTACTGCCAGTGCAGGGTGATGAGGGACAGAGCACTGGTGGTGCCTGCTCAGCAGATGGGTGCAAGTCTATTCAACTGAAGCAAGCACTGGTCTCCTGGAAGTGATCTGTGGGCAATCCAGTGGACCATCCATCTCAGAGTCTCCAGGACTGAGTATTTCAGAGTAGGCACACAGATGGAGGGTTATTTTAAACTTCACAGCAGGTTTGCTCGCAATCTCTAATAGTGGTCAGCTCAAAGTCTGAAATCACATTTCATAGTTTTCCAAAAGATGTTTTAACAATAATGATTTAAACAAGAACACTGATTGCCCTTTAGGTGTCTGATCGCTTTTCTCATCTTGCCAAATACTGTGGACCAACAACGTCCAGTGACAATGGCAATGGATTTGTGGTTTAGTTAGCATGTTGTAAAATAAATTTTCTTTGATCAGGTTTAACTGTGTGACTTCAATATTATATTGAGCATCTTCTTTCAGAGTGAAATAGCTGTTTTGGGGAGAGCTCCTGCTAAACCCAATGGCTAAGAAGTCAGGTTTTACAAAATTTGAAAACACAGCAAGAGAAGAGATACAAAATCTACCAAGAATTACTATGAAATTTTTGGTTGGATTCAGCCAAATATGGGGATAGGTCAAAAAGGATACAGATTCCAGCTACTTTCCAGTAGTGGTGAAAACCCAGAGGCACCAATGCTGTGTTAAAGCACATCGGTGCCATTGAAAAATGTGGAATACATTTCAGGTATTTAACCTCAGTCATAGGTTAATTAAAACTCATTTAAACTCAGTGTAGCCAAGTGAAACAGAAAGTGCACCACTACCTGACTGATGTATTTGGTAGCACTGGCATATGAGTTCCTTCAAAACCAGACTCCTCACACGGTGATTTTGGTTTGCCTGTCTTTTTACTACTGATTGTAATTACTCTTGCACAGGGTCATTACACATGTGCTGTGGAGGTGCCACGCCATTGTGTATGCCAGTTCCAACGATGGGATAAGTGGAGGTGTGTGGAGGAATGTCATTCCTGTCAGCATCACATGAAAATGGCTAGTTTAGGGGCTGATTGTGCTTCTTGTTTCAGGAGCATGCCTTCTCCTAACAAGGACTTAGTTATTTCCAATTTAGATGGCACTCAAAAACACACAGTGTAGCTGCTGGGTATTGTAGGACCAATAAAACTGTGGATGTGCACTGCCAATGGCTTCCTCTGGCTGTTGTTTATAGTAGATCTTAACAAGACCCTTACATCACACGGTAAGTATCTCCACATTGATAGCAATGGCACTACTCAGCTAGTAACTCAGTGTGGATAAGGGTATCCATCTGGTCCTTGGAGATGTAGCTGCATCAGCTGGAGGATCTGCCAAGCACTCCCCAAGCAGTCTGTGCGCGTAGACATGCGGGCTAGCACAAAATTAGGCTGGGGAATATGCTGATACAGCGACAACCAGAATAATCTGAGCAATAGATAAAGACCCTCTTACAATCCAAGAGTGGCTCCCCAGTGTAATTAGGGAGTGCACTGTTACGCAATTAAGAAAATTAATTAGATGTAGACATAGGGAGTGCAGGTTGAAGGCATGTTGCAGCACAGACTTGTCTAGCTCTGTGGTACTTTTAAGAGCTGTTGGTGATGTAATTGGTTTTACAGTGGCTCTGAACGAGCTGTGTTCCCAGATTTTTCTATTGACCACTCCAGCAGCATGGAGCATAATTTACTACATACAACAGAACACTTCAACCTATCAAAACCAATATGAAAACACCTGGAGCACTTTTTGCTCAATGCAGTGAACCTCTTCTGTCTACCCAGGTTCACACTAGCTAAGTTCTGATTTAGCTGTCTCCATCCCTCCATGCAATGATCTTTTACTTAGGGATAGAGACACCAAGTATCCTCAAATCACTCAGCACTATGTTGACAGCCAATTTTAAATTAAATGAAGGAGATCTGGCCAACAGTATTTTGCTTACCATTTTCTCCCAGGAAACACAAACCAGAAGTGTTCATTCAGCAGAAAAAAAAAAAAAAAGGCAAAAAATTATCTGAGGAAATTCCATCTGTTCTATGTATAGCAATTCAGAGAAGCAATACCATGATTTGATGAATACCATGCTTTTTAACACTTATGCATGTGTATGTTGTTTCCAAAATGTACCTTGTGTTAAAATATGGTACTTCCCTAGCGACAATAGGATATCACCATTACATGGCTCCATTATATCATAATGGTGAAAGGACATCAGGTACTGAAGAGAGATATCCTTTAAACAAGAACAATATCTGCAGTCTTGTGGACAGAGATGGCTCAAGGATTCTTATGAGGACGGGCAAAATTAAATGTTGGTGCCAGGGTCATCTATTACTTGGTACCTAGTTAGCCCTGAGTCTGAGCCAAAAGCAGAGCCAGGTCTGAGTCTTCATGCCAAAACCTGAAAATTGTCAAAATGTTAATACTTTTTCCCATTTAGAGAAACACAGGTTCTGGGGATCTCAGTGGCTCCTGTAGAAAATATATAGCACCTCTGAATGGAGTTAGGCAGCAACTGAATGCAAGCAAATCTGAGCAGTGCAGCTTTGGAGTCAGAGTCCAAATGCAGGTGGGGATCAGCTTAAGTGAATGCCCCAAGGATAACCTGGAAGTCACTAGTGAATAGAAACGAACCTCAAGTTCCTAATTCATAAAGCTGCACTTATTCTTTCTTCTAACTTGGCAGAACATAGAGAAAACCTCTGGTGTGACCCACATAATTTTAAAGATCATTATTTTTTTCTTGTTACTTATGTTACAGGTGTCACCATACAATGCAAGGTATAAACTGTGAAATTGATTTTATTTTCTCTCTCCATAAAGCTTGTTCATTGTTTGTTCTCTAGTCAGCTTGGACACTAAAATTCAGTAAGATAATTTCTCATTTAAGCTCTCATGCAACAGATCAGCACGTCTGAAATTCAAACTTTATCAGTATGTATAAAAGCACACACACAAAAAAATCCCAACCCAAAACTGAGGGGAGTTCAAATTAAATTAACTTGTAGAAGGCTGGCACTCTCTGCTGGAACCAACTTCATTATTATTAAGTTCACCACTGCTGTTTCAGATGGCTCCTTCTCTCGGGGTTTTGGCTAGAGGTACTTTACAAATTAGAGGTCAGGTTGGTACTTCATAATTTTCTCATTTTTCCTTTAATCTCCTTTTTTTTTTTCTCTCTGTTTAATAAATCCTATGCTGATTCTTTCTGAAACTGAAAACATTTCCCTAGTTTTCTGTATTCACAGTTGTCATCTCCCGGGCGAGGCTTCCTCAGCAGAAGATTCTTTCACCGAAGGCAGAGGGGAGCATCCTTCATGTGACACACCAGAAGATCCCCCAGGGATGCCACTGCTCTCCATCACAGAGATCCTGTGGGATGCCGCACTGCCTCCCACAACACTGACCACCAGCAGTAATCAATCCTGTGTTTGACAAGCACCGCATTGCCTGAGCTCTGACTCCATGCAAATTAATGAGCAAATATGACAACCTTTTAAAACGTAGCGAAACACAATTTGCCATAAACTCTGTTGGTCACAAAGCCCCTTTAAGCTCCCAAGAGATCTTATCTGCCTCGGCATGTGTACTGGGTAAATTTATACAGCAGGCTAAGAGTATGATTACAGCGTGGAAAAACATACACGGTTTTACAAACACACACAGTTTTAATCTACCTGGCTTAGGGACTGCACCAGGTTTCCTACTCATATCAGTTACCAAATAAATCTCTTTAAATAAAAAGAAATATTTTCCTTCCTGATCAAGCCTACATGGATGACATTAAAGACAGATAACATTGAAGTCCAGGTATCCAGAGAGCTATGCCCAAGAATTGGCCTAGGAGTGCTGGCTAATTAAGCAGTCAAGGTGTGCAGAGAAAATGAGACACAGAAATTAAAAATCTCTGGAAATGACAAATTCTGTGCTATCCCTAACTAAGTGGTGGCAAAAGGATTCCATTCATTACTAAAGAGAGCACTGATGATTTTATGAATAAAGCAATGTCACACTGCCTTGGTCTACTCTCTTTCTCCTTTGAAAGCTTCATCAGACAAACAAATAGGCTGACTTTTTTCAGAGGTGTTAAAGACAATGAGAGCTACAGGCACCTAGAAATAAATCAGTTTCTTTGGGTTTGTGTCTAAATACAGGTCCTCAATGGCAAGGAGGTTGGTTGCTGATTTTCTCTTCATAGTCTGTGATGCCACTGCCAGGGCAGAGGCATTTGTAGTGGAAAGTTCAGTGGTGTTCACTGACACAGAGAAAACACCCACTTACACTGGAATGCGTTTAATGCCCTCATATGTCTATAATGCAATGAGGACACATCTTTGGGAAGATTTGTGGTGTTTTCTACATAGTCAGACTAAAAGTTTTCATCAGGAGTCTGTGCCCCACCTCCCTGTGTTATGTGAGCTGCCTCAAAGTGGCTTTTAGCCTCAGCAGAGCACCTGGGTGATGCCTGCCAGTGATTGTAGCTAGTCCTGTTGTTCCACCTCAGTGCCTGATGGTGATATGCCAGGTCTGGAGCAGCAGTACAGACCCCATTGTCTGGGGTCTTGTGTCTTGACTGGCAGGGAGTGAACAACTGAGGAAGATAATGAAAATTCCCCATCTAAACACGCTTCACTGTTTTCTCTACATATAACACAAGAACACTGAAACATTTTACTGTGTCAACTGACAAGAAGCATACAGCAGAGATAAAAATGCAACAGCCTGGGCATTTAGGAGAATAAGAGAGAGACTATCAAAAAGGATATGAAAATTTAGGGAAGCCTGAAATGCTTTAAGACATTAGAAAAAGTCCCTCACTGTCATCTTACGTATAAGAGCTAGACCAAGCTGTGCCATTTAAACTAGCCTAGGCAAACCTAGTTTGGTGAGGGATCATATTGAGGAGCACACCAGTTAGCTTGAGCATATGGAAAACACCTCTGAGATTGGTGGGGGCTTTTTTGAATGAATAAAAGGCGGATTAAAAGGAATACCTTAACCATCCCTTGAGCTGACAATACAGCTTTTACAAGTTTAGAAGGTAAGCAAACAGACAAAACCAAAAATGTTTTTCAGAGTTTTCCAAATAGGAGAAGAGCATTTGTTTTTCGAAGTCAGCCTTGTGTACTACACAGAGAGTGCACATGCCTTCTCCCCTGAAAGTTGCAAGAATCAAAGAAGAAAATCTTTTCTCCAGCTTCTAAATGGACAAAAAGCTGGTTTGTTCAGCTTCTTTCTGGCTGTTATTCCAGTGTTTCTCCACGTACTTCTTTAGTCCATCTCCCAGATACATTCCTACTGGCTATTTTCTGCTGCACACTCTTTCTCTGCGCACACAGCCCTCCCCAGGAACCACACTAGCCAAGCCCTCCTGCCCACACAGGCAGGTGGTGCTGCACTGATTGCAGACTGCACTTCAGGTGAGAGCTGCATCAAAGATTTCAAAGATGAAGGAGGGAGTTAATGAGTGGCCAATGATAACAAGTGAAGTAATTTGCTGTGTTAAAGAAAGAGGGCATTTTATGCTGTACATGCCAGTTATACAGAGAGACAGACACCATGGCAACAAGCTTGTCATGCAGTAGTAGGGCACTACTGTAAGATTAACTATCACTGGGGACATCATTAGTGGTGGAGAAACTTTGAAGGCCTTGGAATTTGGGTTCCTTTTGCACCCAGAATCTCACTTGCTTTTATGGAATTTGAAGCCTATAAGCTTAGTCTGGGATAACAACAATAGCAGGTTGGGATGTTGGATGCATCCTAAAAAACAGGGAAAGGAGAAACGTGACTACAGTATCTCAGTGCTTCCAGGCCTTCCAGTTTGCCTGAGCTGTATGGAAATGAAGAATGAAAACATACCATTGAGTCAGGTTCAGCAAGATTGTTTGAAGTAAAGAATGAAAAGGAGTTTGGAAAGGACTGCTCCTTCTGTGCTTACTAATGTGCCATGGATCTGATCATTAGCCTGCAGTGATGGAAAGGAGAGATCCCTCTGTAAATCTCCCATTCTGGGTGGGTGAACAGGTGCTAGACAATTGCACATATGAAGTTGGTTTTTTTTATTGTCCTAGGTCATAGGCAGAATTCCAAATACCAAGATTGTCTTGTACCTGATGCAGACACTTACTCTGGTGCAAAGATGGTGTCAGATGCTGATGGGGTAGGATTTATACCCGCAGGATGTTCCTCTACAGGCAACCACAAGGCAATTAGTGCACAAGGCATTTGGAACTCTGAATGTGGTCTAATTTGAATCTCATTTTACAGGAGCAACATACAGAGTTCAAGTTTCCAGTTCATGAGGCTGCAGTGCAAAGGAATTCATTTCTATGGAAAAATGGAGAGAGACAGGAAAGATCTGAAGAGCTGTAGCAGAGTTTCTGTGGGAGTCTCTTTTGCCCCACCATATCTACAAAGTGCTGAGAATGCCATGCAGCATAGTTTTCATAGTGACAGGGAACGTATCACAGATTCATAAACCTTTGTGACTTGCTTGTATTATAATTCCCCGTGACTGAGCTACTCAAATCTAAAGAGAGCTGCAGTGCTTCAGAGCTCCAAAAACGAAGCACAGCCAACATGCAGGGTGTAAGAGTGCAGAGTCCAGATGCCCAAGCCCTGGCTCAGCTCACGGTGCCACACTACTTCCACAGGAGCTGCTGCAGTCATTTTAGTGAAAAGCTATTTTAGCCCCATCAGGACTAACTGGGAGAATGGATGAGCGCAGACATTTGCTCAGCTTGCAGCATAAGGAAGGAAAATCAGGTGGACATTAATCATCCTTTTGCAGATGCGTCAAGTAAAAAGGAGAAGCGCATTCAATCCCATGAAAGGCTTATTTTTGAGCAGTTGTTCTCTAAGACCTGATAGCCAAGTGCTGTGCTCAAAAAACAAATGAAAGAGGACACGGTTCCTCTGGAGCTGCCTGCTTCCCAAAGATAAAGGAAGATGGAGTGCAGCACTCTGCCCATCCTGTACAGGAGTGTGAGAGTCATTGAGATAACTGTGAGAATTATTGTGGTGGGGGCATCTGGCTTCATGTAAAGGGAGAGGCAGTGGGAGCATGCAATGGATTTCTGCATATGTTTGCATTTTCCCAGTCCTATGGAGAGAGGCCTCTCTGACCGTAATTGGAATGAACTCATGAATAGCGCATGTGAGCAGAAAGCAAATTTGAAGCTGCAAGCATTCAGCTTACCCTGCTGCAGGGTTAGTAAGGAGACATGTTGCATACTCAAGATATAGGGCAAGGAAGAACATGTTCATTTTACTGAACAGGCAGAGCATTCACCAGAAAATTCTCAAGGTTTTGGAGACCTCAGTTTGTGCCAGGTAGCTCTGTCTTCCAGACAGGTGGAGATACACAGATGTCTGCTCTTGGTCTGCAGGCAAATACTTGCCTTGAAAAACTGGTGGCAACCTGCAACAGCTGCATGTGTGTCATGGCCAGTGATATGTGCAGAGAGATAGTGGGGGAAAGCCTGTGGCTCCTGCACTGCCTGCTTTTATCCTGTACCCTGAACTGGGAGAAGGCCTCTAAATGAGCAGAAAACACCATGTATTAGAGAGGCAGAGCCATGCACTGAAACAGGTCATACATCCCTTTTAGGCAGACAGTTGTAGCCGGCAGGAAGATGGAATGTTGGGAGATGTCAGGTGGAGATTTGGGGTTTGTCACAAGGAATTCTGCATTCAGAGATGGGAATCAAAGGACAGCTTTCTTCCTGCTCAAAGAAAGAGCTTAGGAACAGGCAGGTGTGGAAGATCCTGTCTCCAGGATTTTTGAATGCCACCTGTCTCAAGCACAGCACTGAAGAGAGAGGGGGAAAGAGGCTTGGCCCCACATCTGCCTTGGAGGCACAGATGTTTGCCTGCACTCCTTCCACTCCTGGGGAGAAGTGGCAAAGACATATCACTGGCCATGGCATGCACGGTCTAATCAGATCATTACTGAAAGTTACAGAATTATTTTATGATTGCTAATAAAGACTGCTAGATTACCTCGCCTGCATTGCTATGCTATTACTCTTTATAATACTGTGAAATTTAATGCAGAGGGTTTTTTATAAAGGACAAATGTTTTACAAGGTCTTAGAAGAGCACAGTACTGTTAGCCAGTGTAAAGGTTAAGACAGTTGAAGCCAGTTTGCTTCAGTTTCTTCTTGAAATCATGATTCACATTAGCACGTCCCTCGCACACTCAAGTTCCCAGATCCGCTACATTTGCATTTTATTTTCCTCCCCTGACCCTCATCTTCTTGAGGTTCTGAGCTCCAGTCACTCACAAAACTAAAACTCCAAATTCCATCTTTGGGCATGCATACAGACAAGTGTTCTTAGGCGAAGATCTCAGCTGAAATAACTGCAGAAAATTGAATATGACCTTCTATCCTCTTTCCTCCTCCTGAAAGACTGAGCCAAGACTTGTGGAGGAGTGTTCTCACATTTTCCTGATTCCCTGTTCACCCTCAGGAATGTGTCTATGCCCAACTCCTCTGTGCTCTCAGCAGCTCGTCTTTTGCCTTGGAGCTCCTCACCTCCAGCTGCCAGAGCAGCAACACCAAGTTTGCTCACACTCTTGAGCATGGGTTCCTCTCTGTAATGCATGTGCTGGATGTTGCAGGCAATGAAGATCCCTTCCAGGATTTTGAATGCTGCTGAATTTTGATGCACAGTCAGAAGTCAAACAAAAGCCCCATGTGTCCATCTGTGCTAAGTCAAAATTTATGAGATTTCAGCATGACACAAAGCAATACTCTTTGGGCAGGAAAAGTAAAAGAGGTCAGTTTGGGGTTTGTTTGTTTATTTGTTTATCTTTTTATGTTTGAGTGCTTTTATTTTACAGCTGACAGGAGATCACTTCATTTTTAGTGGCTTAAAATAACTTGCCAGTGATAAAATAAAGTTTCTCTCTGTTTTTCATAACAAGGAGATGCCAAAAAATGGTTCCATGTTCAGAAGAACCTCAGAGGTCTCTGTTGAATTGATCAGCCGTGGTTCAAACCAGAGTGCAGCACAGCCACTGAGGGAGAAACAGAACACGGAGTCAGGCCATCTGGAAGGTCTACAGGCTGCCACTGGGGCACTCTACCATGGCTCTGGGAGAACAAGTTGCGAATGGCTGGAGTTGCATTTTAATCTCTTATACGTGTAGGATCCATCTGCTCTGGAACTTCAGGGAAATCTATTGCCAGGATCAGCCTCAGACATTGCATCTCTTCCAAAGGAAGACCAGTTCTCCAGGGCAAGCTGGAGAAAACTTCAACTTTCAACCTTGAAGAATTCTAAGGTGGGTGTATGCAAAGTACAATTTCAGCTAGATTTCACTAACTGTGACTGAGGATCTCAGATCTTCCTAGCCATCCTCCTCCCTTTGAGCCAATCTTCAGCTGAGAGGACTAATTGGATAGACCTCTTGGGGCTCCTTCCAGCTGTTTCCTGAGATATATTTGTATTCTACAAAGCGGAGACTCAAGCTGATTGCTTTTATAACAGCTCCAACAAGAGAAATTTGCATTAAAAACAATGTAGGGGAAAAAAAGACCTGGCATCTTAAAAGGTTTCTTCTAATTCTGGCAGGTTGATCAGTACATTTTCTGCCAGACAAGAACAGTTCCCTGCTGTGTGTTTTCGAATGAATTGACCGCTGCCCTCTAAAAGAAGACAGTGAAATGCACTGTGTAAGCATCTTTTCAATCAACCTTAGGAGCTTTGAATGTATCTTTACTTTTTTGCTCATATTAGGTAAATTCATTCTACTAATTCAGACAGGCCTTCTGAGCTGAAGAACCTTTTCACATAAACTTTCCATTTGAATCATTACCATGTTTACCTTATAATAGTGATTAAATCGCTTATAATAGTGATTCTGAATAAATTTATTTTAGTGTGGTCCATTGCTGCAGCTTGACAAGGTGGTATTTTAATCTGGCCAGCCTTACCTCAGCCAGAGAGAGCTGGACAACTCCATTCTTGTCTTTGTCCAGGAGACGGAACACTTCTGAAATGTAGGAGAGGGAGGAAAAACTTGGATACAAACTACAGTTTGGCATGTAGAGAGTCAGTCTGACAAAATGTAAAAGTCTGGCTTTTTGCCATAATCTACTGGAAATCTAGACTGGTTCTGTAAGATAATATTACAGCTGTTCTTCTTTCCTCTTTCAAGTTATTTCTAAGCTGCTTTATGGGGCAGAATAGATCTACAGCAGCAAACTGAGAGTTGGCAGCAGGACAGCTGTATAATCTGATGTGGTAGCATCTGGTATGATCTGGGGACAAACCTGTAAATCAGGTCTGAATAA
Organism: Campylorhamphus procurvoides; assembly: GCA_013396655.1. NCBI lineage: Eukaryota > Metazoa > Chordata > Aves > Passeriformes > Dendrocolaptidae > Campylorhamphus > Campylorhamphus procurvoides. The sequence goes on from WBMV01008571.1 coordinate 639,520, forward strand.
GGACTGTAAATGATAAATGGCACCATTTACAGGAGCCAGGACAATGCAGGGGCTAGAGCATTGACCACAAGTTGCTGATGACTGTAAAGCAGAAGAGAGTGGTATGGTATGTTATGGAAACATGTCCATGGTCATTCAGACAGAAAGGCTTTTTCTATTTCTCTGCTGCTTTCTCCAACACACAGTTTTGCTGGCACCCTGACATTTCCACTAAATTTGCTACATTCACAGTTAAAAGACACAGAATACTTAACACAAGTCCCACGTTTTCAGGAATTGCCCCTTGACTCATGAACAGAGGCACTTACTGAACAGGGTCTCCAGGCGGATCATACAGGCCACAAAGCCATCGAAGTCGATGGTCAGCTTGCTGCAGGCATAGCGGGTGACAATGCTGTGCTGCACCTGATCGTTGAGTGTGAAACCTGAAGGCAGGAAAGCACACAAATCTCTGACACAGCATGTCAATATGCTGTCTTTGATGTGACTTATCTATGGACTGCTGCAGCTGCAGGCAGACATAGTTGCAGGTCAGGACTATTCCTCCCAGAAGGTCTGTTGGACTCCATCACCCACCCCTGTGGGTCCTTTCCAAAGCCCATTATGCTGGGTGAAGAGAGGCATGAAGTTCTCCCAGAGCATTTTGTCAAACTGCATATTTCACATTGTTTCACAGCATAACCAGTCCTATGTTCCCCAGATAAACCCCTAATTAATGAGTCTTGGCACTGTAGCTGAATAGCAGTGATTGCAGCAGAGCCAACTGCTCGCATAACACATTGGGCTCCATTCAGGCCCATATTAGTGCTATTTCTGTCTCTGGATCATTCACATAAACTCCACTGAGCACAAGACAAATCAAAAAAACAGTGCTCCTCTCAACACCCCTGAGCTGGCAAGCACTGCTACAAAAGTTAATAGTACACATCAGAGAGGACATGGTTGGGGCATGCCTTGATCAGGCTTGCACCTTCTCTAGTGTGGAGAAAGGTGGTGGGAGGAAGAGAAGGAAAAAGAGAGTTTGGGCAGTGAAAGAGGACAATTAGATGAGGAAATAATGAGGCCAAAAATAGAGCAAGTAATAATCAGATGGATAAGCAATGGTCACAGCATGGACCAAAGTATCAGTGGCTCAAAATGCAGAACAGAGGACGGGGTTTGATGTATATAACAGCAAAAGGATGCAGCTGTATGTGACTGTCAGGAAGGGAGAATGGCACTGGCAGTGCTGTGATCTAGGTGACAGTAGAGAAGAAAAGCCATTGAAAGTCTCCACTGTTCTTCCAATGTCTGGTGGTCTGGCAGTGTCCTGAGCAGCATACTCACCTGCCTCTCTGAGGGCATTTCGCATCTCATGGGAGTCGATGGTACCAGAGTAGTCCCTGTCCACTTTCTTATAGATTTCCTGCAGCAGAGGGGAAGGAGGGAATACAAAGAGGGCACTTCAGTGTGCCCGCTCAGCAACACAATGGTGTGGGCACAGGGAGACAGGCTTGGGTTTTCACAGCTGGGTCACAGCAGCAGTAAAGATGTGCTAACACAAGTCACATCAGGGGTTAGAAGGCAAAACAGACTAATCAGAGGGCTGCTCCAGGGTTTAACCTTGGTTTGCTAGTCCACTCTGCAGCCCATGCCGTGCCACCCTCCCTGCTCATGTGAACAGATTAATGCCAGGATAATGCCAGGACAATTATGCCCAACTCTCTGTGTCCACATTATCACTGCTGTGCAGACACAACCTTGGTTTTCTGATGGCTGGGACAGGGACTGCCCCTATCAGCCCAAGCTCCTACTCTTTGGAACATTGATGAGCAAGGGAAACCTTTCAAGTAGCTACTGGCAAACAAGGCAGACTAGGAAACATGTTCCCATGGGCTGGCAGCCTGCCTGCCTTCATATTACATGGTGGCAGACAGGCCATTGAGCAAAATAGCCTATCATTTAGCAAACACTGCAAGAGACGAAGTCCGTTTTGCTTAATATTTTGGACACGATGACAGGTGCTTCCTACTGCCAGCAGGTTTATTATTCAGAATTAGATGCCACCTAGACTTACAGATAAGACTTGATTTGGGTCTCAGGGCTTACTTTGCTGACAAGCCCTAGGACAGAGCCAGGGCTACATGAAACTCCAGGAGAGAGTGCTCTGTCTGTGCTGACCAGCATCAGTTATGGTGGCAGCAGGATTGTCTGAAAGGGATGTTGTCACACAAAGAAGGTCTGAATTTGACCTTCCTTTAGACTTCTTGATTCTAGGTGAACTTCTTGGGATATTAAATGCTCTGCCAGAAAAATAATTCAGCATTTCTAAAAGGTTGAAAAAATACAAAGCCAGGTTTTTGTAGGACCTAAAAATATGTTTCTTGTGTTTGCTTATGCTCAGCCAGCAATGCAACATATTGCAACAGCAGAGATCTGTTCATATGAGGTTTAATAGAGCAGGCAGCTGAAAGAGCTGTCTTTGCCAACAATGAAAGAGGGTTAATCTGTCTTTCCATAAGGTATTGCAAATTATGGAGAGTGGTGGGGCCAAGGTGAAAGAGGATTTGCATGTGCCCTGTTGAATGAAAGGTGTTTCAGTGCCCTGGAAGAAACTCCAGCCAGGAGAAGGACAGCTTCCAAATATATCTGCCTGTGATTGTTTAACCCTTTCTCCATTCTGGATCTGTAGTTCAGAGCTGAGACTGAAGGGAAGAGAGTCAGAAATGTTATGTTACCAAATACTTTTGAATCTTCGTCCAAAGTGTCTTGAACTCTACAAGTCCCAAGGTGCCAGTGCCATCAGTCTGGGCCATGTTAAGGTGTGGTACAAAAATCAAGATTCCCCTATCCTTAACAAAACTGGAGAACAATTAGTTCTGATAAAAATGTATCAGCCATCACAGTGTCATCTTAATGCCAGTTTAGTTCTAATTTGTAATGCATCTCCATCTCCCACAGACATGCCCACAGCTTTACATTTGCTTAACTGAAGGCATGCCAAGAATTTCTAGGCTCTCTGCACTCTCCAGGAACGATATATGGGATTGCTAAATATATAAGCACGATTAGATCCCCTCACATTTTGTACAGTTAACAGCAGATTAGAGTCCTTAGGGAAAAAAAGGACTAGCCTCACAATAGACAATTGTTAGAAACCAGAGGCAGGAACTGTAAGTGAAGAGAATGTCAGTTGGAGGCTAAAGTCTTCCTTCATGTCCTTCAGGGCCTTGAACATCCCTTGCAATGGAAAATTATGCAGAAACAGGGATTTGGACTCCATGGCACTGTACTGACTGAGTTTCCTGTTAGGTTTAGGAGTGGAGTGTAGGACAATGGTATCGCTTCTCCTAACAACCAATTGTCCACAAGATCCACAGCTAATCCCTGCTGGCCTCAAAAATGACCATGTCATGAGACCAGCAGCATGGCTCTTGACCCTCCCTGTGCACCTTCCCAGCAAAAGGGGGTGCTAGCAGATGCATTAACCTCTCCTTTTCCCTTGGCTACTCAAACCTTACTGTCTCTACATGTCCTCCCAACTGTGCAGAAGGGAAGAGCGGGAGGCACAGCACGTACTTTCAGCCTTTTCCCTGCTCTGCAGCTATGAGCTCGATGCTCCATGAGCAGTACCTGACTTGGAGATGGCAGCTGAGGATGTGCTTAAAACCTGCATCCTGACAAGCATCTGAAACTGCACAGGTGTATCCAGGCAGAAGGTCCCTGTTTCTTCTCCCTCATATCTTTAGGGAAAAGTTTAAGCAGTGAGATATGCAGAGCAGGTGAGAGAAGCAGCTGATGGTTAAATGGTTCAGGGTTCTGCCACCCTGAGCTGATAGAGCTGCTTGGCTGAATTTTTTGCCTTCAGCCATAGGCCTGTACAATTAAAGTGTAAACTTAGCCCATCTTCTTAGGAAGTTTTGCAAAGGAGATTCAGAAACTTTAGATGGGGTGAAATGACATTCAAAGGATACATCTAAAAGGCTGATCATCTCCCTGCAAGTGTTAATGTTGAATCCATCACTTTTAACATCCTTTCCTATACAAAGAGGAAGCATAAGTCTGAGTCAGAAATACTTTTAGAAAGATATTTTTCTGCAGACAACCCCTTGGAGATGTCAGTCACCTTAAAATCTTGGTAGCAAAGTAAATGCTCTGCCATTTCCCTTCAGTTGATTAATATGGCTTTTTTATTTTATTTATATTTTTTTATTTTTATTTTTGCTGGTGCTGAGCCTCTGCCTGTCCACAGAAGTCATGTAGCAGCATAATAACATCTCCCATGGTGGTCCTCCCAAGAAAGTACAGGGAACATTGTGCCTCAGGAGAACATCTGGCAGCACTTGGAAGGGGAGCATCAGGTAGTATTCCCTCCATCCCTCCCGCCTCCCCCCATATTTAGAGGTTCACCAAGCCAGGAGAAACTCTGCTGGGGACAGACACAAACTCAGGTTTTCATCACCCTTAGCTGATAGAGCTGGGGTTTGTTCGCACAGATCCCGTTCCCTGCCCCATTCAATGGGAACTACACAACATTACTTACTCTTTGCCAAAACCCGGTTTAGGATAGTTTGAAGTTCAGTTGCAGTCACTTCACAGTCCTAGACAGAAAACAAAACATACTTGACGTATCAACACAAAAATTATTTGCAACAAGTTATATTTGTTTGCTGTCAGATATCCAGAGACTATTTCCCTTCTATATCTAAAGCATGTAAGCCCTTAAGTTTTTTTCTAACACTTTACATTTACTCTCAGATATCACAGGGAGAAGAACTTCAAAAACCATCAATATTTCCTAAATTTTCAAAAGGGAAATAAGTGGTTTGTTAGGCACTATGGTGAAATGACCCATTAAATGGCAACGTTTTAACAGGTTTGACTGAACAAGGTTCAGGAGACCATTTGAGATTTTCCAGGCTGATGAAAACTACAACCAAACAATACTAAAATTGCCCTCTCAAAACTCAGAAAGGTCTTTCTAACTAACTAGATGTTTTCCCTCTCTGGTACCAGTGGTCACTTGTTCATTAAGTGAAAATCTGACGTGACAGCCACAGGCTAGCTCAGCAGGGCTTTGTAGATACTGCTTTTCAAATACAATAAATAGAGAAAAAGCTCAGCCAACAGTTTTCTGATTCCTGGGGCTAAACAAAAAGGAAGGAATTGGCCAGCGAGGCAATTGTCAGAATTATACGATAACTTCACAGGTAATTTATTTCACCGTGGGATAATATTTTCACAGTCCTTACTTCTATCACCCCTATTTTCAAAGTTATTCCCTGCCCTGCATTACCAAGGGGAAAAAAACCACATTTTGCACCAATAAAAGGAACAATGTAGAAAATCTTCTCTATTGTAACATAAATTGAACTGAAGCTGCGAGCTAATAAAAGGGGAGAAATACTTGGTTTTTTGAAGACCAGTCAGTAAAAAGAATCAGCATATGATTATTTGCATAATCATAACAGAGAGGTCTCCATCTTTTTCATTCACTTTAATCCACTTACCTCTCCAGAGAGCTTTTGGAACAGAGTCTTGAACTCATCATCTATATCTTTGTTATCAACATGAGGCTAGAGACAGAGATGACCAAGAGTGTGGTTAACAAGGTAGTTCTGGAAAGCGAGCTGTGGACATTGTAAAGATGCTGTACAGGGATCTATTTGCAGTAACAGCAAATGAGCTCTTGCTCTGCACTCATGGTAGAAAAGAGGGAACTACTTAAATCGTGACCAGTCAGGGGCTGGCTTCATTTGAAAGTAAACACTTCCTAAGGCTGATGAAGAAGTTTTCTTCTGCTACCAAGATAGTTTTATAAAACAGCCACAGAGAAAATGTCATTGCACTTGGCCATAGCCATTCAGCAGTTCCTTGGAAGTCTGCTTTTGCAGTTTCTCTCAGGCTTCAGGAAGACTTTGTTTTTATGGAAAGGGTCATGCTGTGCCCTTCCCACCTTCTCCTACCTGTGCTAGAGGGAAGGACAATCCAATGAGTTCCAGCCCAGTCTACAAGGGTGCAGTTTCTGTGCTATGTGGCCCAGGTACATGAAAATAAATGTGAAACTAAGACATGAATATATGTAAAGAATCTCCACAAACAGAAAGTACTTCTCCTGAGTACACATTCATACTGCAACCCCAGCTCAGGTAAGAAATAAAAATCTTGCTCCTGTTTTACTCCCTACTACAAAGGAAAAGTCTGCTAGGAAAAAAAAGAGAGATTCTCCCAGTTAATTCATCTAACCTCATATGGTTTTGCAGTCACGACATCACCCATCATCCTAAGGGAGAAAATAAAAAAAAAGAAAAAAGGAAAAAAAATAAGAAATCAGAAATTATATGAGTCTACTACAAAATCTTACCTTTAAAATAATTACCAAAAGAGGTTGTTTGACTATAAAGTGTTAAAAAATGCACAGAACAAGCCCCCAGGTTTGCTTCTTCTCATGCTCCCCATCCCACCTCTGCCTGCCCCAACTCTTTGGAGATATTTCCCTTGGGCAATCCAGCCTTGCTGTTCTTGTCTTGCATTCAGATTCCTGCTTTTTCCTTCAATGGCTGCTATTGATACAACGCTTTTTAAAACCATCTCCTCATCATCATACTCCCAAATCCTGCACTCTCTAATTGTGGTAACTTCTACTTCACAAACCTGAGGGCCCTAGTTACCACCTGAGTGCTTTGTGGAGGCCGTCTGAAGAGCCATGACTCTCTGCCATGGATGTGTGTGTGTCACATATGGTAGACTACATAAGAAAATACGTCCTAGAATGGGCCTATTTTGCTGGTTAAGAGCAAAGATTGAGCACAGGGGGTGGGTCAACACCCGACCTCTTCCTTTATATTCCTCACCAGCAGAAGAGGAGCCTTTAGAGAGAAGGTACCCACTGTGTTTTAGCCTGTTTCTCAGCAAAAATGCGCAGGCAGAACTCTCCATTTTTGTAAGGCTCAAAAGTGGACGGCACAATGAGATACTCTCCCAGGGGCAACTTCATGCGGCAGGAGACTTCTCGCAGGTTGATGTAAGGATCAGTCCGGGCTGCTGGTTGGTGCCTTGCGAAGAACGCACGGTTTGCGTGAACATCTGTGTTGTTGTCCAGCTGTGGAAGACGTGGTTTTGTTAGAAACCATTTGGCAGTTCCCTGGTAAGCCAGCCACCCTGTTTTGATTTCAATGCTTTAAAGCCATCTCAAGTGTTTTGTCACGTAAAATAATGAATCCATGAGTGATGGCACAAAAGATAACCACCAGGGTTCTGTCATGGGAAACAGGCAGATAATTAGAAGGGGCAAGGATCTTTCTCTATGAAGATTATCTTTTCACATGCCTCATTAGAATTGGTAATATAAAATAAATAGAAGTATCATAATGTGTGCTCATATCTGATCAAATTAGCACACTGCAAATTGTCCATGTATGGAGCATTTTTTCCTTCCATGGGCTGCTCATGGAAAAAATTAAATTTCAGAATATTTTTTAGCGATTTATGGTACAGAATAAATCTCCTAATTGCACAGGAATTGTAGACTCTGACTTCTTTAAACAGACAGAAAAGAATAGTAAACAGGACAAAGTAGTAGTCATAAGGGTGAGACTTTCGGGGCCACATTTACCCAACTTATATTAGTTTTGTGAAAAACAGTACTTAATTTTTCCTTAATACCAATATACTCTTAAGGAAGCGAAACATTGCACAGCTCATAAAATAAAACACTGACATAAGAAGAAACAGTAGTGTAAGAATAACATCTCTGCTATAAAACTCCTATTCATGACTTCTGCTCCACAAAGACGTCTTTCAAAAAGTGTGACTCAAGGACAGAAGAAGAGTGCTGTGTGGTTGATACAGGGTGGGAAGCATTGCATAGGGATAAGGTTTCTGTCTGTCTAAAACAAGAGCATATAAAGATGTTATCAAATATTGCATAATCATTCCGTTTTTCTGTTGCAAACTCTAGAAAACCATGCAGGTTTTTTCCTCTTTTTTCTGAAGATAAGATTGAATTTGGTATTTTTTCACCAGCCCCATACTTTCTCCTCACTCAATATTAAGCTAAGTGGAGCTGCAAAGATTAAGAAGACAGATCCATATCGTTTTCAATATATAAAGTTCATTTTCCCTTTGCATTTGCAAGGCTGCTAAAAGAACACAGTTAATTGCTACATGGCCACACATTCATTTACTGAGAGAGGAAAGGGGCTGAAAAGACAAGGAAAAATTGGCAGCATAGTCTGCTGGACCTCAATAATGAGTATAGGCTATTCCTGCTGCCAGACACCCCTGGGGTCTCTTTCTTCAGCAATGAAAAGTCTCTTTGCCTCAGTATTGACATCTGGGAGGATGAGGGAAGGTTGAGCAGGGTTTATTCATTACCAGGAGCCCCAGCTCAGAACTGTAAAAAGAAGGGATCGACAGAGTTTGGAATTTCTTCTAAACAACATTGGCTACATTTTCTGCATTTTAGAGAGCAGAGATCCTGTTCTGCCTTCACCTGGACGAAACAGACAAATTCTGATCTCTGTTATACAAACTTAGTGGAAACCAAATTTCAACAAGTATAAATTAGGTCAAGATTTGGAGTCAGATATCTGTAATAAATCCTTGTGCCACAGTCCCTTGAAAATGGTTATTTATAACTTGAGATATTGGTCCAGTGAGATGTCATTAGTCAAGAAGAAGTCTTCCAAATTCTCCAGTGCAATAGGAGGTGCCCATGTGGAGGCTAGAAGTCTTCAGCAGGAATTACGTACCTCCTGAGGAATCTGAAAGGAAGGGAAAGAGCTGATGTTAAAGGGCTGCTATACATCTCCATCTAGAAGTAGGGAGGGAAAGTCAGATAAAGCCTCCTTCAGACACCTTCTTTTTTCATTTTCAATTACATCCACATATTACAGTATCAGATATACATGAAGTTCTACCTTGTCCTAGAGCAGTTTCAAAGGAAAATCAGAATCTTTATCCAGAATCTATAGAATATTTAGTTGCTTTTCTCCCGATATGTTGTTGTGAATTACTCTGTTGGTTGGCAATATTTGAGTAAGCTCAGTCAGGATGGTCAACAAGTTAGCCCTGCTTTGCTAACCAAAACTAGAGAATTTATTATAGCAGACCTAAAATCTGCTAGTCTACTGTTATAAGAATATGATGAAAATGTAAGGCTACTGTCTCTAGCAAGCAGCCTGAGGACGATGGGATTGTTGTGAGGCAATTATAACAAGTAGTGGATTTCAAGCTTTGGCCCTTCTTACATTAACTAAATTGCTATGTTACCTTGTACCTCCAAATATAAGGTAGATTTTTGAAAGGAATTAGTTGTCATGAGAGCACTGATTCCAGTGACAGCCAAAGAGAATGTCCTCCCAGGATCTGAAAGAGCTTTTAAAAATATCACCCCTACAATGACTGTGGGACCTGAGTGACCCCTAGAGACCTCAGGGGTTGTTCCCTATAACCAGCACAGTAGCAGGCAGGAGCTGGGTGATGGGTACACATACAGTTATCGTCAGTAGGCATTTTGAGCTACGTGACTTACAAAAGCTCTGCAGGGCAGGTAGACCTGAACATGCATCTTTTCACCTTCTCCTCCAGAGAGCTCTGATTTAGATGATCACCCATGCTGCCCTAACTGGACCTCCTCAGCCACAGCATCAGCTGCAGGGATGTAAACCGACAACACTGAGTGACCCAAGGAGCTTGGTTCGTAGCTGTGTTTCTACCTGAGGTGACTTAGCAGTCATGTTTTTCCAAAAACGTTTACAACTTAAGAGTCGCTTAAGTGACTTAAGAGCCTACTATGGATCAGAACACAGAGGATGCAGATGGGATGGATTAAATGTAAAGCACTAAAGCTTCTCCAGCACCGTACTCAGTGATGCCAGAGGACAGACATCTGTAATGTGCAAATTCAGGATGCTGAGGGTGTTTGGCACCATGGAGAAGGCAGCTCCATGTGCTCAGTGAGAACCATGTGTGCATGCAGACACTTAGGCACTAGGGAAAACCCTTCTTAGTTTTGAACCATCCTGCACAAGATGTATTAGCAAAAGTCGGCCATTGCCATCTGCTCCAACCTGTGCTCACTAATGCTCTTCATCCAGTGAAATCTACACAACATTTAATTGCTTTTCTTCACATATGATATTAGGAATGATAATGGAAATTTTTATGGTTGCTTCTCTCCCCTCACATCACAGAAATTAGAGGTTATACCATAGATTTTTTTTTCTCTACATTATATTTTTAGAGACAGAAGCAACACTGGGAAAATCAGAAAAAAAACCCCAAAATTACTGAATCAGAACAATAGTATATGGTAGACAATGAATCAAAAAAAATTGAAAAGCAAGTGAGAAATAATAACGAAAAAGAAAGTGACTACTGAGTAGTAACGATAGGCTGTAATCAGAAACACTTATCTGGAATTGCCAGGCACCCTGAGCGTGCCCCCACTCAGATTTTGTAAGAGAAGACTCTCAATGACACTGTTGGTAAATTACTGGGTTTAGTTCTACATTGCCATCTTGTTAAAGTGGGACAAAAACTGAGCCTAAATTTATTTGCATCTTCCCATATTATGTGGGTCAGAAAGAAAGGAGAGAAGGAATTGAAAAATTTTGCAAAATCCAGTCCTTACTGAAGTGTAGTGCTGAATGTCAAGATGTAGCATATTGCAAATCTTTTTCCAGCATAACAGAGCAGGAAAGAAAGCCTTTAAAATAAGGAACAAGCTTTACCTGATAGAGTGAATAACCAATACTAAGCAGGCCTTCTCCCATTCTCTTCTGTCTCCTGCGGTTCTTCTGCATCAAGCCCACCACTATAGTACAGCATGGCTCATTCAAACCCCCTTCATGGTCATCATCTGGTTCATCCAACCGGATTTTGAACTGGGGATTGGTCCAGTATGTTGCTAAGAGTTCCCAAGGTGAGACAAAAAGGAGAAGACTTTGCAGTCATTGTAGCCAAGATGGCTGTCTCTAGACCTGCAGAGAATATCTCTTTGGAAGGACTTTTGCCTGGAGTTTCTCCAGTTCTTTCCATTGAGTTATACGGGTTTGTGTTTCCACAGATATGCTGAGTATCAATTGGAACCACGGGAAACCAAATCACCAAGGTATTTCCTGGGAACTAATGACCAACAGGGAGGAGATGATATTGTTAATTGCAGGCAGTCATTTATCTCCAGAAAATGTCCTTGGCTGAGGCTGTTAATGTCGCAAGAGGACCAAATGCCAGACAGCCTCTCCAGAGGTCTAACCTGAAAATGAACGGGAAACAACACTGCCACTGAACCGTGACACTTTCCCAGCCTACTCAACCCTTCAGAGGATTACTCCAGCCAGTAGCAAACACCATATAAGCAGGAAAAGCAGACAGAGAGAAAAAAAGAATATAGCCACAAATTAACTGCTTAGTGGGTTGGTAATCCCCGATGAGGAAATAAGTGTGAATTAGATCTTCATTTAGACTGCCAAGCTTTCGCTTACAGCAGAAATTGCTGCACCTCCAAGCCCTTCCCACCAAAACCCCCTCCAGCTCACAAACACTTATTTTTTGACTGTTGTGTCTGGGATTTCATCAAATACCCATTTGGCTGGGTCTTCACCTTGGTAGTTTTGGCAGCCTCCAGCAGTCGAACCCCGTCTCCACTGTCCATTAAACAGGGTCAGGTCCCACTTATTGACCTCATTGTTTGTCAGTGTGTCAGGAGTCAAGTTGCAGATCTCAAGGCGGGTAAACTGCCTTTGAAAATCCGAAAATGCCATCCTGGCACAGAAAAAGATGAGGGTTAGTCCATCAGCCTACAACAGATGAGGCAACTGCAACTGGACACCTCTCCCAGCTGGGCAGCAAATGTTGGTGCTACAGAGCTGCCCAAAGCCGCATTTAATTGAATTCTGACACTTGGAACTGGCTTTTGGGAAACAAAATTACCCGCTCCCTAAATGAGCTGTATCTTCTGGAGACAGTCATCCTCAATGGCTGTTGCACATTATGGGCTCAGTCATACCATTTTCTGTCATCCCTGGTTGTGGGCAATCCCTCTTGCATCATGCCTCATAAATAAATTCACTGAAACTCTTGAAATAATATGTGAGAGGAGATTCCATTTAAAGGGAGTGAGACTTGACCTTTATGAAAGCATCACTCTGTAGGAAAACAGCCTCAGTTTGGTGTTTTGCTTTAGTCCTATCATTGATGCTTGTTTTCACCATTCCTAGTAGGTTTGCATGAGTGACAGACCTTGATTGCTTCATGCTGCAAGCAGAGGTCTGCTCTCATTTCTCAGTGCCTGATGGCCCACATAGCTGATTGCACTGGAAGATGGTGGCCGTTTATCTTTCCAGTCTAGAACAGAGTGACAGGGGTTCAGTACCAATCCATATAATCAGATAACTGGGACAGGATAGGCTTTCTATTAGGTCTGAGTAAACAGACTCTTCCCAAGCTGGTACTCTGAACTTTTTCATTAGCGTGTTGCATTTAGGCAAAAAAACAAACCTCAGACTGTAGAGCAGCTGAGGTTCATTCTTGCCACCTCATTAATTTTATTACCATCTGGTCTCTTTATTTTGGATAAGCACTGAGTTATGCAAGCTCTAATAAAAGGTAATATTTGAATAGAAAGGGAGATAAATAAGAGGCTAACAATGCACGAATGTCATTATTAACCCCCTTGGTGCTGGCAGGTTTTTTCCATCCAACTGAAAGGACTGCTTAAAGCACATAAAATGTCCAAAAGAGTAAGCTAAATGAATAATTCTCACCAAAACTCTCCATCATCGACTTGCTTATCCAGAGCCTGTTTTTGTTTGGGATCAACATAATTCCATTCAGGAGCACTGCAGTCAGAGCACAAAAGCAAGCTGTTCAGTTGTTGCGTTTTATTTTATATGAGATCAGAGTTAGATTCTCTCTTAGGCTGATAAAAGAGTATATATTTCTTCAACAAATAGACTTTGTGCCCCTCCAAAAAAATGGTACACACTGCAACCTGAACTATGCTGGGCTAGAATCAGACTGCAACCATATTTGCAACAAATAAGTCTTAAATTGAATCTCCCCTGCCAGGTGCCAGAATGTACAAACATTGCAGACTGGCTGGATTAGGAAATTCACAGCCTGAAAGTCAGTCAGGGCTTCTCCACTATCAGATCTGTTGGGGTGCTTGATATTCTGCCTAGGAAAAATAATACACTCTTCATTTTGGGGGTCACAAAAAAACAGGAAAGCAAAAAGGTGGAATTAGAAAATATACTACAGAACATAGCATTGCTCTCTCTTCTCATTTTGATGTTAATATGCTCAGGATGAATTCCACTCTGATCTGCTCCCACATGACAATGCAGTTCCACACCTGCCTCAGCAGGGTTGTCCTATGGCAAAACAGGTGTGACAAAATCAGGATACAGCATGTGTGTGTGCCTGAGGCACCTTATCTTGGGGCTGAGCAAAGCAGCTCTGATAAAACTAAGACTAATTGAAATGCTTATCTCTATTTTCTACCCTTAATTATGATACATCAGCACCCAGGCTGCAGTCAGTCAGGACAGGAAACCGAAATCTCACAGTGTTGCATGAAAAAATATATTGTGGCCCAAATGAAAGTAAAATTTATGTCATTCTGAATATAAAAATGAAAGAGGTGTTGATACTGTCATGCTCCTGAGATTCCAAGATATTTGAGGCCCAGACAGGTTCAGAGAGATTTTCAAAGTTCTGTGTCCTTAGCTTAGTCAACCTCCTCATTTTTTCAAGGTTCTCAAGTAGATACTAAATACTGGTGTGATTTAGAGCTGAGCAACCTTAGAGTTGGAGCAGAGGCACAGTGGTTTATCCCTGCTGTAACTCTCAGGAACAGGACTGGTTTGTATACTTTACTAAGGTCCTGGCACCATTGCTAGGATCAGTTTGAGAATAGTTGTCTTGCAAAAAGAGGTGGGTATGGTTTCCATTGGGCTGCTCACAATTAAAACAAGGGCTGTTCTATTAGAAAGCTTTGCCTGAGGCAGGTAATAATGTCCACTGGACAGAATTGATCAATATCTAACCTTGGTTATAAATTAATAGTGTTTTATTCCAACTGATTTAGTATCTCTCCTAGATGTGGTTTGTGATTGGATTAACTGCATAGTCTCAATTTAATTTTTAATAGATTCCAAAATACACCAAAGAGAGAGAAGCAAGGGCATATAAAAACCTACTTATCACTCCAAGCTCCAGTCCATTCTACTTCACCCCAGGGATTTCTAAGCCTCACTAGTTTCTCTGGCCGTCCTCGGTAATATACCTAAAAGATTCACAACAAACAGAGCCTGAACACTTCCATTATTCCAATCATCACAGGGCAATTGCTTTTCAGACAGGATAAAACATGATTTGTACTGGAGTGATGCAGCCATTACAATTTGCAATAGTTAAAAGACACCTAGATGCCTTCCACCCTTATTTTACATTATCCGATGCCACCAAGTGAGCCATTAGCTGCAGCACTCACCATTTCATATAATGACAGCAACCTGCAAGGAAAAACATCAGCTACAAAACAGCAGAATATCTACATCCTCAAAAGCAGGAGATATTGCACAACACAGCAAGGTTGGAAAGAGGTTATCCGGCACGGACATCTCTGTAACAACTCCAGTTTCAGAGGAGTGGGAATATCTGGGGCTCACTGCAAAGGTGAGACTAACAGGAGACTTCATTAAAGAGGCTTTTACTCCTTTCCCATCAGTGCTGACTGGCAAGGTACTTGCTCCCACACAGTATAAACTCGTGGGAAACAGCTGCCTCGTTTCCTGCTTCAATTTTCTGTACCCTCTGTTTTGGTAACAGCCTGGCCCACCTTTACATGTTTACATGCCTGTTGGTACAGCATAAGTGGCGGACTGCACATTGTATTCCATATAATTACAAGTATAAAGATACAGACCTGGCTAAATATTGTAGGTACTGCCTTTTTTTCTCTGTAAGAGGGTGCATAAGTTAGCAACATTTTTATTTGGTCAGTCACAGCAAGACAGAAAAGTTGAAGGCACTGCAACCCCAAGCTGGGCTGCATGATGGCCCCAGAGAGGCTGGCTTACCTCCTCTGCTCCAGTGATAGAGTAAGCATGGCCCTTTACCAGCTTCAGACTTGTGATTGCTTCTATTTCAGCTGCAGCAGTTATCTGAGACAATAAAAGTATGCACATTTATGACTATATATTGTGTATGAACTCAGCTTTCATGAACAAGTTAATACGGGGGAAGATATCCAAAGTGGTATGCACAGTGAATACCAATATTCTTGATGCAAAGTATACCAAACAAAGGTGAGATCCACAGCAAAAGCTCACCTCTGCAGTTTCATGCCCCTTAATATGAAGCCCTAGCACAGAAGAAATTAAAAAATGTATGATGAAATCTAAGTCTAAATCCAATTACCAGCTCAGGTAACACACGCAGTCATCTGCAAAGACACGTTCCTATGACCATAGGCCTAGCATGCCTCAGTCGAGATCTAGTATGTCAAAATTTGAACTCTGGTAATTCTACATGCCACAAACCAGGATTTCAAACAAGGTACTGGAACAGGATGTGAAAGGTGTGAAGTTTCTAAAACATGTTCAAACATCATCTGTAACTTGAAATTGTTTGTATTACAGGTGTCAATAATCTCTAGGACTGAAAACCAAGGCCAGAATCAGACTACAGGCTACAACAAAGTGTCTCAACAAGTTTGTCTCCAGCAATCGAGTGCCCGGAGCTGAAATCATACAAAATTTGAGTGAGAAAAGATACTCAGAGAATGAAAAAGGAGTTCAGGAAGACCAGCACAGAAGAGCTGTTCATGGTCCTAAGTATTATCCCATGCCATCTTGTAAATAGGGAATCATGATGAGAGTTGGTTATTTAGAACTTTGTTCAAAGTTTTTATTACTGAAATCAATAAAGGTTTCACATTAACTGGGATTTGCTTTTATATCAGCCCTTCATAGCTATATCTAACATTGGTCTGGGCTTTGGTTACGGTATGAACCAGAGCCCTGACGAGTAAGGAGAGTAAAGCTTTGTCAGCCTCTTACATCAATGGAGCAGCCAAGCAGCGACCCAGCTCTCAGAGCCTTCTGGATGATTTGGTACAGGTTCGAAGGAGCCCTCCGCAGCTCATAGGACTCAGAAATGCCTCCAGTAAAATCCTCAAAGCCCTCCATAGTGGACCCTCCTGTGAGAGCCTCATAAGAGCCGTTCAGCCTGTGGGAGAGATAACAAGAACTATACAAGGGGCCATCTCCACCTGTAAGCACAAGGCACCACAGAAGGAAGGGTTTATCATTTCATATCTCTCGAATTGGGTGTGACCCAGGGCATCAGAATTAAAGCCTCTTGAAACAGACAGTTGGCAACACCCTTTTTATATATCTAGAGGGAACTGTAAATGATGGGTGGAACAGAGGCTGCATCTGAAGGAAGTGTGCTGTGATTAACACCACAACGCTTGGGCCATCAGCAGCTGCACCCCCAGGAGTGCTGCCTCCTGCTTAGCCAACCTTACTTGGCATAGGCCTTCTCCAGCAGCGCGCTCCAGAACTCGTTGCCTTCCTCCGAGTGCACGAAGACCAGCTTCCCATCCTTGGTGGGCAGCCTGTCATCCACTACGACATCCACCCACTCCCCGTACTGCCAGAACTGACAAAAAAGAAGAAAGGAAGAGATGATGAGGGCTGGTGTGTCCATAATAGCTCCACACTACCATTTTCCTGGCCCTTCAATTGTCATCAGTTCCTCCTGCATAAGTCATTGTAGGGCTTCATTCCTATGGTGGATTCCTTTCCTTTGTAATACAGACAAACTGCTCCCAGCCCTGTGGAGCGTTCAGTAGTTTCCTAGTGCTATATTAAATTTTGCTGATGAGTAATATTAACAGCACGTTAATACTGTTGCATGTAACATCAAAAACACTGTTACTGTGCTCCATGTAGAGTTTCCATGGCAGAGAATCCAGGCAGCTAGCATATAAACAGAATACTCTAAACTACCTTAAGGCTCAATCCTTAAGAAGAAAAAACAATTCCCCTGCAAAAATGCTTCAGGGAGTGGTCATCTAAAGGGAAAGCACTCAATAGTGCTAATCCCTTCTGGAAATATTGGAAAATGTGTGAAACATGGCTAATGCTAATTTTTTGCCTCAAAGTTAGCAATACTTATTCCAGAAATTGATGCAGTACTGAAAGAAGATAAGATAATTCACACCATAACACTGTAAGGTGAGCTGGTAGAAGAGATAGGTATGCATTCTATAACTTCTGTCCTCATAGAACAGCTCCTTCAGCTTTGCAGGGTGAATCTACACTGCTCACACCTGAGCCTAACATCTAGGCAAAGCAGGTTGGCTAAATCCTGAGACAGGGGCTCTGCAGACAAGGAAATACAGGCAAAACAAGGGAAGGGAAATCAGCCTGAATCCACTTCCAGCAGTTGGCAGTAACAGAATTTGGTTTGTGCTCACACACCCTGATGCTTCAGCTCAGTTTACAAAAACTGTATCTTTCCTTTCAACTCTGATACAGTAGAATCTAGCCATTGAGCAGGTCTCATTTAACATTATTCAACTCTGTTCTTCTTTCCTTTCTCTGTGCTCCATCAATTTAACTTATACACTGTAATTTTTGATTATTTTTCCTGTTCCAAACAAACAAAAAAAAACACCAAAAAATCCCACATGCTGCTTCTAGCTAAATCCTAGCATTTCCCACTTTTATTCTCAATGCCCTGATCATATAGGTACCTGGAAATGGAAGATTCCAGCATAGTCCTTCTGAAAACTCTGATCCTTAGGAACAACACGATGCAGAACATCTGGATTCAAAGTGAGAGATGCAATGGCAGCTAGGAGCCAGCAATCACCTAAAACCACACACGTTACAAGGCAGAAAATTTCATTAGTAAATAGGGGTTTGCCAAGCTGATCAGTACACCATTAAGTCACACTCTCATCCGGACTAAAATGTCAACATTAAGAGCTATGCGAGGTCCTGCCAAAGCCAGTATTAGTTCAGTAATCCGTTCTTCTTTTGTTATTTATCTCTTTTGCTCATTTTCCACTCACCCAAACCATATGTGTACCTTGGGGCCTCTGGGGCTGACCGTGGTGGTAATTTCGATGGTTTAGTTTGTGCTTTGCTGTTTTGATTTTTTAATGGAGCTATGAAAACAAGCTGCTTCACCTAAGGTTGTTAATGCCGTCAGGAGACCAAGAACACAGCCAGAGGGATAAGGAATTTGTGGTAGGTGGGTTGCAAAGCATGGCTGGGCAGGACAGAGTTAATGACTTCTAGTACTCTGACTAGACTCAAGCCAGCACACCTGGGGGAGACAAGGACTTAGAAGATGCCTGAAGAGGGCAAAAGCTCTGTGTTGATAGAAGGATGGTGAGACTTCCCTTCATATCTTTTGGAGAACATCCAATGGGCAGCAGGAACATTTGGGGGGTTGTTCCTTCTTAGCCCGTTTCTTTGAAGGTCTGAACTTGAACCAGCACACCAGGGCTATTACTAGAGATTTGCCCAGGAGTCTAATGGAAGCTGGAGTCTCCAGCAACCTTTGCAAGGAATTAAGTCCTTTCTCTGGCCTACTCCTTATCCTGGAAAGGCTGGGCATGCCCAGCCCTCCCTGGAGCCTGTGTTTGTCTCAGCTGGAGCTGTTTGCTGGGTTGGTTGCCTGTTTGTCGTGGGTGGGAGGCCAATCCACCCAAGGTGGTGCCCCTGGGAGACTCAGTGACTCATAGGTTTCTTGAGGTGTTTACGTACTGCAAACAGCAGGAGGAACTTCTGTGATTCTGTATTATTTCTGAGGTGTGCAGAAAGTCTAGGAAAACAAAATTGCTCTGAAGGTACTAACATTTTCTTGGTTCCCTGTGGATTATCTGTGCTAAGACACAGTTTCTTTGTGCAGGTGCATATTCTGCAGAAGGAACTGGCACAACAGCTCTTGCGCCAGAGGAAATAAGCTAATTGAGAAACCAAGGAAAGAGTTTAATGTGCAGCATGATTGAAAAACCTAGAGCAGCAGCTAATTCTTTATGTTAACTCGGGCTATATGATTTAGTGGTGTGATGAAAACAACTGCAAAAGTAAGATATAGGGGCTGGGTGCTCTCTGCTGCCTGTACCCCACGGGGAGGTACCCAGGTGCCTCCTGTGAGCTGAGCAAGAGGCAGCTGTTTTGAGTTAGGCAAGCAGTGATGTGAGAAACACTTGTGAAGAAGTGCCCCTGGTGCGATGACCTGTAACCACTAGAGCTGGCTGATCGCATTATGGATCCAAAACCGTGACCCACCTCGTGTGCCAGCCCAGGCGTTTCCAAAGAGGAGGAAAAAACCCAGTATTAGTATGTGGGGTGCTGTTTGAGCCTTCACCTGGGATTGCTCTGCCTTATCTTGGCTGCCACATTCAGGAAAGAGCATTCAGGCTGGAAGGGGACAGAAAACGGCTGAATTGTCTGTCTCTTCCCCATCCACCTGCATTTCTTATGAGAAGAGGTTAAAAAAAATTGTCCTGCTCACCCTACACAAGTGGCATTTGAAGAAGTGTGAGCCAGGTTAAATGCTCCTTTGCAGAAAAGCTCTTTGAGGCAAGAGCTCTCAGTTGAGAGATAATATTTCCTTTGCAGAAGAGAAGATAAAATAAAAGGGTTGTGACATTTTTAGAGTGGAAATAGAGAAAGGTTGATGCTGTGCATAAAGAGAGTGTGGAAGCCTCAGCCTCTAAAACAACTACAAGCAAAAACCTTCTCAAGATCATCTTCAAACTAATTGTTTTAAAAACAGTTTTTCATTCTGTGGGAAAAGGATCAACCTGCTGGCCTGGAAGTTTCCTCATAGCCTTAGTTACCTATGTGTAAAACAAGAAAAATTAGGAGAGCACAAGGTATGGAAAAAAAAGGCTTTAAGAACCTCCTCTCTCAGGGAAATGTAGATACAAGAAAAAATGAGACTAAGAACACTCAGATCTGCTTTGTCTTTATTTCTTTGAGGCTTTCCTTGGTACAGGTGTATGCCTTATGCTGTTATAATTTCTATTTTCCTTTGAGAGGTAGAAATAATAGTGATAAGTCTGGGGAATCAATTTTCAGAGGAGGAGGATGAAAAGCCGTATCAAGTCAGAACTGAAATCCTCATTTTCTGAACTACCCCAGATTTTCTTGCTGCCCTGGCTGTTCCTGGTATGCTGTGCAGTGCAGAAGGTTATTTCTGAGAAGGTGGCAAGATGGGGGTCCCTGTTGTGTCCCTCCACTCACGGGGAGACCAGAGATCGCCTGCAGCCGTGACAAGTTAGTGCTCTCCCAATGTGCAATATCTGGAAGGGTTTCCCCTTTCTAGTCTAGACCAGGATTTTACAGCCAGTGAGCAAGAAACTACTGCAGGCTTTGCTGAGGATGGTGTACGTTTGATGCACAATTAGGCAGAAGATTCAGTGAAATGAGGGGGGTTTACTTAAATATGTTATTTACTTCCCTGACTCAGAACTAAATAATTTCAGAACCTTAAACCCATAAGATGCCAAATGCAGCGTGAAATGCTTTATGGCTATCTTGCAGCATAAATTAAATTTTTATCATCTGGGAGGGTGAGCGATGTGGGTGCTTCCACCTCTCTCAAACACACCATGGAGTTTAACCTCCTGTGGAAGCATTTAGGGTCAAGTCTGCTCAAAGCATGCCTGGAAAGAATTGTGTTGGAAGAACTGCAGTGGCAAACTTGGACTTAAAAGTAGTTATGCCTGCCTTGAGCAATGAAGAGTCCTGTCTCTAAACCTTACTTTGGGGCCTAATATCTTTGACTAAGCTTGTGCCTGAACAAATATCAACTGTGGCTCCAGAAAGGAACCAGCTGGGAATTGGCTGCTGTGCAGTAACTTGATAAAAAGGAATGTTTGCACGGGGTGTCTGAATGTAGATGGTTTGGGGGCATCTTTTATATAGCAGTGATGCATGATATTCAAGGTCCTGTGATATTTACTTTAAGACAAATTAAAGAGGATGTAGGAATCTGTCCATATCAAGGAGCTTTCATGATGGAGCCTAAACCACATGGTTTGCCTCTTACCGTCTTACACACCACAATGGGATCCTGGCCTATTAATAAGCCTTCTCAGCCCCACTGGATAATATATTACTCCTTCTAAAAAAGGTGCAACTTGACAGCGCACATTCCTTTTTTCAAAGTTCAACATAATTTTTCAGGCAATACATTTCAGAGTTTTGTTTGTGATTGTGCCAAAAGCACAGGGCAACAGCACCAGTTCCACAGATAGGCAGCTTATGTAGGACCACTCAGACTTGTCCTGATTCAGCTGAAGTTTATGAGTAATCTTTCAAACTGTAAGGAAATTTTTATTCCCTTCCTAAAAAGTGATTTTTTTTTGAGGGAGAGGAAAAGAGCCCAATTGACCAATTAATTAAATTAATTATTTACAATGTATTTCAAATAAACTTATAGTCAGAAAAATAATAATATCAAAAAGCATTTCTGCTCGCTCTATGTGTTTAAAGTTGTAGCCGTTTAGCTTATAAAAATAATTATTTTTTTTAAAAAGCCTTCTCAACATCAACCCTGTGAAGCTATATCACCTATGGCACATAACTGCTTCTGCTCAGTCTCAGTTCACGAACCAAAGTTTCAGACAAGTGCCAATTACCGTGTTTACTGCTGCTGCTGCTGAATGTCCTAAAGAGAAGCCAGCTTGATTCCTGGATCTGAAGTAATTTGTAATGGTGATAAAGTGCATTTTATTTATTTATTTATTATTAAGCAATTCTGACCTTGAGTTTGTGGTGCAAAGAGTAAACATGAATCCTAGCTGTGCCTAGCTCCTGTGTCTGTGTCCATATATAGAGAATTACTTTGACTGTTAGTGCACTTGAAATAAAATCACTTGCTGCTCACAGATGTCCTGAGATGGCTCGTGTTCTCAGTGCTACCCAGGCACCTTCTGGTTTACAGAGATAATCGAATTGCTGCAAAGAATAATGAATCCTTGGTGACCTGGGAGCTGAGCAACTCCTCACTATTGATGATGTTTACCCAAGCATGCTGCACTTGCAGAGGCCATAAAATAAATGAAAAATTTGATTAGTTTCAGTTGCTACAGAGCTGTGCTCAGTTTCTGTTTAGCTACTATTGAAGTGTCTAGATGCAGAGCATCTAAACCCTTCTTTGACCTAGAGATAGTGAGTTTCAGCCAAAAGTCCAAGTCTCTGGTTCCAAGATTCAACTGGACAGCACAGAGGCATTTCTCTCCTGGCTATATTCTGACTGTATATCTGCTATTTCAGCAATGCCTGGTGTTCAGAAGGGATGTAAGTACAATGCTGTGGGTCTTGCTTCCTGGATTGTCGGGCAGCTTTGACTCTCAGCTTTAGTCTCTGCTGGAAGCCTTTCTTCAGAGCTCGTAGGACCTAGGGCATCACACTAGATATCAAGGAAACACTGACCCACTAGCTTATAATTTATGGCAATGCAGCCTGCCTTTGCTTTGAGATTTGTAAAGGCTTACTGAGGTTTTCTATGGAAATGAATTATGCTCTGCAGTTGTGTACAGAAAGGCAAAGGAGAAGCCAGCGAAGGAACAGGCTTTCTTCTCTTTGGGGATCTCAGAGTTGTCAGTGAAGGCATTTTTTGACATCTGCAAGATATATCTGCTAGAACTCAAATATCCCTGAGCCATGGGACTGACATGAGAAGGGCCATACATTAATGTCTAATAGGAAAACAAGTGAACAAACCCAGTGCCATTAAGTACTGCCCCACCTACAACCGCTTCAAAGGTTCCCTCAACAGGTATCAGCTCTGTCTCAGAGCTGTCAGGCTTTGGTTTGTTCCGTATGTGTAATCTCCTCAAATCTGCCTGTAGGACAAGACATGCACAAAGCGTGTATGGCGTCAGCTCCTCAGCTGGTGTGAACCGGTGCATCTGCCTTGGCGTTGGGGAACCCCTCCAGCTGCCAGCCCGGGCCAAAGGACCTGCAGTGCCTGGAGTAGCCTCTGAGCGTTCCGAACAAAAGGCAGCTCATGAATATAAATAGGATGGATCTGGAAAGCTCATATTAAACTGAGAGGTTTTCAGTTTTATATTATTTAAATTAAATTTATGCCACTTACTTCTTAAGAAATTCTGCAAACAGTTCTTGGGTTAACTTATTCAGATAGCTGCAAGAAAACTTCATAAGTCACCTTTAATAACTGAGACTATGTGACTGCATTTCAAGTTGTTACTAGGCTATCAAAAAGACATGGTTCAAAGAATGTTTAAAATATTTCAAGTCTTTCAAGTTCCCATCAAACTTCCCAAGCTGATACTCATCTAGCTTACGCTGTTGTCAAAGAAATAAGTTTAATGGAGTGAGACCAGCTCTGGGTTTTCTTGTTCCTTTTGTTCATATAAACCCAGACCAGTAGTGTTATTTTTAAAAGAAAAGAAATGTGTCAGAAAAGATTATTAAAAATAGGCTCTATTTCCCTCAAGGACTTGTTAACCCGTCACATACGTGGCTTATGTAAATATGTAATCAGGGTCTGTTTCAATGGAAGTGTTTTACATGAGGGTTTTAGTAACAAGGACTTTGATATTCAAGGTATTGGATCAAATACCAAAAAACCTTAGTATGCCTCAGAGATGTAAAGCAAATACCTGAATACTAGAAGGGAAGTCCCATGCCTGAAGTTTACTTTTGTGAAGGGTCAGTGTGTGCAGAAGCAATTTTAACCAGTCTTGCAGAAACAAACTGAATTATCTTTCTTTTTTCTTTTCTTTTTTTCTTGTCTTTATTTTTTTTCCTATGAGAGAGCAAGAGAGGGAAAAGCAAGCTTCTGCTAAAAGCAGAGTCAGATTTCAGGCTTTTCTTCTAGGTTTGGGGTAGCTTTCAGGACTAGCACTTGGGGTACTGCCTCCCAAAAGCTGGCTTTGGGAAACCTAGAGCCAGACACTATCCCCAGATTCCCGGGAGGTTTTTGGGTCCAGTTCTGTTGTTACCATTTGATGGATTTTGGCACCACTCTCTAATGAAAGCCCTTTTAGCACGAAGAACCAGGACTCCACAGAGACATTCAGCAGGTAACAAATAGAAAAGGGCTCAGAATATTAGTATTCAGTTTCTAGGCTAAACACAAATAACACATTGACCTCTTCTAGTTTAAGAACAGGTGATATTCTTCAGTCCTATAGCTTGTAAACTGTCAAGGAAAATGAGGTTTTACTTCAGGCTTATGATCTTTTTTTTTTTATGCTATTATAGAAACTTCCCAAATAGGAGGTGACAAGAAATGTCTCTTTTATTACTGATCCGAACCATTCTCCTAAAATAGAGTAAGTGATTTCCCCATACTCTGTTCCAGCATCCACCAAATAAATATCCTGGAGCACGTATACGATTGGGCATCTTATTTTTAGCCTTTGGAGTATAAGCCCACACACCAGGGAATTTTTTACCAATTGCTTTAATGGTGCTGTGTTTACAAGACCAGCATTGATATTATTTATTGCCAATGACTTGCAGAAATTGTTTGAATCTCATTTGCACAATGGATGGGCTGGAAGACTAGTGGGGTCAGAAGTACTGCAGTTAGCAGCACAGGAGGGAGAAAGGCTGATTTCTCTGTGTCTAATCTGTCAAATTCTCATTACCAGAGCTTCAGCCTTCCCACCTCTATATGTAGTCAGGAGAGGTTGCTGCTGCTGTCTTCTGCAGGTGGATCTTATCAGAGAGGCAGGCAGGGAAGGCGGCTGCTGCTGCAGCAGCTATTTGAAGGGGGAATCAAGTCCCTTTACAGCTCCCTTCTGGCTGCTTGCATAGCAGCTCTGCTTAGCCAACAGCAAGCATTGGAGAAAGTCGTGTAAGACGTTTTCTATGACAGATCTCCAGGAGAGGATGAGTGCTGCCTGAGAGACATCTCCTCTGCTTCAGGCCTTAATCTGGGGAGCTGAGCAGCACTGCCTTTTTTGTCTGTGCTGCACAGTGTGCCTGGTTGCTCCTGTCCTTGCTCACAGCTCTGTGCCAAATGCTTTACAAGCAGAAGGAGCATTCAGCATGAAGGGCTTGGAACATTTTGCTTGTTGTGGATCATATTACAAAGTTTATGTGCTCTGTTCATTTTTTATGATGTGGTCTTTGTTTCTAACTCCTGCCTGGACCATCCTGCTTGGCACAAAATGGAACATCATAGACCCAGCCTCTCTACTAAACCAGTTCCTGCTCTGTTCTTTGGTTATTGTGTATTTGTTTTGTGTGAAACTGAGGCTGAAATTTGGTCTGCATCCCAAATAAAAATCCCTACAGACTAGGCTGCAGGGAAAATTTCCCTGGCATCCCTTGTCCCCTGAGTCTTTGTAGCTGCTTTGGCTGGATGGGCACAAAGCCCACTGTCTTGTTTTGGGGCAAGTGCCCTCATAATTAGGTACAACTCTGTCTTAAGATTACAAGAGCAAGCCAGTCACACAATTAGCTTCCCATATCCAGGAGACAATTTGGTGTCTTCCAAGTCTGACATAGCTCTTACAAGCCTATATATACTGTCTCAGGCAGCAATGCTGGTACATAAGTCCCCTTCTTGAGTCTCTGCCTTTCCCCATGCTATGTCTGGGAGATAACCAATAAAATGGTCTGTGTATGAGGAGTTTCTAAATGAAGCTTCTTTTTTTCTTCTTCTTCCAAAACAAAATTCAGAAGCACTGCACCTACCCAGCTCTCCTTGGCAGACATCTGTTCGGGTAGCTCCTCCAATTATAAACTGAGGGTTGGCACATAACTCCTGAAAAGACACAATATCGAAGTTTGCATCACCCTTTCTGGTTTGAAAAGTTCCCTTTTCTTGTTCCTTGTTTCAATATTCAAAAAATATTAAACACTTTCAACATTTCTTAAAAAATATGTCCTTTCTCTTGTCTCTGATGAACATGGTCCCAGGACAATATTTCCTTATTAAAATGAGGACTGCGTGTAGTCTTTTGACGCAAATCCTGCAGCCCTTTGCTACTTGAGACTATTAGCGGTGTTACTGAGAAGTTTTGCTACTGTGGAGACAGGTGAAAATTCAGCCTTGGCGTTCATATCTTACTTTATCTTGCTGAGATTTCGGCTCAAGCAGCACGAGTGAGTGTGTGACTGTTGCTGCTGCCTGTGCCACTGGAGCTCTGGTGAGTTTCCACTGCCAACAGTGTGGAGGATGTTCCCCAACCCTGACCCTGCTTACTGGGAGGCCAACCACGCAAATGCTTTTATTAGCAACAACCCTCCTTTCTTTCTGGCCCTTTGGGGCCAGCCAAGTAGGTTATGGCAATGACTGTCACTCCTGTCCCAACTCTGAGCTCTCCAACAATTCATGGCCTATATTAGGAAGTTAATATTGTCTCTCTGGAGACAAAAGCCTTCTCTGTTTTTCTGAGCATTTTCCATGAGCTTCTGGATGGCAGCAAGAGGCAGTTTACAGCAAGTCTAACTTGGCAGGCAGGGCTGAGGACAGTTTAGGCAGTCACTGGCTCTCCCACAGAGCAGCATTTGAGCACCCTGTGGAGAGACAGGGGCAACCCAGGACTTCTTGTGTGCATGTGTGTGATGAGGGACCACTCTCTTCTCACAATAGGTGTCATCTCAGCTACATATTTTTTGCTTCTGTCCAGTGGACAGGAGTCAAGAGTGGGCTACCTACCACACAGAGAATGGTTTTGTGTAGGTTTTTCTCTTCATCCTTCAAAAGTGGTACACCTGGTGCCAGTCAGCTGCATATGACTTATTACTCACCTAGACACTTGTCCTTTCTGAGCCACTCCCAAGTGCCACATACACATTTTACATAGCTGAGTTTCCATCTTTTCTGTGAAACTATAAACCCACTGTTGAAATCAGTGACTTATCAGAAGATAAGTCTTTGATGGCAGTGTCTAACACTCGCTGGCCACAAACCAGCAGTTGTAATGTGATGGGAGTTGATACAAGCAGTGGATATTTATTTTGCAGGGGGTATTTCTCCTGATTTCCCCGGATTACCCGCTGATTCTGTTTCAGATGCAGGCAGGGAAGTGAATGGTGATCCTGTCAGCCTGCGATCACAGGCAGAGTTTGCAAATGGAAACCTGTTAGCCAGTTGAATAAGTCCAAGAAATAAGCAGCAGGTGGCCTCCAACTGGGGTCATCCACAATACAAAATTGCAGGTCAGACGGAGGTCCCTCCAAAGCAGAGGGCTTGTGCCACCCTGCAGCGGGGTTGGGCTCTGCCCCCTGCATAGGGATAAGCCAGTGAGTCCTGTTATTTGTGGACTAAGTGTCCATAAATTGCTTGTGTCTCTGCTGAGTGCCAGGAGGGAAAAGGGGCCCCATGAGAGCAGGTCTCTGGCAGGCAGGGCTGGCACATGTAACCCTGTGGGATCTCAAGCCCTCAGTTATTCCTTAGCCTGATATGTCTGTGGGTGTGTCTCTGCCTGCAGCAGGCTCAGTGTTGCAGCTAAATCTAATTTGATGAGTTTCCTAAGGTTGGTCTTCTCCAAGGTTAGGCAAAGCCAAGAGAAACATCCCTGCTACTTGTTGCTGTAACATCTGGGTGCCAAAGAAATGTGCTTATGGACAAATGGGGTTGCCAGGGTTATTAGACCTGGAGTTATTAAACCTGGAAATTTCTGTTTCTCACTTTTCTTGTGAAAAAACAAGTAAAAACTGAAGCCTTGAAATTTTTTTTCTTCTCATTTTCCTTCCCCCTATCAGAGGGAAATAAGTTGCTTAGAGATTTTTCCTTCCTTCCTCAGTATTTTAATATTTCTTGATGTTGCAAGAAGGGGTAAAATGACAAAGGATGAGCAAAGTAAAGACAGAAACAAATGACTAAAAAATGAAACTGCAGAAAAATCTCTGAAGCCCTGATTTTGTAGCTTTAAAAATAATTAATCATCTAATCTTTCCTGATGAAAATTACATTCCTGAAATCAAAGGCCATTTGTAGGATATTTGTATTTAGGTAATAACAATTACAGTAAGTTGCTATTTAAGTGGTACAGGTAGCTTGAAGTGAGGCAGAGGATTTTATTTAAGTATTAGCCTGATTTCTGAGGTGCACAGTGGCAAGACCGTGGTGTGGGTACTGTTAAAATTGAGGGTGGATGACTCCTGGGGTGTCCCACAGTCTGTCGGGATACATATGGGGCTTTTCAATCCATCTCTGGATTGCACCCTGGACTTGTAGCCCTGAGAATCTGTGATGGACAGGGAGGAAGTAGGTTCCCATGAAGCAGGTTCCCATAGATTCCTTTCTTTATAATGGGCTTAGAAGATGATGATGATAATTTCTCTTTTCCCACCCCCTTTCCAACCCTGCTTCTGCCAATCGTAGAGATAAAGCAAGATAGAAAGAATAAACCACACAGGAATAGTGGATATTCAGGCTCACCACTGATCTAGCATGGATGTTCAGGTGGGTTTTGATTAGATTTGAACCCAGTACAAGAGGCAGTTATAAAGCACTCTTACCGTGGGGCGCTTCCAGATTATCCCCTGGGTTTTGAAGGAGTATGGTCCCAGGTCCCGGTAGCCCAGAGCAGAAGGACAGGCTGGAAACTCCTCATCCTTGAACAGAGTGCCAGTCTGCAAGCACTGCTGCTTCAGGGCTTCATAGTCCTGCTTCAAATACTTGATGGCATTCCTGTTGGATCCGAGCCCATCTGCTGCTGCCCTTTCTTGGCACAGCCTTGCCGCGACCCTGGACATGCCTGCCCACCCTCCCAATGTGTGGAGTAGCTCTCTCTTTGCCTCCTGGGCAAGAGGAGGTGACTACAGGCAGGTAGCAGGCTTGGGTGGAGCCAAGGACTGCCCTATGTGCTCCAGCAGCCCTGGAGGGAGGAGGCACCAGAAGTGCAAATATGTACCTGAGAGACACAGGCAGGAGCTGGCCGGAGCCACAGCCTGCACAGCTGGGATTATGGGCACTGTCTGCTACTACTCCCATGCTATTTGCTTTTTTTGCTGTCCCATTTTAAAATGCTCTTTTAACAAGGAGTGAGGGGAAACAGTGCTCTTGCAGACACACCTATTTACATATGGGAAGTGATTGTGCGTGTTCAGTGTGCTGAAAGTCTGGTTTGACGTTCACAGCTTTAAAAATTCAGGTGAAGATGGTTTAAAACTCCTTTTCCCCTTCCGAGACTGGGCTCTGTGCTGTTGGAGGGTCATGCAGCTGTAAAATCTGGAGCTGGATATCCATTGATACAGCTTACATGGCCATGGAGATGCCACGGAGCTTTAAAGCCAGAGAAAAGTTGAACCCACTTTTGGCTTCAGTGATGGGTATTTTCAAAAAGACCTCCCTCTTTGGTACTTTCAAAGGAGTATGAATTTATAATTTAATTTATTATCAATAAAAGGTGTGAACTTGACAGAGTTAAAGCTGGCCACTTGGCTATATGATCTGCAGGAGCTATAGGATCCAGGAGCATGACCTCGACCAGAAATGGGTGTTTCGCCAGATAGGAGCAAGCTGGTAAGCTCAGCTACCCATCTCCAGTGCGACCTTGGGCAGACGTCATTATACCTTCCCCATCCATAAAAATGGGGTCTTGTCTCAGCTAGTGAGAAGTCACTCATCCTATTTACAGTCTCTTGGTGGTACTTCCTGCATATAAAATGTTTACAAGCAGAAAACAAAGACAGCCTTAGGTGCAAAAGGCTATATAAAACCTTAAAAAATAGTGGTTCCTGTTCTTGTAGTTGAAAAACTCCAAGTTTCTACCTCGGAAACCCCATTTTGTACTGGCACAGGGATGCACAGCTCCCTGGGAAGGTGACTGAAAATGTCTGTAGGTTCAAGAACTGAAGAAAAAAATATTTTCCATGGAGCACCGCTGCTCTCTGCTGTCTTCTTACATAATGGCCAGGATTCCCCAGCAAAGCCCCCGTGTCCAGCTAAAAGCTGGGTAAACAGTAACTTTGTTTGCCAAAGAGCATGTTTGATGACTACTCCTTGATAAATGTAGACAGAAGGTGTGGGGAAGGGAAGAGAGGATTTTTAAGGACTGAAACATGTTGAGATAAGGAGTCCAAACAGAGGCTAGCCGGGTTGCTTGTCTGCAAATATTTGAAGAGAGGGAATGCAAAGGAGGAAACAAAATTACTTGGTCAGTTCCAGCTGGGCACAGGTAGTGAGGGCTGGGATGAGGGAATTAATAGATCAGCTATCCCAAAATTAAATTAGGACTGTTGAAATTGAATAAAGGAAAAGGATGACCAGCACTTTATCCCTGATGTATTTCAATACTTCTAGGCATGTCTGTGTACTGAAACAGAGTGAGGAGTGGGTTTTTTCTTTCCAGGGTGTATTTTTTTTCCTCATAAATAGATGCACTTGGAGGTATCCACTTTCTTTGCTGTAAGCACAAGCTTTGGCAATGTTGTTCATGGAAAAACATGGTGCTCCAGCAACTGGAAAAGGCCATTTTGATCAAGAAAGCTGGAGAGGGACTTTTGGCAAGAGTATGTAGTGATAGGACAAAAGGGAATAGCTATAAACTGACAGATTTATATTAAATATTAGTTAGAAACTCTTCAGTATAGGAGTGGTGAGGTGCTAGCACAGGTTGCCGAGAGAAGTTGTGGATGCCCCATCCCTGACAGCATTCATATCAAGGTCAGATGCATCTTTGAGTAACCTGGTCTAGTGAAATCTGTCCCTGCCCACAAGATGATCTTTAAGGTCCTTTTCAACCCAAACAGTTCTATGATTCTATTAAATACCATCAGATTTTAACCATAAGTTGTATTAAATGTGCCATAGGAATTCTTCCGCCCTGTACCTCACATTTGTAAAGTGGCTGAGGACAACCATTTTCTCTGGGGAAGCTTGGACCAGGGAACCACCCAGTGTCTCCACCACCACCCTCTGCTCCTAGTGATCAGTAGTACAGCACTTTAAATCCATTTTCCAAGCCTGATTACCAGAACCATTACTTATTTTGTGCAGAAAAAAATACACAAGCACCATCTAGAGGATATAAATAAGAGGAAAAGTCTATGACTATATAGTTGACTACAGCAACAGCTGTAGTTATAGTGGGGGGGGGGACGTTTTCAGGGTCCCTGTGACTCTCAAAAATGGCTGCTGAAGTGGCATTAATGCCTAGGAAAACAGGAACCAGAAAAAAAACAACCGTAACAATTGATCTGTTTTTATTTGCTTCTGGGATTTGCATATTTTGCCCGGCTCTGCCTGCTTTCCTTCACCTCTTCCCCTTTCTTGACAATAGCAAGAGAGTGAGAAAAATAGGGAGAATGAAATAAATCAGGAAAATACATCATCTAGATTTCAAAGAAGAATCTGCAAATTCCATGCAGTCAAGACTGTTCTGTATCTTTACAGAGGAAAGTGGACATTTTTAGAAGAAAATAACTGCCAATTACCTTGCAGTTCTGCATACATTTCTGATATAGTACATTAGAGAGAAATGAAATGGCTCTCCTGTACTGCAGCACTTTGCTAATGAGGATTAAAGCTGCTTAGCTGTATTGTAGACCCTGCAGCATGAAAATAGATTAGTTTGATTTAGAGAGCTTGCTATTTCCTATTCTAGATATATGCACTCCTACCTACCCTATTACTGTGAAAATACAGTGACTATAAATAGGTAGACTGCTGGGAGCTATGAAAGGTCCTAAATATTTGTCTATAAGATTATTGTTTTAGAGGTTGCAATACTTTATCTAAGTGCTCGGAGAGGGGAGGGAAGGCTTGCTACAAACTGAAGCCTAGTGGGTTCCCTATAGGGAAACACATCTGAAATTAGCTGTGATCCTGCTGGTTTGTTTTATAAAACTCAGAAAATTGTTGGTGTCTGAAGAGGAAGAATATGACATACTGTAGAGCTAATGCCTGCACACCAGGTGTGAAGCTCCACAACACAAGTAGATTGATCCAGAGGTGATGTTTCATCACTGTAAGGAGCTGAAAAGGACCTTAGCCTGCATTGTCTAAGGCTGAAGCCAGTCTTATGATGTTGAGGAAAGCTTGATACCTCTCCAAATCCCAGATCTAAAAAGGAAAGCCATTCCTTCCTTATGAAACATCACCCCTGCCACCACAGGCCTCCTCCCCTGGGAAACTGTCCTAATCCTAGTAAGAACTGGGCGGTTTCTGGGAAGAAGAACAGAAACCCAGTATGCACAAGGTCCATTTGTCCTTTTCTGGGCTGTTGGCCAGTTGCTCCCCATTGTTCCCCAATATCCAAGCAGAGTGGAGGGCAGATGAGCAACAGTAAGGAGGTTTACTGCAAGGTAGAGCAGCTCGCAGCTACTCACATCTGCTGGGTGTGGCATAAGGAAGCAGAAGCTCACCCTGCCTGAAAATCCATACTGCAAGTGGTAGCTGGATGCTCCTTATCAGGCACCAGCACGAGCTGCTGCAGTAACAGCTGAAACCACTTTACTTGTGAAATGTGAGAGTTGGTGACTTCTTTGAAGAGCTGCAGGTGTCCAGGGAGATTAAGAAAAAGTCAGATTTCTCTTTTCCTTCTGAAGTTGCCTGGGTTTAGAGAGACATTAGTGGGTAACTACTCTTGGAACTGCTACTTTACCTAAGAGCATTATACTGGTCTCATAGTCAAATGACAATGGCCCCTTTCTTTAGAGAAAATGGGCATATTGTGTGAGTATGTAGAAGATCAAGAAGCTGGCTCATGTAGTGCTCAAAATAACTTCCCTCCCGCTAACTGTAGACTCATCCACATCTGCTACTGGGATGGAAGTAGATGAGTTGTTGATTTAACTGGCTGCAAAGGACTTTGTGGGTCAGATGTTCAGATGGCTGTTGGGACAGCCAACTTCCCATTAGTAAGAGAAATACTGTATGACTCCAACATATCCTTGTCTGTCATTGAGCTACCTGGGACAGAACAGTCCCTATTTGTTTGGGACCAAGCCATCATGTCAAATATACGTATTCCCTGCATTGCCCCAGGTGCCTCTCCCACTGCCTAATTGAATCCTTGACGGTTCAATTTCTTTCTGGCTTTGCTGCCGTCTCTTCCTTTCCTTTTGTATTTGGCTCAGACTCAACCCCCATCGCACTGCAAAGACTCTAAGAAAACTCTGGTAACACTGACTGAACAAAGTGGCCACATAACATGTTTGTACACACTTGATCTTCCTGATTGTTGTCCAAGCAGAGGCTGTTGACATGCAGCCAGCAGACCCCAGAGTGGTCCGTGAATATCATATATGGGACGCTGGGGAGATGACTCAGAAAAGCAAAGTAATTATAGTACAAACTTCAACTCAACTTAAACTTCTCCATCTACTGGGAAATGGCTAGAATAGAGGAGTTCACAAACCAAAACTGGTTTTGTGGGTCATTGCTTTGAACTGACACTGGTTTCCTTTTACCCTCACTTGAAAAAACAAGTCTGATTGGTGGCAGCTATACAGATTTGAACCACTGTGTGGAGCCAAACAAACGCTTTTTGAGCAGCTCTACACCTCCCAGTTCTGCCTGGGATGTTAGGATGCAACACAGCTCGTTGCGAGTTACACTCCTGTGTGGTGAGGTGCTGCTTTCTCCCAGTCTCCTGGTTCAGTAGAGGGCCTTGTCTGTGAGATAATTCAGCAGTGCTTAATGAATCGAAACAGTTGAGCAAAACCATCCTCCAGTGTCATACTGTGTCCTGCTCGACATTCAGCACAGCTACGCTGCAGGCCTTGGCTAATGACATACCAGTAATTGAGTGCACACAGCATGTACCAGCTCTGCTCATAGAGCACTTACAGCACATAACATCACTTGGTCTGCTTCCAGTTCTCCATGTGTGATTAATTTCCCACATGCCTCAATATGCTGCTAAAAACACCATTATTCTCTTTATTCAAAGGGCCCTTCTGACCCATAAAGAAGAGGAGACACCTTCAAAGCACAGTAAAGTTTATCTGTGCCTGGCCATGTTTGGACAACCAGATGGTATCAGGGCTGCTTCCTTGCATGGCCATGATCTACATAGACATAGCTGGCTGGTGCTGCTCATACCACTCATATCTAACTTCAAAAAGATTTTTGGGGCCTACTCTGCTGCACTGGCAATTGAATGGACAATGTTAAGCTTTTTTTCTTGTTTAATGGCAATGGCTCCCAATGAACTGTGCAAGTAGGACCCATGTTGAGTCTAGGAAGGGGAATCATCAGGGATTGAAGTCCCAAACTGCCAAGCAAACAGACAGTGTTTCACAGTGCATTGGGGCACTATGTATCAGCAAGGAAGGAAAACTCCTGAATTATAATTTTCAAGGAAAACTTCCCACCATACCTCAGCAAATGGTATAGCTGGGTAATTTCCGGTTCTTTAAGCATTTTTCAAACAAAAAAGTCCATTTGAGTCAGATAGGATGGATCCAAACCACTGTTTTGTGCACCCAGGGCTTGGGATAGAATGTGCAAAAAGAGATGCCTGTCCTTCCACGGCAGCTGGGCAGCCAGTGCGGGCGGTGGGGGCAGCACAAAGGGCTCTCAGCCCCTGTGCACTGCCCCGCACCCAGCACGTCCTGAGTCAGACCTAAAATATGAAACAAATGGTTTGAATTCTCCCTTGGGGGGTTGCCGTACCGTGTGGGTGCCAGCAGCAGCATTTCAGCCGTTCTTGGCAGCAACTCAGCGGCAAAACGGAGACAACTCCCTTTCCCCCGCAGTGTGTGGTGGGGGTGCTGCTGGGGGGAACTCCCTGCGTGTGGTTCGGGCTGTGCAGGGGATGTAGATGATTCCCTGCAAGCAGTGACAGCAATGCGTGCTTTGCTTACCATCTGCAAATCAAGCTCTAAGTGATCTCTGTTGTGTGCAGCGTTCAGAGTTGTCACAGTGTACATATGTACCACACTCTTATTAGAGTTTTCCCCCTCCCTGTGTCTTTTTTTTCCTAAACGTACAGATTTGGAGAGGGCTAGCTGTGGGGTTTTACACAGGAAATATTAATTCATGAGTACATGTGGCAATACGGGAGCCAGGGCTGGCGCAGGTGCGGAGCAGATGAGGCGCCCGGCTGCGTGGCAGGGATGTTCTTTATGGGTCCACGGGGGTGGAGACCCGGGAGGGGAAGTTTCATCCCTGATTCGTGTTGCGGGGGAACTCGAGTGAACCCGGAGATGCCGCGGGGCTGATCAGTGGCGTGATGGAGACCGGGAGGGGAATTTTCTTCCTCCGTGATTCCTGGGGCGGGGGGACTCGAGTGAACCGGGGGATGTCGCGGGGCCGGGCAGTGGCGTGGTGGAGGGGATGACAAAGCGTGCCGGGCGGGGCCGTGCCGAGCTGAGCTGTNGGCGCGGGGCGGCACAGCCACGCCGTGCCCTACCTGGGGCAGCACTTTGGGGCGCTGCGGCGGGAGTGCCTGGAGCAGGGGCGCCTCTTCCAGGACCCCTCCTTCCCCGCCGGCCCCGCCGCCCTCGGCTACCGGGAGCTGGGACCCCGCTCCGCCAAGACGCAGGGCGTCGTCTGGCTCAGACCCACGGTAGGGCGGCGGAGGGTGCGGGCATCCCGGCAACATCATCCCGGGGTGCAGCCCTGGCACCCAACCGGCTTTTCTTCCTCCCCCGCTCCGCAAATTCTGAGTTGATTTAGCTGCGCGGGGGCGGCGGATCGGGGCGCGGCTGGTCCTGGGCTGCAGGATCCCGGTGCGCCCGTTCGGTGAAGCTGCGGATGCTCAGGGCACAGGAGGCTTCCCTTCGCCGCCCGTACAGGCTGGCAAGGTGACGTGCTCCGTCTGGAAAACAAACAAAGCAGAAAAGCCCTTCTCCTCTCCATCTAGATAAATCACTTTCCCCGGGCAGCACTCGGGGCTGTCGCTTCGGCTGACTCTTTCCCTTAGCAGAGCGATGAGCTGACCGCCGTGTGGTTTCCTTCTGAAGCAGCCCTGTCAGCCACGAGAGCCATGGGGTCAGGTGGACTCCGGGGTGCCTAGGCGTTTCTGAAAGACCTTGCCGTAGTCAGTGGCGGGGAGGTAATAGCGAAGTGGTGTGCGCACGTGTGTGAAAACGCAGTGGACCCCCCGGCACACACTGTGAAGTGAGGTGGCTGCCCACAAGCTTTGGTCACCAGCTCCTGTTCTCACTGTGCTTGGTGTGTCTGGTGCCTGCGCTCATTCCTGGTCTGCTCCATCTCTGTGGTGTCCATCTGCTGTGGTCAATGGCTTGTTTAATTTGCTGCGGGTGGGTCCTTGTTCCCTCCCCTACCTGTGGCTGTATGTAACGGAGGCTTGTTCTGTTCCCAGGAGCTGTGTTCCAGCCCCCAGTTCATTGCCGGTGGAGCCACTCGCACTGACATCTGCCAAGGTGCCTTAGGTAAGGTGGAAGCAGAAAGCTGAGGTTTTCATGCAGGTGCTGCCCCAGGACACCACGGTTTATACTAGCCTGTAACTCACTCTGGAGATACATCCTTTTGCACCCTACCACTGCTCTGCATGTCAAATCAGGCCTTTCTCACCTTTCCTTGGCACTTTTCCATGTTGGGACCATGTGCATTTGGCCACTGAGTGCCGCCCTTCTGCATGCACCAAGAAGGGATGACACAGACTGGTTTCCTGAGGAGTTTTCTGATCATGACCAGTTCCTTTCATGTTCGCATCTGTGTGCCTGACAGCAGACTGACTAATTTCTGCCTTAAACATTCTGCTTAGAGGAGCAGTAGCGGGGAGTTTCTTTCCCCAGTGGAAGGGAGTGCTGCTGAGCAGGGGGGACCCCCTGAAACCTGGAAAGATGCAGTACAGAGAAAACAAATTGTATGGGGGATTCCCTGCTGGTCACCAGCTCTCAAGGAAAACACAATCTGAGTGTTTTGGGAGGGATGGGCTAGCCTGTGAGCCCTCTGCTTTTGCCATGGCTTCTGCTCAGTTTGTTCAATGGCACCCCCCAGTCGGGCTCTCTTGGAGAAGCTCTGGGAGCTGTGGGGAAGCCCCAGGGGATAGCTGGGAGCAAGTAACTTCGCCTGGCTGTTGATGCACAGCTAACCTGGTCTGGAAGCCTTTTTCCTGCCTTACCTGCCAGAAGGGGATTTAGGCGACTGCCACTGTGCTTGTCCACCTAAAAAGCTGGCAAGGAGGATGTCTGCATAAACATGAGAAGAAATAAAGTGAAGTGAAAGTAGTATGTTCCTATTTATTCCATCGTTGTAGTGAGAGGGTTTTAAATTAGACAGCATGGTTGAGGGAAAGCTCTTGGTGTAGGGAAATGTGACTAATACATGCTGTGCTGTGTTGTTCTGTTTGTTTGCTTTCAAGCAGCATAATATTAGCCACATTGTGGCTTCTTGGTTTCTAGTCCCACTGCTGCTATTTGTGTTCTCATGTCCAAAAATATAACAGGCAGGATAGCTTGTATTTTGTGCTTATGTTTTCATTCAGAAGTTTTCTAGGTTGGTGCTTTGACAACTAGATACAGTTTGTGTGAAAAGCCCTGACACTAAAAGTTCTTAGGTTATTAACTTAGTTTTCCTCATGCCCCAGTGTCATCTGTGTCATGGGTTGGGCTCTGTTGTGTCATGGGTTGGGCTCTGTTGTGTCATGGGTTGCTGGCATGTCACCAGCTTCCTTCCTGTGTTCTCTCCTCCCAATATCATGTCTCCCACCATGACTGTTTTGGCATAAAGCATGTCCCAGTGCTTAACATGTGCCAAACATCTGTCATCTCTTTTTATTGTGAAACTTTACAGCTACAGAGTTCTTCAACTTGAAATGAGTTTATTGTAATGCCATTTTGACATCTGGCATTTTGTAGAGATACTGGTTTCTGAAGGCACTTAGTTGCTTTCTGCCTTCTGCAAGCTTCCAACTTTTCTATCCAGATGCTGTGGCAGCAAAAGCACAGGAATGAAAGATTTGTAACTTCTAGTTGTGAAGTTGCTGTTGCTAATGCCAAACTGTGTTTTAAACTGATAAAAAGATTTGTTGCCTTAATGGTCTTTGGACCATTCAGATGCTCTTATGAGGTTGTATGGTATCACCAACGGATGTGAACTGACTCGCAGCTGGTATTATTTTTTCTCCTCAAACTATATTTCAGTCGGAGGTTGTTAGTGGTCTTGTTTGTCTTAATATTTTCACCATGACTAAGTACTGTGATGACTCACCTTGCTATCTTTCCATGAATCTGGACAGGATTTTGGTATTGTGTGACAGTCCTGCGATTGCTAAAAATGAGATGTTATTGATCTTATCTCTGTGTAGCCATTGAGTTACTAAGAACTTGTGTGGAATCTCTGCTTTTTACACAATGAGGCTAGCAGATGGGCTATACAAAGGCACTTTTTTAATATATGTTTTTATCACTCCCTCATCTGACACCAGCATTTATATTGATAAATTTGCTTAAGCTTCCATTGACTTTATGTTCTGTGTGCCGACATTCATGTCCTGTGGCATTTTAGGATGTTACAGAGAAGATTGCACTGGAAGATGTCCGGTACTTTTGAAAACCTGTACTTTTTATTAGGCTGGGGTTTTTTTTCCATAGGGAGCTTTTGTAGCCTTATTTATCTCCCAAAAGGCCTGATTACAAAGAAACAGACCTGTACCCATATGGAGCTTCGCCACTGTTGCTAAGCCCTTCATCTGGGAGTGCTGCAGGGACTGATGAGGCACCCGAAGCACATGCACCCATCACTGCTGCAACAGGCTTTTTGGCAGGAGATGTGTAACCAAACAGCTCAGCTAGCCCAGGAGTCTTTGGTCTATGGGCCAGGTGCATCAATTCGTTTCATTGTTTTTGGCTGAACTATATGATAGTGTGGTACATAGAAGGCGTAGTTGATCATCAGTGCAGAAAAGGTTTGGGATTTTGGTTGGGTTTTTTGGTTTTTTTCCCCTTGTTAGGTGAAGCTTTTAAAAGCAAGTATTTGGAGTTAGTTTTGCAGTATCAGATCTGAAGTCAGTGATGGTTTTTGGCTCCAAATGGCAGCACATGGGATGTGGTGACTCATTATAGCAGAGGGGAGGATCCAAAGCCAGAGAAACCTTGTTCACTCTTAACCGCCTTTTTTGGAAGGGATGTCACCATGGTATCACAACAATGAAGTGTAAACAGCACAGTGTCTCTCCTCTACTGTTTAGATGCAGGTGTCCTTACATAAAATTGTGTGAAAAAATAACTGAATACGATGAATTTAGGAAATTAGATCCATGATGTCATTCTGACAACCCCTCCACTGTCAGTGGGTTGCCACAACCTTGTGTTTTTATCCGGAAAGCTTTCTGGAGTTCTGTGGTCTTAATATAAATACATTCAGTAGCAGTTAATCTATGTCTATAAATGTTTTAAAATAGTGACTGCTCTGTGATTGGCAGAATGTGCGTTAGAATGTACATTTTTCTTTTGACCCTATATTTTCAGGTGGGCTGTGCAGTGACCAGAGGAGCTGCCTTTTGCTTACAGCCCTTCAGGCACTTCATGGGTGTGTTTTGCCTGTCTTTTCTTTCCGGAATGGCCAATTTTAAGCCCTTAAGGCTATTTATGCATGCCTTGCAATTACAGGTTTTTTTTCTAATGTCCTGGTTATAGTTGGAAATTAGGTAAATGCAGAGGTTGGTGTATAGAAATAAGAAGTAAAACACTGAAAACAGCAAAATGGAAACATGAAAGGAAAAAACAGTACTTCTTGTTAATATAAATGTGTTATAAATTCACAAACTTAGAATATTCTGACAACCTTTTTCTACCTATTACTCAGTTACAAAAATTCTCTGTGATCAATCTAGCCTTGCTAACACTCTTTCAGATTCTTTTTATAAGTAACCTGTTAGCCTCCTCTTGGATTTTCCTTCTCTATCAAAGGAAAGTCACTGTCAAGAATCTTACAGAAGTATTGGTTCTGATAGTTTAGCCTATTTGGTAAAGACTCCACTCATTCTTCCTTAGTTCAGGTTAAAACTCCAGATCTGTTCTCATCAAGGCTTTGAATTATCAAGTTTGCTTTTTATGATGGCTGTTCAGAAAGGAAGAAATTATGTCTTGATTGATGAGCACTTTTAAATGTGAAAACCAAGGCTGGGGTGTCTCCCGTATGTGCTGCATCTGCCTTTAAACCTCAAGAAGACCTTGCCCAGAGTTGTCCAAGTTAAGATCTATGTTTGTCTGACTCTCAACTGAGAGATGTTACAAGAGTCTGCTATTTCAGTCTGCCTTGATGGAACAGCTAGAAAGTAAAGGAAATTCCTTATAAACATTGCTTATGGACACAGAGGTCCTCTGGGGGGAGTTTCTCCTTGAATTCTTGTGCTTCTTACCTACAGGGGAAATATGACTCAAAGATGTGTTATATCATTAAAGGGTGTATGCTCCTAATTTAGATGCCTGATCAGCTTCTGGACCCAAGATTCCTGAGGTACTGTGGTCATGTTGAATTTCTGTGCTGCTGTCTGCCTGTCCAGCCCCTGCCTTTTGTATGGACTAGAAATGCTAATATCTCTTGGGAAGAAGGGTGGGACAGCCCCACTCTGAGTCAGACTGGCTACTAATTTAAATCAGCAGAGTTTTTCTGAGGTTAGTAACACCAGTGTCAGACACTCTGGGCTTCTCTTGGAGAAGCTGAGTTTGCCTGGTCAATTAAGGCTGTGCAAAGTGAACCCTGGGTTGTGCTGCAGGTTGAGGATTGGAGAGGAAAAACATCTCCACAGAGGCCCATACCAGGGGCATAGGACATTCCTTGAGCTGTTTCCATCCTGCTGATAAAGCACGCACAAAGTGCCTTCAGCTCTGCCTGCAGCTTTTGCTGCTGTGCCTTAGGACTGGCACAGTTGCTTGCTTTCTGGATTTATCTGGTTTAGTCTGAATGACAGTATGGACCTGTCTAACCATGTGAAGGTGTTCTAGGAGCCTAGGTAAACATACTTGCACTGGTTTTAGTCTAGCTAGCATAAGTCTGAGATGCCAGAGACTTGCTTTGCCTCCAAATATCTGTCTGTAAAAGGCTTGGGGAGCATGGAATGTGTGCTGGGGTTGTTCAGCTGTTCAGACAGGCACCTCTCTGCAGGGGGTCAGTTATTTGGCATCTGTGCTGAGATGAGACAGGTTAACCTATCAGTTTGTATATTTGTGACTTGTCTCAGGCTTTATGGGTTCCTTCCAGCCTGAGATACTCTGTGAGAACTGCTGTGAAGGGTAGCTGCTAAATCCCTTGCAAGACTGGAGGAGAGAGGATCCATAACTGTAGATCAGCCCATCTCAAAGCCTCTCTTAGTATCTCCTGACCCCAGTCTCTTCCCCAGCAAGCACCTTTGCAGTGTGTGGCAGTACCTCTGGGTGCACTACAGCACCAGAGGATGCACAGCTCCCAGGGAAGAGGGTCTCAGCACCTTGAAGGAGGCTGTAAGAGGAGTTGCCATTTTGCAGGGTGTGCTGTTGCAGAGGAGGGAGGGGAACATCCTCGTTGCTTCATAATCTGTCACAGAAGAATAGCAAGGTGACTTTCCTGTTGGAAAACTTCTCTTACACAGTGATTTTTCCATTGCAGTGCAAGCAGACAGAGGCAGGGTTTAAGGGAAAGTTTTACGTTCAGTTCTTCCCCTCGAGGTTATGAAACTGTAAAAGCATCTCAGGTTTTGAAATTATTCTGCAATTTCACATCTTTACTTTTCATGAGACATGAAAAGGGCCATGGAATGGATGTCATTCATACAGCTGCTGCTGGGAGTCAGCTGTGAAAAGCAAGGGGCAGCCTGGAGGGAGCTGTACCTTGCCTGGATTCCTGCTGGTGCTGTCTGAGCAGTGATGGATTTGAGCCTGAGGGTGGACCTTGAGGTCTGCTTTAGGGTTAACTCACCTGGAGACTTCCTCCAATTTGGATCCCAGTTTCTCACCTGTAAGCTTTTAGGCCTTTTCCTGTGGGAGAGAGAAGACTGTATAGGGATTGCTGCTTTGCTGGCCTCTGGCTTGCTAGCAGCTGCAGCTGGTTCATGCTTCTTCAACCTGCAGTACCATTCTGTGGGATCTGATGTGTGATACCAACCTTACTCTGTTCACAAAGCAAGGGAACAGTGGAGCTGGTAATGGTAACAAGGAGTTTTGTGTTGAGCTGTGGCAGTCAGTGTCATCTGGCTCTGTAAATCTGACTGCTTTGCTAACAGGCTGAGCTGCAGGAGGCTGAGCAGGAAGGTAACTGCTCTGTTAAAGTAGCGCTGGGTTCTGAAAATAATTACAGAAAGTAGAGGTGTAATGTTTATAGAGCTGTGGTCTCTTCCTCCCTCTGCATGGCAGGAGGTGGTGTGGAAAAACACTGCCCAGGCAGCCTGTGCCCTGGAGCTGTGGTGTGCAGGCTTGGTGTGTGTTGGCTCCATCCCAGGGAGGGTGAAGAGGTGTGTGGGACGGGG
The DNA here is from genome assembly GCA_013396655.1 of Campylorhamphus procurvoides. Taxonomy (NCBI): domain Eukaryota; kingdom Metazoa; phylum Chordata; class Aves; order Passeriformes; family Dendrocolaptidae; genus Campylorhamphus; species Campylorhamphus procurvoides. Next base: position 681,839 of record WBMV01008571.1, read on the forward strand.
GAACAGTGGCTGCCTTCAGGCCTTTGCTGACTCTCTGGTGACTGGTGACAGAGACGAGCCGTGGGAGTAGACACACAGACCTCCAGCAAGAGCCTCTGGAGAGGTTTAAGGTGAAAGGAGCTCCTGTTTGGAGGGAGGCTGGCAAGAGACCTTAAAGAGAACTTGTCCACAGGACAGGTCTCTAGATGGCAAGGAAACAGGCATTTATTAAACATGGAGGAGGGAAAGGAACGCAGCCTATGCCTGAGGAAACACTTCTTTTGAGGAGAAACTCTGTGTGCCCACAGGCTCTTTGCCTTTTCCCTGTGCTGCTTCCCAACATGTAGGCACTGAATTGAGTATCTTTTGATACTGAGTTGAGTATGTTTTCTTTCAAATAATGCCAGAACGGGTGATAACTCTGGTGGTAGATCAGAAAAAGACATTTTTTAATGACTTCAGTCCTGACAAAACACTTGCCTGCAGCTGGAGGGTATTTGTGTTCATACATTTGTTCTGTCTTAGAGGTGAGGTGATGGCAGGGATCACCCTCTCCCAGCTGAGGGGATTATTGGTTATAATGCACAATCCCTATGCACTACAAAAACTAAAGAATGAAGTTTTGAATATTGAATTTAATTCTCTTTTTTCTTTCATTTTACAGGGGACTGTTGGCTTTTGGCTGCCATTGCTTCTCTCACCCTGAATGAAGAAATTCTGGCCCGTGTTGTTCCCAAAGACCAGAGCTTCCAGGATAAATATGCAGGAATTTTCCATTTCCAGGTTTGTGGAAAACAGCCTTCTTCCCCAGTGCTGTTGGCCAACTGGCTGGCTGTATCTGTGTGTGTGTGTATTCCTGGAATGGCTTTGTGGAGCATCAAAGAGCAAAACAGAAAAAGGGAAACCTCTAAGAATGGTGATGGTAGTGCAAGGAATGAGTTTTAACCAAACAGCTGGGAGCAGGGGCAGCCTTTTTGATCCTTCCTCCATCAGCAGAGCCAGCTGAGTACATGCATCGCTGAACGGGGTGGATGAAGCTGGCTGTGAGGGGATTGCTTTTCCTCTAGGAAATCAGCACCAGCAGCTAAACGTCCTGGTGACCAAAATGCACAGCGTGGCTTGGTGACAAGGTGTTTGTGCTCTCTTTCCAGTTCTGGCAGTACGGGGAGTGGGTGGATGTGGTGGTGGACGACAGGCTGCCCACCAAGAATGGGGAGCTGCTCTTCGTGCACTCGGTGGAGGGCAGTGAATTCTGGAGTGCGCTGCTGGAGAAGGCCTATGCCAAGTGAGTAGAGACCAGGCTTTCAGCCCACTCAAATCACTGCTTCCCCATGGCATCCTCAGTTGTATGGATACTATGCATTTAAAGCATCAGCCTAATTATTGGCCTTTACAGCTTCTGGGGTGTCCCAAGATGGCTCCTTTAGTACAGCTTTGTTGATAAGTGCCTAAGACAAGTAGACAAAGTATTGGCTTTGTTGCTAGGAAAAAAAAAACAGTAGCTCTTGCATCTCATACCAAGGCTGTTTCTAGAGTGGTCTTCTGTCACCAGGACCTGAGAAACTCCATTTCATGTGTTCTGTGTACCTGTCAGGGCTTGCAGATCTGGAGCTTCAGTGTGCAAAGCACATCAGTCCATGTGCCCAGGTCTGTGTTCCAGGCAAAGATTCTCACATTTGAATCTCTATTTTTGGGGCCAACCAGAGAGGAATTCTTCCCTCTGATGCTACTGTTTTGAATTTACTTAAGAAATTTAGATCAGCTGAAAATGAGACCACAGATTAAAATACTATGGAACTCAGGAGGCAAATTGCTGGGTCTTAATATTTTATTTTTTTTCTTTTTCAAGTGAATCTGAAACCTGTATGCATGGTTGTATAAGTATTTATGCTAGGCTTTCCAAGTACACAGGTCTAAGAAGCAAAGCTGCATGGAGGGCACATTCAAATCTGTAGCTGCTGTAGTGCTGCTGAAAGCAGAAATGCTGTCACAGTTGGCACATTGAGTGCCTCTGCTGAAGAGAAGAGGAGAACAGGAAAACCTGATGGTTGTATGTGTGAGAAGAGGAAAATGAGGAGCATGATGGTTGTGGGTGTCCCTTGTTTTGTGCAGGCTGAACGGATCGTATGAGTCTCTTTCTGGTGGCACCACCACCGAAGGCTTTGAGGACTTCACCGGTGGGATTGCAGAGTGGTACGAGCTGCGGACAGCACCACCCAACCTCTTCAAAATCATTCAGAAGGCACTCCAGAAAGGCTCTCTCCTTGGCTGCTCCATTGATGTGAGTTCGCCGACTTATTGCAGGCAGCCGAGGGGTGGGCCATCCACAGGAACTGCACACAGGATGCAGGTCCCCCCTACCTATGGTTCTCTGCTCTACCTTGTGCCTGGAGAGCTTGGCCCATGCATGTGGCCCAGGCACATGCTCCTCATGGTGATTGGGTTGATTTGTAGATTTTATTAGTAAAAACTCCTTGCCACCTTTCTGTTTCTTCCTTGAGACCTAGAGCTTTTGCTGCTTCATAGGTTTGTGGTAATGAGTCATACAGGGATCGTGTTAGGGGTCCTCATGTACATCTTTGTTCCTAAGAAAACCTGTAGCTTGGCAGCAGGACAGTACGGGGTAAGTAGATTTGGACAGAAAACTGCTGCTAATGGCTCCTGCAGATGCTCAGATGCAAACTCCATCCTTGTTGTAGCCTTTTTGTTGTACAAGTTGCACCTAAAATGTTCCCAAAATATCTGGACTCTGTTCCTGAATCGGAGAGGCTTGGGCTGTTGCCAGGTCTTTAAAAGGATTTATGAGAAAACACATTGTCAAAAGCTGGACCTGCATGAGAAGGAAAAGAGGAGCTTTGGCCTTGCCTGCAGGGATTCAGCATTGCTTTCAGTCTTACTGAAATGACTCTAAGTATTGTTATTGTAGTAATCACCCTCCTCCCAAATGAGATTACATCTTAGTTATGTCTAAAGGGAAGGTAAATTGTTTACAAGAACTCCATTCATAATATAAATGTAAATGTTTCCTCCCATTTTTCAAGTTAAATCAGAGTCCCAGGGGAGGGAAGGTTCACAGCAGGAAAAGTACTTGGTTAATATCAGAGTTTTACTTCACCTTACTTTCAAGGCCTGTTTTACTTGTTTGCATTTAGATAAGAATCTGACAGCTGGATTTTTGCCCCAGAATACAAATCTCTTGTTGGGGTGGGGGAGAGTAAATATATTGTGTTGTTGATAATACTGGCAATTTCAGTAATGTAAATTTTTTTATTATTGAGTTTAGCCTTTGACAAAAAAATCTTGTAAAATCTTTCCTTCTCTTCTGTGAGAAAAACAGGGACACAGAGGTTAAGCATTACATGGAGAATGTCCTTTGGGGCAGTAACAGGATGTGAATTGACAGCAGGAATCCTGCCTGCTCAATTCCATGCTCTCTGGTTTTTTAAGCTTCTAATACGATTGTTTAGGGATTACACACTTTCTGAAATGATGGAAAGGCAGTGGTAGCCATATGCTTCATAGGTGGTTAAATACTCAGTCTAGCAAGGAGTGACTTTTCTCTGCAGTGTTTAAAAGCCAGGCTGCCCAAGTATTCTAATGGCCACAAAAAAGTGAGAGGGTGATGTGCCTTCAGGTACCAATGACATCCAAAGTTCAGCCTCTTCCTTTTCTGCCCTGCATGGCAGGTCCCACCATGGCAGTGCTAGGGGAAGAAACAGGAACCTCCCATCTGCTGTGAGGCTGAAGGGAGTGTTTTAACCCCAAAGCAAAGCACTGGAGCTTGTTGGACCTGGGTGTGACCCCTGGTGATGTCTAGGTAGCCTCAGGCCAGTCATATCCTGATTATTTTCTGGCCACCTTGAGAATATAGAGTTTGTTGTGTGCATCCCCTTTGGAGATGCACAAGAGGGGATGCACCACACCAAGTGTTTTGGAGCTGAGAGAGTGCAGGGCTTCTGGTGTGCACTCCTTGCCATGAGCATGGCCCCTGGAGCTCCAGCACCACCACATGTGTTCCTGTTCCCTCTCCCCACTCTGTCATGCTGATCCCTCTTGTTTCCTCTGGGCAGCAGCTAAGCCTGCCAGCAAGATTAAAGCTCTGTTGGAGGGGGAAGCTTTGCTTTGTTGGATCTCCTGCACGTGGGAAGCTCACCAAAGGTCTTTGCTCTTCCAGATCACCAGTGCAGCAGAGACAGAGGCAGTCACTTCCCAGAAGCTGGTGAAGGGACACGCGTACTCGGTCACTGGGGCAGAGGAGGTAGGTGTGCCACCCCAAAGGGGCAAGACATAGCAGGCTTTGTGTGTGGCAGCAACAAATGCATCTGCATCACTGCAATTTCTTGAGTGTCAGAAATTTTGCCTAGTCGTGTTTTGAGTCTTTTCTTTATAAAAGAATGCTGAATGAGTTAGTGTGTTTTGGATCAACACAAATTTGTCTTCTTGGTGGTCTGACTGAAAAAAAACCCCAAACCTATTTTTCCATAAACGTTGCTTTTTTCCCAGCAAGCAGGGCAGTGGGCAGCTCTGTGCAAAGGGCACACTACCCTCTGCTGGTGGCCAGGTCCTTCAGTTCGGTTCTGCATAACAGGCAACACTGTACCTTACATGTACAGCAAGATGTGAGATGTGTTGCAAGCAAGAAAAATGTGTATTATTTTCCTTTAAGTGCCTGCCAAACAGTGCTTTTCAGGAGGGCATGGTATTTGAATGCAGGGTGTCTGCTAAAAAGTGGGTAATTGGTGAGGGCAAGACAAGTGAAAATAAAGGAAGCAGATCGTGCTGTCCTTCCACATGTCTAATGAGTTTTTGGGCTTACTTCATCAATAATTGGTTCTACAATAATTCCTGAAACTTGAGTGAGGTGTAGAGAGCTGCTGACACGCTGCACTGAGGTGGACACTGCTAAGAAGTGGGTTTGTGGGTGTGCTTTTGGTCCTCTTCTCACAGCAAAAGCAGCTAAGAGGGAGTTTGTTGACCTTAATTAACAAGCAGGCATGACTTAGCCAGGCTGTTCCTCTGGAGATCTGTGCAGAGTTTGTAAGGATAGTTTATTTTTGTGTGTCATCTCTGGACTCTGTGTAGTTTTCTGGTTTCAGGCTCTAGAGGTGTGCCAGCCCCTTCCTCAAAGGAGTGTGTTCCCCAGAAACAGTGGGTATTTCCACTGAAACTGGCACAGCTGTGCTTGGCCTGCCCTCTGTGTGTGCAGAGACCAGCAGGTAACAAGCTGTGGCCTTGGTGCAGTCCAAGGAGTGGCTGCTGCTGCTGCTGCACTGCAGGGCATTAGTGTGGTCAGAAGGGTTGTGGCCAGTCTGAGTGTCCCATCTCTTGTAACAGGCTCATCTCATATAAAAGGAGGGAGGAAAAGGCATTTGAATGTAAGAAGGCAGTTTATACATAAAGAAAGACAGAGAAATATCTCTTTGTACTGGCTTTTTGGCAGTCCTGTAGCAGTTTTACGTTCCCTTTGCTGGATATCTTATCAGAGGTAATTTTTTAGCAGAACAAAACAGACATTTTGGTCATCATGATTTTGTTTTGTGTTATAAAACTTCTCTGGACAAGCTTGGGTTCCAGAAGCGCATTCAGGGTCAGTTTGACTTGTGTCTCTTGGACCAGATGTGTGGATGTTTGTGTGTATTCTTTGTCATGCAGAACACAGAGGTACTTGCTCTACCGTGTTTTTTAATTACTGTAGAAGATGTGGGAGGGAGCATGGTGTTGTGTCCCTGGGTAACTCTCCATACACTTCTGATCACATCAGGTGAACTTCCGAGGAACAGTGCAGAAGCTGATCAGAATCCGAAATCCCTGGGGGGAAGTGGAGTGGACTGGGAAATGGAATGACAAGTGAGTCAGTGGCTTATGTGCTGCCAGTAGGCTTTTAATGCAGGGCTGCAGTAGTGTTTCTGCTTTGTCTGTCTTTTCCCTACCTCACATTCCTCTGTAAGTCATGTCTGGATGTGAAGTTCACTCTGAACTGTTTGAGAGAGAAGCATCCCATCTCTTGTCATCTTCCACGTGGCCACCACAGTATGTGATGCCTTTTATGCAAACACCTGCCTTCATGTAACCTTCATGTAAATGCAGTGATTTGGTTGGTGATTCCTAGAAACCTCACTGTAGTTTCTGCTTATTTAACAGCCTGTATTCAGTGGTGACCTTCTGAAAACTTACTTTCTAAGAGGGCTTTAAAAATCCATTTCTGTTGTTAGCAATGAAAGCTGAAGTTCACTCACTTGTGTGGCTGGGCAGTTTTTGTTCTGAGTCTTTCCTTTTAATAATATAAAGCTCTGCCTCAGTCAAGGCATTAACACTTTCTGAAAATAAAACTCTCCATTTCATCCTTACCTTGGCTATTTGAGAAGTCTTATGTGCTGAGTCCATCTATTTTCAATTCTGCAGTGGTTTGAGAGTTCTGGAGCTCCTGTCAGTTAGATCTTGTGGAGTATTGCAGTCATGGAAAGTGAACTCATTGTGCTAGAACAGGCAAATGGTTTAACCTGTGCCATATGCTGTAGTTGATGTGGGGTTCTCTTTCAGCTGCCCAAACTGGAGTGGCGTTGACCCTGAGGTGCGGGAGCGGCTGACCAGGAGACATGAAGATGGGGAATTTTGGTAAGTACCACTAGAGTACCACTAGGTTTCCATTTTGGCAGACAGGAACGTCATCTGCTCTGCTTTTTTTTCCACACAAAGTAACCTCTCCAAGTGTGCTCTCCAAGATGAGTGTACAAAATCACCCCCAATCCTATTGCTAAATCACAGTGAGAGAGAGGGAGGATAGGCAAGTTGACTGCATGGAAAACCTGCCACCTTGAGGAGACATTGCCAGTGGCATTCCTTCCCACAGGATGGCGTTCAACGACTTCTTAAGGCATTACTCACGCCTGGAGATCTGCAACCTGACTCCAGACACCCTGGCAAGTGACAGGTACAAGAAGTGGAGCCTGCTGAAGCTGGATGGGAACTGGAGGCGAGGAGCCACTGCAGGGGGCTGCAGGAATTACCCAAGTGAGAAAAACTGGAGGAACATTTTACTTGTCTGATTGTACTTTCTGTGGGAGCTTCTGAGAGATGGTTTGGGGTGGCTTATGGAGAAGGGGAATGTACCTCTGGAATATTTAGGACTAATGTCCAGAAAGTATAGGTGTTTGGAAATGTGGCTCTCTGATGAGGGTCAAGTTGTGGTTGTAAATGCTGGGGGATAAGGAGGAGCGCATTGGTTTTTCCATCTCACAGCTGATTTTGGAAGTCAGAGCCACATCTGCCCTAGCTGACATGTATGTATCAACACAGCTGCTTTGAAAAAAGCCTCTGAGCAGTTTGCATAAATCCACTTCCCAGACACTTTCTGGACAAATCCTCAGTATTTGATCAAGCTGGAGGAAGAAGATGAGGATCCTGATGATCCTGAGGGCGGCTGCACTTTCCTCATTGGGCTGATTCAGAAGCACCGGCGGAGGCAGAGGAAGATGGGAGAGGACATGCACACCATTGGCTTTGCCATTTATGAGGCAAGTAAGGCTGTACAGGTGCATGGCAGGAAAAGAAGAAGTAACTCTATAAATGTGATAGTGCAGTTCTCAGACTGGGCTTTCCATCATAACTCAAATGGGGTGAGTCAGGTACCAGCTGCAGCAAGGAAAATTCCACCTAGGTGTTTAGAAAATAATCCTCCACAAAAATAGTGGTCAAATACAGTGACAGGTACCCAAAGAAACAATAAAATCTATGACCCTGGAGATATTCAGACCTAGGCTGGAAAAGGTCCCAAGTAAATTTATTAACTTTGATATGAGCCTTCCTTTGAGGATATTATTAAGAAAGTCAAGTTCCTCCAGCGGGTTGGACCAGGTGACCTACAGAGGCCACTTCCCGCCTTTAATATTTTGTACTTCTAAATGGAAGAGCAGAATAACTATTTTAAAAATTAGAAGTGCAGAAATCCAGTCTCCCTTTCACTTCATCAGGCTGTGGTGAATGGCAGCAGAATGGCAGCAGCTGTGGTAGGGATGTGACCCTATCTGAGACACCTGTGCTTCACTGGGGAGTGTGAAACCAGCAGCAGAAGCAGCCAAAACACCTGTAAAACTCCTGCTGAGTGAAGGGTCAGAAATGTGTGTAGGGTAGCTCGTGAAGCAGGACAGATCTGCAAAGCTGTGGTGCTTAACTGGCAGTGAAAATAGGAATGATGGTCTTGTCAATGGGTTGCTCTGTAACCACAGACAGGATGTGCAACGGCTTGTTTTATCAGTGTCCCAGCCTTGAAAAGCTTATCAAAGGATCTGGTCCCCATAGGATAATAAGGTTTAAAGCAATGCTAAGTCCCCTGAAGACATAAAGACATGGAAAGTTGCATTATTGCCTTGCTCAGCCCCTGCCTACTCTCCTGGTGGTGGAGAGGTCAGAGGTGCAGGAAGGTGAAAGAGGAGGTGTGAAGAAATAGCAGAGAAAAGACATATTAGAGCCTATAAAAAATATCATGGCTGCAGGGAGGAGAATCAGCAGGAGACCAGCCTATCTATGTCTGTGCCAGGCTGTGCCCACACTGCCCCAGGTGAGCCTCACCTGCCTCCAGGATGGAACTGGGAGATGAGCCAGCACTCAGCATGGGCTGGTGTGGGCTCAACATTCACCTTCCCCTCAAGCCAAGTGTTACTTGGGGGTTTTTTCAAGTGTGAATGTACCTGCTAACTAACTGTGAAAAGAAGTAGTCCTGGAGCTGCCATTCACAATCAAATAACTCTCTCCTTTTCTCCTTGCAGGTGCCTCCAGAGGTATGTAGCAGGTGTTGGTGGTCAAGGTGCAGAGTTGGGACTGAATGGCTTGTGGGAAGAAATGGTTCAGAGAATCCTCCTTCCCTGCAGGACAACATGACTGCACAGAATCTGAAGTCAGAGGTCATTTACTCTGGAAGGGGCCTTGAGCCCACGTTGCATTTTCAGAGTGTCTTGGACTGGGATAAGAGTGCTCTGTACTGCAGAAACTCCCCAAAGCAGCTGTTCCATGGCTCTTATCCCAGCCCAGACCCACACCTCCTCCCCCAGAGCACCACTGCTTTTCCCAGCATTGCACAAAGGTCATGTTTGACACATGAATAACATTCCAAGGAGGTGTGGCTTATATCCATTTCCCTAAGCACCACCTTTATTACTTTTTCTCTGTTTCTACCTGCCGGTAGCTAATAGTGTGCCCTGGGGGTCAGAGAGGAATGGCAATGCAGCACTGCCTGTGCAGTATGAGGAGGGCTGCAGGCACCTCTGAGGTGTTGCTCCTCAGAGAAATGAGACTGACGTTGAGCAAAATACTGGGGTGACCCCATTACTGGGATTGCTGTACCTGTGAGGGTGCAAGTGAAGCAGTTGGGGCACCCAGTGGTGCCTGAGGCTATGCTCAAACCAGCTGCTTTTGTATAAAACGTGGTTTCACCAGGAAAAAAATGGTGCTACCAGTTAATCAAGTTTTTTATGTACCTTTTTAATGCCTTAGCAGTACTCTGTTAGCAACTCAGCTCTCACCCTAGTGGTCAAAAAATCTCATTTCCTTAAAAAAAGAGATTGAAGCTACAGTGTGATTTTTCCTTTCCCCAAAAGGTGGAATTTTATCTCCCACTACAGCAGCAGGTCTGACAGGTTTTGCGTTCTTACAAATCTGGGATGACAGGAAGGAGGAGTTTTCTGAAACATGCACATTCCTGATGTTGGCTTATAGAAATAGCCCACCTGTAAGACCCTGGACAGAAAAGTTTAATCTGGAAGATCATAGAATCATAGAATGGTTTGGGTTGGAAGGGACCTTTAAAGATCATCTAGTTCCAACGCCCCTGCCATGGTTCCAACACCTTCCACTAAATGTTACACTCAAATATTTTATATTTGGGCCCTCCATAAGTGAGCTGTCTGCCTTAAGGCAGCATGACCTCAGAGACAGATCTGAGCTGCAGTCTCCAGCTGGCACCAGCTCTGGGGACCACAGGGACATGGTTCATATGCCATCTCACTTTTAAAGAAAAAGTAGTTGGTGGAAGAATTTGCAGATGTGTTCAGATACCCATCTTCATCTGCAAAACTAAAGCATGACCTGAATGATGTATTGCAATGATCTGCAAAATACATTTGCAGCTGCATCTCAGGAGTGCTGTGGTGGGATGCACCCACCCCCTTTCTCTTTCAGTTTTCTTGAGCTGACATCTCTTTTCTTTCTTTTTTTCTTTTCTTCCCCATAGATAGCTAATTGACATTTATATTTTTAATTTGTAAGAGCAAAGGCATGCAGACTGTGGGTTTTTTTCCTCTTTCTTTGCTTTTCATAAGTTTTCTGGCCAGACAAACATTCATCTGAGCAAAAACTTTTTCCTGACCAACAAAGCAAGAGAAAAATCGAACACCTTCATCAACCTCCGAGAAGTGCTGAACCGGTTCAAGCTCCCTGCAGGAGAATATATCGTTGTGCCCTCAACCTTTGAACCCAACAAGAATGGGGATTTCTGTCTGCGGGTCTTCTCGGAGAAAAGCGCAAACTCCACGTATGTACCTTTTTGTACTAGAGTGGTATGAGCACATGGGTGATCTCTGGTTCCTCTCTCAGGCATGGAAGGATGGAACAGCCATCCATGGGGTACATGTGCTTCCTGGGAAAGGAGAGGGGTGGACCATGGCCCTGTCTGGATAGGATCACAGCAGTCCTTCTTTGTACTGAGTTTCCTCATGGGCAACTGAGGAAAGGTTGAGTGAACTTAGCAGGAAGGAATGGTGGAAGAAAAACAATATTTAGTACAGTTTATTATTATTATTGTTATGGTTGTTGTTGTTATCTCTGCTTGAGCTGACATTTATAGTTATGGGGCCTTGGGCAGCTGGGTGCCACAGCACAGGTAAGTGTGGAGAGAAGAAAGTCCCAGGGGGCAGCATGTTGGGCACTCCACTTGGGAGACAGAAATGATTGATCTCACACCATTGAGATCAGGCTGGAAAAAATTCAAGGTACTTGCTCATTCAAATGATACTCTTGATAAAGTTAAAATGGGTTTTAATGGAACTGGCTCAAACCACACTGTTAGTTCTAAAACCATGAAAAAATTTAGATGTCACATTTTAAAGAGCAGCTGGGCTAAAGCCTCAGGAAGGGATGTGAGATCCTTATGTATTAAGTTCTCTGATTCAAAGCAAGCAAAATCCTTTGTCTATCCTGTAATATTTTGCTACATGTTTGTGCTGTGATGAGAAAACTGGGATGTCTGTTCTGTGAGGACACGTTCAGCTTTGGATGGGCCCTCAGCAGTGCTTAAGCAGCTGTGGTGCTTCCACAGGACCTGGGGAACTGCATGAAACACATCAGAATTTAGGGCTTTCACTTTTTGCTGTCTTGAAGGAAAAAGAACAGAAATAAGTGACTAGGTAAAGTTTGATTTGCACCCAAGAGCCTGGTCCTGGGCTAAGGTCTGTAGGCAGTGATACTGAGTGACCCAGAGAGTTATGTGTGACCCAAAATCCTGTCTGTGGCTCTGCAGGACATTGCAGGTTGTAATGTGTTGCCATAGCTGGCAAAATACTGCTTTCCCTGTGGTATGCAGTGTCTGTCACTGATTAATCCAGTAAATTTTGAATACTCATTATTATTTCCATATTTTAAATTATCTCTCTTTAACTGAAGCTTGAAGGAAAAGCATCATAAAAGTGACTTGATTTTAATACTGATTTCTTTATCTTTCTAGGGTGATAGATGATGAAATTGAGGCCAATTTTGAAGAGGTATATTGACTTACATGTTTTAAGTTGAAATAGCTTTGTTTTAAAGCAGTGGGGGTTCGAATGCCTGTTCCATGTGCAGGGCAGTGTTTTTTCAGTAGGTGTTACCAAGGACTTTGGGAAAAGATCTTTCAATATCCCTAACTGAATGTCAAGCAAGTGGAAATATCATAAGCAATGTAATGGAAACATGTTGTCCTTTATCCAGAGCTTGGACTTCCTAGGTAGAGGAGATCAGGTACATTCTGAAGAGTTAACTGGAGCCACAGCAAATCCCTTTGCTCTCCAGGAATCCAAGACTGCAGCTTTCAGCCCTAGGGGTGTTTTTGCATGTGATGTTGTTTCCATGAGTAACTAGTGGCTCACCATATGTTTAGTCCTGCTGGAGCTGGGGATGTTTTGCCTACTAATGCATGTACCCCATGTGTGATTTTTTTTTTTTTAATTTTTTTTTTGGCACTTGCAATGCCAGCATTTTGAGATGCCCCTGAAAATAAAACTGATTAAAATCACAGCAAAAGCACTCTACCTTCAACTTTGCCATCTAAATTGTGTTTTACTAGGGGCAAGGAAATGCATGAAGCCTTTCTCAGGCATAAAACTTCCTCCTTTCCACATTCCCTATTTCTGTCTCTTAGACCGAGATCAGTGAAGATGACATCGAACCCAACTTTAAAAGGCTTTTTGGACAGCTAGCAGGAAGTGTGAGTATTTTTCTGGTAATATCTTAATGGCATCATGGGTGAGTGGGTAAGAGAGATGCCTCCCCCAGGACAGAGTTTAGTTCTTGTGCTGAGTCAGATCTCAAGTGTGTGCGTAATTGTGCATGCCAAAATCTGTGTATTTACCCATCTGCTTACACAATGGATTTGCAAGTGCTCCTGGTGAACAATCTTTGCTCTCTTTGAGCTGCAGGCTTGACTTTTATCTCTGCAGGGCCCTAATTCTGTCTTTGGGCAGAGCACATGGTACAGGCACAGAGGGCCCTTGAGGGCTGGGCTGTGCCTTCTCCCCAGGCTGCTCTGAGCTGTCTGGGGGCTTGGGCACGCCTTGCAGCTGGGTGTGCTAATGCCTGGGAATTGGTGGTGCTCCTGGCAATGGGAGGTAGGAGAGCTTACTGCTTACATTTCCATCCAAGGGAAATGAAGGGATGTTTGAACTTGGCTAACTCGCCCAAAGGAATCAGAGGCTGCAGATGGTGTCTGTGGCTCACAGTGAAAAATTTGGTTTCCTCTTTTCCACAGGATGCAGAGATCTCAGCCTTCGAACTGCGTACCATCTTGAATAAAATCATGGCTAAACGTAAGTACCTTCCTCCAACAGCAGCTTCAGTTGGCCACCAGCAAGTTTCCAGCACGGCCATGGGAGCACAGAGAGCCAAAGCCCAGGGCTCTGCCCCAGCCCTGCCCTTGGCTCTCCATATGGCCACGGCTACATGCTCTGCTGCTTCAGGGGGCTGCCGAAATGCTGGGGCTGTGCCAGCCCAGAAGGTGTGTTTCACAGGGTGTGTGCTTTGGCAGGGTATATATATGGGTGTCTTTTATCCCAGCATCTGCCACTGGGAATTGGCAGCCATGAAGATGGATAGATTTGATTAGTGCTTGATAATAATCAAGAGAGATATTGCTGCTACTTTAGTATTGAACCCCTCCTGAGTGGTTCAAACAATAGCCCAGCCAATGGTCTGGAGTGTCCCTGAGTAGGAGGAGAAGCTTCTTTTTCTGTGAAGTGATTCCTTGCTTGGCTCTGCAATATTTTCCCTGTGATTAAACAGTGCTTGAGGAATAAGTGCTTGGAGAAATAACTGTCTCTTTCATTTCCAAAGTGAAATCTTATCCAGATGGTCAGGACTGTGTTGTGTATCTGTGTGCACCAGCCAGTTAGCAATGGGGTATTGCTGGTTACAAAGCTGGATTTGATACTCAACCCTTGCATGAAGCTACCAACTGCTGACCTGCATAAGTTAAAAAGTCCATATGGTCCACAGAAGTCCCCCCTTATCTTTGCAGGCAGACAGTAAGGGCAGGAGAGCTTTTATCTCTGACTCCTGCTTCTCTAGCACACCTACAAACTAGACTAACTGGGCTGATTGTTCTGGGAAACATCCCAGCTGACTTTCACCCAAAGCCTCTTCATCAGCTGCAAGGGAAGCCACCAGTGGGATGGCAGCAAATAAAGACTGGTGTGTCTACACTGGTTAGGCAGCTCATGAGCTATTTAGGAAGGTGCTGTGGTAGAGCATGCCGTGATAATCCTGTCTTTTGCTCTTCCTTTACAGGCCAAGATATTAAAACTGATGGCTTTAGTCTTGAGACATGCAAAATAATGGTCGACCTGTTAGATGTATCCTTTAAGGCTGTTCCTAGATATTCCTCTGCCTGTGCTGAAGTAGGGGAGCTGCCTTTGCTCCGTGGTGGGTCCATCCTAATGTACTAATGACTCCTGAGGTGGAGAAGCTGGTTTTACCCTGGTTCCCCTGAAAAAGCAGGCCCTTCCTATTACTGTTCACCATGACACACATGTTCTCTCAGGCAGCAGAGAAAATCCATTATCAGACATTAGGATCTGCTTTGAAGTCTTCCCAGCTGTTGTGTGCTCTGGTTTGGCTGGGGACAAAGTGATGTTTGTGCTGTGAAAAAGCACCTGGCTCTCAGCATGGTGTGCATGGCTTTGGCTGTAGAGTTGTACATGCACATTTGGGTGCATTTCACCTCTCTGTTACCTGGCTGCAGTTGGTAAGAGCATCACAAAGGCATGAGGACCTAACAAATGGAAAATGAGATAAACAAGTACAGGAGGCAGGGAGTACACAGGACTTTAGGAGGTTTTACTTCTAAGAATATGGGGAAAAGTGTAGGATGAAGGTTCAAACCTAAGAATAGTCATGTTCAGCTTCTCTGTACAGTGGGAGTTGAATTGCAGAGTTAGAAAAAGGGAAAATTACCAACACAAGGCTATGCTCTACTATAATTTGGTGTAAAATATGACAGTCCATAGGGACTACTTAGCAGACTTTGGGAATGATGCCATGGCCAGGTTCCGTTGTTAGCTGTTTGCACAAGAACTTCAGTTCTCCAAATAGCAGGCTTGGTTGTGGCTTTTTCTGTTTATAATCCACATTTAGGATTACTCTCCTGTAACTGCAGGTGTTGGGCCAGCTACATAGAACAAAGTGACATCATCTCAGCTGTTTTGTACTTGTAGAGAAAAGATAGAGCTGCAAAGGGAGAGCAAAAAGATCTTGTGAACTGGTTACAGTTTAAATTAATCATCTTACTGATTTAGACAGACATTTTGGAGAACAATTTTATGTTCAACAGGACAAGTCCTGCAGAGAGGACAAGTCCTTCAGAGAAGACTTGCATTCTTCTTTTACTTTTACTTGCAATTTCTTTTTTTAAAAGTCACAACTGACCATATAAGTAAACTTGGCAAAGGGAGATAAAACCCCTTTTTCTGCCCTCCAAAGAAATTCCCTTAACTTAGAGAAGAATGACGGGAGTGGTAAACTGGGACTGAAGGAGTTCCACACCCTCTGGACAAAGATTCAGAAATACCAGGTAAGATGCAACCTGTTTGGGAGAGCATGCAATCCCACAGAGAGGTGGCTTTAGACTGCTGTGCTTCATAAAGTGTGCACAGTCACATTTCACAAAGCAGGGACTGTGTCCTCAGTCCCTCAGGTTATGTTTCTTGGAGTCCAGGCATGTGAATGCTTGTCCTTCAGGTGCTGGGGTGAAGGAGAGGCTGCCTCTCTTCCTACCTTACTCTGGGAGGGTTTTCTGTTTTAACTCTCCTCCAAATATTTAGCTTTCCTACTTAACAGTGCAAGTTTGGTGTCAGTATTTCCGCTTTGGTAGTGATAGTGCCATTTTGTGTGGCTGTTCTCCAGAGTAAACAACTTTCTTTCTAAAGCTGCTTTTAGATGAACTTGACAAAAGTACCAGGTCCTTCAGACCAATGTTGCACATGCTCCTCAGTTACATACAGGCTGCGTTTCAGAATGTTTCACTTCTGATGAAAGCCAAACTATGCTCTGAATTATTGTCGTTTGACTTTGGGGTTTGTGTTTTGCAGAAAATTTACAGGGAAATTGATGTGGATCGATCTGGCACCATGAACTCATACGAGATGAGGAGGGCACTGGAAGCAGCAGGTATTTAAATTGATTTCTCTTAATAGGATTATATCAGTCTCAAGCTGGGTTGATAGATGTTCAGTGGTCTCCTGAAAAACGCTCCTGTAAGCTGAAAAATCCTGTCTTGCCAGACCTGAAGGCCTCCATGTGATTTTAGATGCTCAATATGGGCTCTTGTCTGGCCACACAGGCACACTAAAAGGATCTCAAAGGAATGACAGGTTTGCAGTTATTTCCTTTAATGACCAGCTTTTGGAGAGGCACAAATAACTGCAACAATCTGGTCTTGTAACAGCACATTGTTAACTTTTGAGGAGTCTCTCTGGGTAGATGTGGGTTTGGCAGAAGACAGCAGCACTGGGATACTGTGACCCAGGGAATGGAAGTGGCCTTGAGCAAGGGGAGATGCTCCCAGGAGTTTAGAGTCAGTTTGCTACTGCAACCACTGAAAAGCAAATCTGAGTTATGATGGTGAGGGACATATCACAGAGCTATACAATCCCGAATTAACTTACTGATCACTTGGGACCACCTTAACATCCACTTTTGGGCACTCTGGAACTTTCCCCTCTTGTCACCATGTAAGGTGAGGCAGCATTTCAGTTTGTACCAATTTTAGACACTCTTTGGAAAGAGAGACCCACTGCTTCATCTCAGATCTCAGTAGGCTGAGTCTAAGGCCACCTCATCACACAGCCACGTACCCTGGGAAACAGCAGTAGAGGTGTGGTAGCACACACAGCAGGAGGAACACACATGGCCAAGTCACAGCTCTAAATCACTCCAAGTACAGAAGAGGTTGTTGGGAGTTTCCAAAATTAGGTAAATACTCTGAAAATTTGTGAATTTAACCAAAGTAGATAGTTGAATTTCTTGGTGGTATGTAAGGTTGGGGTTTTTCTGTTGTTGGTTGGAGGGTTTTGCAAATCTTTCTTTCTCTTTTTTTATATCCTCGGTGTTGTATTTTTAGGGTTTAAATTGAACTGCCAGTTACATCAGATCATTGTGGCTCGTTTTGCTGACGAAGACCTCATCATTGACTTTGATAACTTTGTCCGGTGTTTGATTCGGCTCGAAACCTTGTTCAGTGAGTACATTCTTAATAACTAGATAGGCTCTGTTGCTTTGTGTTTTCAGCAAGGTAACTGTCCAAAAGTCCAGGATAAGGTATTCAGACGACTTGAAACCTGATATAAATCTAGCAACCCAGTTTGCATGCTTCTAGACCTAGGAATCAGCCTTTTAGGTCAGGCTGCTGAACCATAGCCAGTCTTCTAATAAAACAACTGTATGTTGATTAAAAAATACTAGACAGCTATTAAAAGTGTTTAGTCTTGTTCTTGCACAGTTATTTTAGATTGGCCCTTTCTGGTTTGGAATGTAGGCCATTGTCAAGTTTTAGATTTTGGGACTAAATTCCTATTTGATCCTAAAGCCCAAGGAAGGGGGAAGGCTTTCCAGTGAGTTCCTATATTCATCCTTGTCTGTCATCTCTTTCCCACCACAGAAATGTTTAAAAAACTGGATACTGAGAAAACTGGAACAATAGAGTTGAACCTTGTTAATGTAAGTTCATTTAGCTCTAAAACATTTGCTTTCATCTTTTGCAGGAAAGGAGGGAGGGAGGGATGTAAACAGTGGAGTCTGTTCTGCTTATGGCTGGTTATACGTATTCACATATATGCTGCATTTACCTAGCTGGTCTATTTGAAAGGTTACCTTTCAAAAGTGTACCTACTTTACAACATATTCTCTAACAGACAGACAAGGTTACTTGCACCAGAAGCCTCTAAGCCCTGTAGTGGCAGTAATTTTGGCTGATAGTCAGGCTTTTTCCCTATTTTTTCTATCATCAGGGTAAAAATATGAGTGCAGTAGTGACTCATGGTCTTGTCCCTGTCTGCTTCTTTCTGCACCATGTGTGCCCTGGAGAAAGGACTAAGTTTGGAGGAAAGTACCCTCCTAAATGTGTTTGACTTACTTAGGACCTGAAAGTTAACTTATTTCTGGACCTAAAGGAGGAATGTGCAAATCATCCCAAAACCCTTTTTACCTAAATGAGATATAAATTTAAATCATTCAGGAAAGATCCTAAAATTGCATCTGTAACAACAGGCTGCCTTTATTCTAGAAAGGGGAATATGCATACTTGCTACACATCTTTATACTAAATTTAACCTTGGGCCCTTTTCCTCTCATTACAGTGGCTGTGCTTTACTGTCATCTGAGCCACTGGCATCAGCTTGAGACCTCAAAAAGAGCATGATCAGATGAAGATAATCAAGCTACACACAAGTAATATCCAAACATGAATGTGCCTTAACTTCCACATAGCAAATTTTGCACGCTATTGCAAAACAGAAAGCTCTCTACTTCAACAGAAGAATTTGCAACCTCATTTTTAGGGACTTGGTAGTCTTGACTATTATATATCCTCCGGACAAAGGCTTTAATTTAGTATTAATCCTCAGTGGAACTTCTGAAAATACTGCTTTGCTAATATGTTTGTGTTTTACAGGACTCCTGGAAGAAAGCTTATTATAGCTTGACAGTCTGGTTTAAGAAGTTCTTTTAGCATAATTGGTCCACTCCATTCTGCGTATCTGAAATTAGAAAAGGGATAGTATTGCATATCTTAGCTCAACACCTGTAGTCAGACAGGAGATCCCCTGTATGCTTTCTGTCAAGCCCCAGCATTATTCTTGTTAAATATTTGAAGAATTTGAGTAACAAGTGCAGTTTGACCAAAGGGAAGGACAAGTCTTTCCCTCCTGACCATTGATGTGCCTGGAGCAAGGTGGCTGTTGGCAAAAGGACTCTTTCAAGGCAAAACCCATCCTTCTCAACTGGAATCTTGATTTCCTGTATCTTATTTATCTTCCTTTGAAATACAAGAAAGTATTTAAATAAAAAGAGTAGAAATAGTTTGCAAGACTTATTTCTGCTGCAACTAAGCACATTTCTTTTTCTTAGAAATACATCATCACAGCATCTATGCAGAGCTTTTGCATTCAGGAACAGAACTTGCTTACTGCCTTTTAAAAGGGAAAAACATCATTCTGGAGCTGACTCTGGATGTGCATCA
Organism: Campylorhamphus procurvoides; assembly: GCA_013396655.1. Classification (NCBI taxonomy): domain Eukaryota; kingdom Metazoa; phylum Chordata; class Aves; order Passeriformes; family Dendrocolaptidae; genus Campylorhamphus; species Campylorhamphus procurvoides. The sequence continues at coordinate 700,788 of WBMV01008571.1, forward strand.
GTTAATGACATTAGTCTGATACTTTAAATGATTATTGCTTGAAAACTAAGGTTACTAAGACAGGTAATTGATACTACCCCATACCCAGCCTAGTAACATCATGAGGCTCACAGATTGCTGCTGGTTTAAGTTTGCCCTGAGGAATTTTGTCCTCCTTACAAACCGTATCCTGTACTTACGGGCACCTTTTCAGAAAGCAGTAAGGACTTACCTAGTAGGAAAAGAGCCTGCAAGGTGAGGCACTTCATAAATACCCTTGAGGAAATACTTGATCCTCTGTTAAATAGTGTTTATTATTGAATTATTCCCAAATAGAGAGATATAAAGGATGGTTCCATAGGAAAGGCTTTATTTGGAAAATATCTGTACCAAATTTTTTTCTTAAGTATGTCCCTTAGTTTTTAAGGTTAACAAAGGTTATGTGCAACTAACAGAACCAGCTTAATGTTAAATGAAAAAGACTATCTGAATGGATGGGGGAGGAGGAGCTCAATTTAATACAGGAAGTAGTTGAATATCAGTGTAATGCAGAACAGCACTGTGTTGTACTGGTAATGTTTTCAGACAGTCTAATAAAAATTATTATTAAAATACCCAGAGCTAAAGAGGAAACAAAAGTTTAATGGTATCACAGTGGAGTAAGAACAAGTAAGTTGTCAAGGACTACAGAAAGTTTCTACACTTAGTCTTCAAAGTACAAAATACAGAACATACTATTTTGAATACATAGAAATCCTAAGATGCTACAGCTTTTTTAGAAGTTATTGCTTAATGGATCAGCCAGGTGGTTGTCACTGTCCAGGTGCACTTCAGTTTAGCTTCTTTAACAAACATTCTGCTTCCAGCAATAAGCAGTGGGTGCTGTGCACATACTTTAATTCCTCCCATCTGGAAAAAGCCTTGGGATAAACCTGGACAAAGCCACATTGTCTGTTTCATGACAATTCCTTCAATGGTAAACTGAAAAGGTCCTTGTAACTTAATACAGAAAAAATGCAAAATTCTCTTCTGCCATTTTTGAAGAAATCCAAGTGGGTACTTGAACATAATGGCTTGCTTCGACCAAAGGCAGCAGAATTTGATTTGCTTGTAAGCATTATTTTATCTTGTACAATGCCCTCATCCATTTGCTAATGCATCAATCCTTCATTTGTTTTCAAAGCACATTCTTCATAGCTTTCAAATTACATTGTCATTGAAATAAGTCCCATGACACTGGAACCAACACAAAATGTATTTCTTTTCATAGGTCATCCGTGATTAGTACTTCAAGAATCTGGCTTCTGTACTATTTCATGCCAAGCTTCTTTGTCTAGGTTTAATCCTCGGATACAGCTGAGGGTGAAACAGAAATGAGGGTTAAAACTTCTTTCAAAGGTTACTTTTTTAAAGGAAAAACAAAGGAATGAAAAATTTCTCTTTGGTGCTACAATGCCAGTGTAATCTGTTGTAGCAAAGGTATGGTTATAAAAACACTCAGGTCACTAAGAAATACAAATTTAGCATTCTTAGGCAAAGTTAAAAAAATACCAACCATCTCAGTTCAAAAAGAAGGCATTGAACAGCGCATGATTCAGCACCTCCAGCTCTGCCCAGGTGGGTGGGCCAGGAAAAGTACATGGCTTTGTAAGTCAAGAGACTTTTGTGTTCAGTGAACTGTAGGATCGGTCCCTGTTTTATAAAACTGGAGAGGTATCCAAGTCTGGTTTGCTTTCTCTCACTGGCTATAACCTTTTACATGTGTTTATCTTTGGGCAAGCTGGAAACATCTGGCTGCAGAAGGCCCATGGAACTGCAGGATCTGTGCTTTAGTTAGCAGAGACTGGGCGGCCAGTTCAATTAGTTTAATTGCCCAACCATAACTTGGTGCCTGCCACCCTGTGGCCCTTAAGGCACATGCTGTTCACACATACAGGGGTACAAGGGTGACAATTCACAGGACACAGCCTGAGACAGCACACAGCAGTGCCACGACGATTGGGAAGCTTTTGGCTCCCACTTGCCAGGGTTTTGGGAAAAACTACTGTTCTGAAAGGCCTGGCTATTGGCATGTGAAAATAGAACAATACACTTCATACACTTTGGAGAAATGAATCCCCCATGCTCTAAATGGCAGTGCATGTCTACATTACATCTTGTGTCCTCTCATTTAAAGTCCTCTTTAAAGATGCCCTCTTCTCCCTTCAAGCAGACTCTGGCTTTTGTTTTTCCTAGTCAGCTAATGATTAAGAGAAAACCATCAGCTTTACCCACAAGGTCTGTCTCAGCCTGCTGTGATTTCAGCACTAGAGATGAAATCAGTCAGTTACAGGATCAAAACACCTGACAGTATTCAAAGTATTTCCTCTGACAGTGTTATCTTATTAGCTTGGGGAGCTAGGGCAGCACCAGGCAGGGTAGAGTACTGATTCAGGTAATTTAATCCTTGTTTTTATTCAGTACACCTAACTGCAAAAGGATAAAACAACTATGATATAAATACAGCTTAAGAATATATTAAGCTGCCAAGCATCTTCCTTTGTGCTGAACATCATAGCCTGGATTTCAGCTGCTCTCTCAGGAGTCCAGTAATTGCTTTTGAGAACAACCATATAAACTTTCAGTGGAAGTACTAGAACAGCTGAACAGACCCAAGAGTGGAACAGTTAATGCTGTGCTTGGGTAGTTTTCCCCGAAGACTGTGTTGTGCTTACAAGGATGAGCTGTGATACCCAGATTAAGCTCTGTTGCCTCATACCTTTTTTTTTTTTTTTAAAACAGAAGCACAGATGCTCCTTGTGTTCTTACACACCTGTGCTCAGGCTGAGTGCACAAGCTTATGAACAAGTAGCACATGCACAATTCACGCTGGGGCAGGCAAAAATAAAAAAGCTGCTGTTTTAACCTTTCTGTGCAGGGCTGATGGCTGCTCTCAATTTAGAAATGTTTACTTTGGAGAGAAAAAACTAAGCAGAAGTACTATGTTAGGGAGAATTTTACAGTATATTGTGGGTAGGCCTGACCTGATGATACAAAAATGAAAACTGATTTTGCATTAGATGCAGTCATGCTGCAAAATCTAACCAGTTTAAGAGTAAGGATTATCTGCATGAGGAAGAAGGCTCAGCCTCTTTCAAGCATCATAATTCAATCAGCTAAAATTCACAGTGGTTAATCTTGGGGAACCTTTTATCTCCAGCAGCAGGGCAACTGGATATGTAGAAAAAAGCTTAATGGAACTGTTATACATTTGTCCATCTGCCATAGTTTTCTAGCAACTCACCCATGAGGAGAAATATGGGGACATAATTGAAAGTATCTTATTTGTACACAGTTATATAAAAGAGGAAGTACAGGTGATGAGAAAAGGAAGAGGCCATTGACTTACATATTATTGTTAAATATTACTTAAAAAGCAAAGGAGAAAACAAAGGTCTGCCTTTACTTGGCAACATAATTCCTTTTTAAGCACTAGAAGAAAGATAACCTAGAATTTTGCAGTTTTATCTGTGAAACCATCCTCAGACCACAAAATGCACTGTATATACCCAGATAGGGAAGGACTCATGAGTCACTCTTCATGTAAGTTTCAGTTCGTAAGGCCCTTTGTCCCAGTACATCACTCTTTGATCGAGGGAAAAACCAGTTCTGTTTACAAAGAATCACAGAATATCCTGAGTTGTAAGGGACCCACAAGGATCACCGAGTCTAGCTCCTGGCCTTTCACAGGACAGCCCCAAAAATGCACACCACGTGTCTGAGAACATGCTCAGCAAAACCTTAAGCACACATGTTTGAATAAAAGGGTTTTTCAGTCTGTGAGACAAGGTTATTATGAGAGCATGCTATGTATAGCAGGGTGATGACATTGTTCTTTTATGCACCCATTAATATAATCTGTGTTAGGTATCTTAAACAGAGGGTGTTTAATAAATGGGGAACATCAGCTCCTTCCTAGTGACTTTTAAAATGGCACCTAACCTGGATATGAGAGACACAGTGAGTATACAGTGCTGTGTATACTCCACATATTGGGGTGGGGTTGGGTTCCTTTGACTCTGGAGATATCAAGGACTCACCCCCAGCAGGTTGCGGGGAACGTAGCCTTCCTTATCATTCAGCCGTGCCCACCACCACTCAATCTCATCTTCATCTTCCCGGCGCAGGATTGTCATGCAGTCTCCTTCTTTCATCGAGAGCTCATCATCGTTCTGAGCCTCATAATCCCAAAGTCCATAAATCACTCCTTTGTTCATTATGCCCATTTTCTCCTGCACTCCTGCAACATTGAAAACACAGAGCAGCTAAATTAAAAGAAAAAAAAGAAAATGACAACAGGTGGAAAGACTGCTTTACTCTTAGTGAAGAGAGAAGTCCAGGAAAAAAACCCCAAACATAATTCCTATCACACTTGGCACCTTGTTGCCATCAGCCTACTCGAAGTCAGTCCCGAAGAGGTGACATTGTGGAGTCAGTCCTTACACACGGCAGATAGATTCTTTCCTTAACTGTGTTCAAAACATACAATGTAAATGGGGAGAGCAGCACGGATTGATAAAAGGTTATGGTTTTGTGTTCACACTTTCTAGACCTCAGTGATGAGCAAAAAACACTTGTTTGTACTCTTAGTCCACTGGCAATCTCTTTCTGTCACAGGCAGATAGCAAAACTGGCTCAGGCTGACCACCATTATCATTTTGATGTTTGTGGTGTCATTTGCCACTCACGTCACTTTATTTCAGAACTTTAGAACAAGGTGCATCTCAGACCTATACCTGAAAGATTTGTCTGCTACCCTCCCAGCTGCTTTGGGTTAACTCAAATACTTTTCTTAGTTTGTGACACTATTTTATTTTTAGTTTTTAAACACTGACTTCAGAAACACAATTCTGTTAAAAGTACTTCTGGACCAACAGGTTTTGGAGTAAACACATATGCCCTGCAGATGTTATTTAAAACTTGCTCATTTTACAGCTGTAGCAAAAAATGAGATACTATTCTTTCTGTACACATTCCTCAGCCTCTAAGCAGCAAACTGGAAAAGGTATTTTAATGAACTGTTACACAAACTTTCTCTTAGGTAATTAATATTTTAAGATCTTGAATCCTACTGGGTTTGTTTGGCTTTGGTATTTCCAAGAGCAAAGAGTACCGCACACTGTATCAACAAAACTTGCAATTTCCCTTTTCATCACTTACCTAGTACAACCTATTGTATAGGAATTTTACCTGCATTTGCTAAAGGAAGCATCTGCTCAAATCAAGTTCCTTATTGCTGCATACCAGATCCTCACATAAGATTAAAATTACTTCCACTGCATGATAAGCTCTGCTCAGAGAAACTCTCCTCCGGCTTTGCATTTGGTGTAATTACAGGTTTGGCAAAAGCTGTGCTCTGCACCCACAAGGAAGATAAGACTGAGCACTGAACATCAAAGCAGACAAACAGAAGAGCCACACAATGAATCTGGTCTCCTAAGGAGGTATTAAGAATCACAGGAGGCCAGCAGGGCAAACATGCTCTTAGAGACAGCACAGGCATTACATTGTAAAAAGTGAAGAATTCCCTACTTAAGCAGCATCAGACTTGTCATTTAATCAACACTAAAAGAACAGTGGTTTTCTTTAAACCTCCCTGTACTTTCTGATGTAATTCAGTATTGGGCATAATTTACAACAAAAAGGATTAGGTGAATCAATAACTTACAGCAAGGTTTCTCACCTTTCAAGTGAGTTTAGAGGGCCAGGTTTTAATGCAGTTATCCGTTCTGGAAACGGACGTATTTTCAAACTGCTCTTACAGCAAGAAACAGATTTAGCTAGTGAATGAATTTCCTACTATACCACAACCAGTCTTAGCAATAGGATTATTTCGTAATGGAACAATATGGAACTTTGACAGTTGAACAGCAATTATATCAAGAGATATCCTAGATTCAGTGGTTTCAATTTGGAAAAAAAACTGGCAATAGGCCCAAGACTGACAGTCCTTTCAGGACCCATTGAAAACCTCATAACACAAAAAAAATCCCAAACCCAACAAAAAACAGAGTAGCAAGTGAAATCAACAGATGGTGGGTCCCAAAAAAAGCCCACCACCAAAAGAATGAATTTCTTCATGCTGTATATAATGAAGCCATGGACCTCCTTTCCACAGGATGCTGTGGGCTGTTTACCTGAATTCAAGAATTAGACAAATTCTTGAAAGAAATCCCTCAAGGGCTGTTCAACACAAAGATACCATCTCAACTCTTATCAGAGTTAATACCAGTACAAAATATTGGACAAGTATTACTTTTTTATCTAATCCTACAATCTTTCTTGGATATTTGCTCTTGATGATTACCCCTGGAGTCTGGATACAAAACAAAATGGAATTTTGCTTTGCCCACAGATATTGATGCTAGTTAAAAAGGCTTAGTCCCTTCATAGTGAAAAATATATATTTGGCACCAAGAGATACAGTTTTCAAGCGTAGTGAGGACAGCTGGACAGACTGTTTTGAAATATGCTGGCTGAGCAGCTTCTACAAACTCGTATCCTGCCTGTTCCACAAAACCAGCAAGGCAGTATTACAGCTTTTTACGCTGTGTTACATTGCTGTTACCCTAACCTCTTACAGAGAGATGACACACCAGCTGGTAGGTGCCCAGGGGACAAGAACTACATACAAAACAGAGAAAAGTAATTTAAAACCCCATTACACACAAAACATGCAGTAAAGTAATTTAAAACCTCATTGACTAATACTCATCACACCCTAGGGGGAATTCATTCTCTTCATTAAAAGATAGTATCTTTGTAGTCTTATTATTTGAATAAAATCTAAATTAAATGTGTCATTCCTTTATAAATGCAAGTGAAGAAAAAAAAAGCCAGAAAGGTGAAGTCAAATTCAGTGCTTACTAATGCCCATCTAGGCAGAAACTTTGCAATACCTTTGTTGGTTCTAAAGTGCACATTAGGAAATACTCCTCATTTAAAGACACTAGGTAATAGGTATAAACTGCCTACTGAGATACCCATACCACTTTTGGTTTTATGTAAAAGTACTTATGTGGCAAGATTCACCTAACTGGCACCTCAAACTAGTGCATCTCTCAATGCACATACTTCACTCAGAATTTTTAATATAGGGAAACCTTTTGTTACTCAGATCTCCTCCATACGTTGAATGTTATGAAGTTTAATTTCCATGGAACTCATTCTGTGACCTCCCATTTTCCAAGAGGAGTCTGAAGCCCAGGCACGTGACCTACGTGTGCAACTCGCCCCTCCTCAGGCAGAGAGGTACTGAAGAGTGCCAGGTGAGCCCCTAGCACACCCCAAAACTCCATGATAGCCCTTACCATACAAGAACTGGGAGCACTGTGTGTAGCCTTCCTCCATTTCCTCACACTTGTCTGCAGCTGTCTGCATGTCACTGTAGGTCATGGCAAACACGGCCGCGCCGGACTCCACCAGGAACTTGCACACCTGCACGTTATTGCAAGACGCTGCACAGTGCAGTGGCGTCCTGCAAGGCAAGAGGAGAAGAGGACACTTTGCTTATACTGCTCATGGCAGCACTCAGAGCCCCTGGGAGCAAACCACTTTCATGCATGACCTCCAGCAATCAGCACCACAGCACCCAGGGCTGCCCACCAGAGCACTTAACCCAGGATGTCAAGAGCAATTGCTCTTCACAGATAACAGGAGCCATCGGGAGCTGCTCAGGCCCTAAAGCTGGGTTTCCATACAGATCTCTAGCTATGCTACCTTTTATAATCCATTAACATTTTAAGAACATTCATTAAGGCAACAACAATTAAAAAATTCATCAGTATTAAAAAAACCCTGACATCATGCCTCTTACAATGTAGACAATTACTTCAAGATTTGACTTTGTGACAAGTGCAGGTAATTAGGATAACCATTTAGGCTGAATAAAGATGGTCCCTCAGTCTTAGGCCTCAGACACTTTTGTTATATGCAGAAATAGTAAAATCACTGCCTCCTGCACCAGCCTCTTGTAACATCTCCTCAGCTACTGGAGGAAGGCTTTGAAGCCCATTATCAGCTGCAAGCCTAGCTTGCAGCTGTAGTTTTCCATTTTAAGTTGTCTGAGTACTGGACAAGGACCTGAGGAGAGTTTGCAGGGTTAGATACTGCCCAGAGCACATCTTAGTTAAAGGCTTTCTCTCACAGAAAGGACCACTGGGACTTTCAGCATAAAGCTCATTATACATAAACTGCCTTAAATATCTCAAAGACACTAGAACAGTTTCCTAACAACTGTATCCACCCTACTGGCCCTCAGATGTAATTTTTTCATACAGGGAATACTAGTATAATTTCCCTACTGTCCCCTCTGCATATGTGATGTCCCACAGAGAACTGCTGTTGCTCTGCTGTCAAAAAGTCACTCCCAGCTCTACAGGAGCAAAATGAGGGACCTGCAGCAGCCCCCAAGCCATGGCTCTCCTGTGAGAAGCATCTGTAAGGAGCCACTTATAGAAATCCTTACCATCCATCACTGTCTGCAGCATTCACATTCACCCCAAACTGCACCAGGAACTTCACGATTTCCGTGTGCCCAGCACACACAGCGTTGTGCAGCGCAGTAATCCCTTCATCATTTGGCATGCTAGGATCTTCCACCTATGCAGCCAGAAAGGAACCATTTTCAGTGAAATTCACCAGGATAAACATCTCTTCACATATAAAGATCAGTTGTTCTGAATTTGAGACATTTCTAGGAAAGCACATGAGCAATAGACAGAAGACTACAACATCCACCAGTTTTCCAACAAGACTCATATATAGTGTCCTTCTGACAGTGAACACCTAGTGATTCAGAGAAACAGTATCCTGGTAACTTAGAAAAAGTACTTTTAACAAATTTCTGACATTTGACTATTTAACTGTGAGCAAAGTTCACAGAAAAAGTGGATTTTGCTTATCAAATTATCTGATAACACACCAGATGGGGATGAAACACTACATAAAAAATGAGGAAAAAGGTTGTCCTGCAAATTTACAGTCTTGCTATCAGCTGAATGTCCACTGTGGATTTGACACACTAAAATCAGCCTTCAGGTATGATCACTCATGACCTATTAGGACTTATCTTCTTGAGGACAGATCTAAGTCATGCACTATTCTTTTAGCTACCCCAGTCCAGGAAAGCTGCAACTTCCTAGCTTGAACCAGGATTGCTATTTCTTGTCTGGCAAGTTAGCATTTGTACCTCATAAATTATTCTCTGCACAAGGTCAAACTCCCCCTCCAAAGATGAATCCAGAAGCAAAGCAAGGGGATTGAATTTCACTCTCATTCCATGCCCAATTCTCTCAGAGCCAGTCTTACGTAAGTTTGTCCTCTTTCCCTGTGAAAAGGTAACACAAGTTACAGGCATTTTTTTTCCTGGAAAGAACAAGAATACACAATTGCTTATTTAGGAATGACAGCAAAAATGATTAATTAAAGCATACCAATTCTCCAAAATGTTATGAATATATTAGGTTAGGCATGCTATGAAAGACCTCTGCCTTTATCTCTGGACAAGGTCGAAGTCACCTTGATCAAACACCAACAAAATAATAAAACTCCCATATATCTGAAGATCAGGGAAAAATGCCCCTTTTTTGGACAATATTAACTCTCACAGCTGTGACACAAACGAAGTAGCACACTCAATCAACACTGATGTCAAGTTCCTAAAATTTTTGTAAGTTTAGGAGAGGTTAGCAGGAGCAAACAGTTACTGAAAATGGTTTGGGGAAGAATATAGAACCAAGTGCAGAAACGCTTTAGATGCTCCCATTGATACAGGAAACCAAGTATTTCTATAGCTTAGTTTGTACTCTGCTTCAGTGAGCATGCACTCAGCATTAGCTCAGCACTCGCCCCAGCTGGCTGTGCAGCAGCAATAAGCACTATTCATGCGGGTATGTAAATTTCTGACAGATGTCCAGGCAAAGATGAATAGAAATTACTCATATTTTGCAAGAGCAAACATGTGAAGATAAGATATAGAAGAAGAGATTCCCAGAAAAAAAAAAAACTCTTCTGCCTGTTAATTTATACATAATATCAAAAGTACAGGCTTTTAAAAGAAAGCGCCTGTCAGCACAACCGAAGTATTTAAATATGAAATCAAGAAGTTGGGTTGGTTTCTTCTCATCACTGCAGAATTACTATAAAGCCAACCACAAATGTGTTCTTACAATTTAGGAAATCCTACCACTCAAGTTTCCTTGTAAAAGGGAATAAAAGCAAAACCTTAAATGCATGAAAACGTGCCATATCTATTCTGTGCAGAAATTACAAGGTTAAAAACCACACTTAAAGCTTTTAAGTACCCTGCACTGGAGTCATTGAAGACAAAAGCTCTTCCATGCATCAAGTTATTAAATTGTATTTGTGGTAGGTTTCTTAAGAAAGTCTTGGAGAAACCAAAGAGACTATGCATTTCTGTTCTACAACAGTGAGATAACATCATACCACACACATAGATACAAACTTGCAAAATAAACAAGACAGTAAAAATGCTGCCCACCCTTAGCCCCAAGAGATTCCATTTTGACACAACTTGAGACGAGACTAATGTTAAATCAGGTTCCAAAGAAATTCAGAAAGCGTTCAGTAGAAGCAACACAAACAGCTGATGTCTACAAATAAAGAGTTTTTAAAGCAGAAACTAAAGAAGGCTGTTTCTCCGTATTTTTCAAGCAAGGCACTTTTCAGATAAACAAATGCAATCCAGGATTAAGATAATTAGTTTCAAGCTTTTAGCAATAGTGGGAAATGCTTGTGAAATCTGTACCTAAAGGAAAAAAAAAATCAACTTTGATTTCACTTAATGAAGTAAAATTTGGGTGTAGTGGGCAGATTTCTATAAGGAATGCTCTTTACAGCTCTGAAGAGTTTTACTCTGTGTATCAGATTCCACTTGAAACTTTTCATTATGTCATTAATTCTAGAAACAACAGACTTTTCATTCCTGCCATTCAGTCGGGACATAAGACCATCACACAAATAGAACAGAGAACCACAGAGACTTCTACACCATTTGTGTGACTGTTCTGCTTAAGCTCTACAACACAATGCACAGAATTTATGGCAGACCTTGAAATCACTTACGGACAAGGCACACAGGTTGTAAGCTGGCTAATACTTACAGGAGGCAAGGAAAACTGTCCAGTAACTTCAGGAGGCCTCATATTGAATGAGTCCTCTCCCAAACTCTCTGGTTCCCCTGATGGATAGGGAGGTGGTGGGTATGGAGGATATTCTTCCATGTACACCTCCAGTGGCAATGGAGTTTCTAGGCTTGGTTCTTCTGGTTTTGGCTGGGTTGGTTCCTCACTATCTGATACAGCCTCAGGTACAGTGTCCAAAGGTACAGAGGGAAGAACAGCTTCACTCTGATCTGATGGTGTGTTTTCTGTTTCCTCAGCAATAGCTGGTTCTGGCATAGAAACAGCTGTTTCTTTTTCTGATTCTGTGCTTAGATAAGGATTTGGGATTTCTTCTGGGCTTTCAGGACTGGCAGCCGATGCCGTCTGTTTGGAGGGATGTGATGGAGCTGAGATAGTCTCCATTGCAGCCAGAGTGGTCCTCTGATACAGCAGCTTCTGAATGTTGGGGCCATTAGGTCCCTCTGGCTCAGTAATAGAGCTGCGTTTCTTCAGTGGTCTGGGGGCATTGGACAGCTTTTTCCGCAGTGCTTCCAGATCGGCGTCGCTCTGGTTGCGGTACGGATTGGATAAGAAAGGCAGCAGTTTGGTGGGGCTAAGAGGACGGGGTATTCGCTCAGGTTCGTGATTCTCATGAGCAGAGGCTGCTGTTTCCATCTCGGGCTCGGGGCTGCCTGGTTTGCCTTGGAGATTTGAGTAGACATTCTCCGTCTGCGGCAGCCGATTCTGTACACCAGCTCCTGCCATCACGGGCTTGCCATACACTGTGGAGCAGTTCAGAGAGGGGTGAGAGGGGGAAAAGAAGTTGGAATATTTGATCAGCAGGAAAAATACCATGAAGAAGAAAGATGAATCAGGTTGTGTGTCCTCTATGTAGGGCAAAGAAGCAAAATTAATACCATCAACTGAACGGAATTAATCTGGCAAGCAGGTTAGTTACCTGCAAATGCATGACAGATAATCTGTACTTTTTGTTAACACTCACATACAGCATGGAAGAGCTACTTAAGATTCTTACAGCTGCGTTCACCTGTGTAATTCCCCCGAGGAAGAGCTTTATACCACAGACCAGGTGGAAAGTATAACTATCTGAGGTTTATCACAGAAACAAGGTAAAGAGCCACACACTTACCACTTGGGAAGTGCGGTCCTCTGGTCTGCGCCCTTGTCAGAGCACTCTGCACTGCCTGCTGGAAGTTCTTGCCAGGAGTCTGCTGTTGAGTGTACATACTATAAATTGAACTTGCAGCCACAGTTTGAGGCTTTCGAAATGGCGGCTGTGAAGTCTCTTTGGCTGGCTGAGGAGTAAAAGGCCTCACAGCTGCTGCTGGGGGGCTCTCCTGTTTGGAGGAAGGAAGAATTTGATCCTGGCTGGAGGAAGAACCTGCAGGAGGTACCGAAATTCTTTGCTGTATCTGCTGGGAAGGATGGGAAGACTGCTGTGCCACTGGTTTTTGCTTGTTCCCCATAGCTACAATAGCCAAAGGCAGCTTCTGCAGGTTTCCATCCAGCTTTGTATCAGAAGGTTGCAAATGAGTGGCTTGACCGAAGTAAGGCAAGTTTATCTGTTTTGGTTTAGTGGGGACAGGCGGTGGCACCTTTGTTACAGTTTTACCAGTTGTCTGAAAGACAAAAAAAATTCATTATGATAAAATAGTAAAACACATTTTGGGAGTTCTGCTGGGGAGGACCAAAGAGCCTCAAAGAACACCACAGTATCTCGTATTTTACTGTTGCAGCAATACTGTTTTCGTTGGAAAGGGGAAGAGACTGCTTGAAACATTTTATCATCGTTGTTTGCTTAATACTTTGAACTCATTCTCTCTAATTCTTTTTGTAACAACTATGCCCAAAACACCAAGCAATGGCAGGGCGCAGTGATTTCTCCCTAGAGATACCAGGGACATTTAGCAGCATCTGTAGGCAAGAGGTTGTTTTCCAACAAAGCACTTGCCATCCACAGTTCTGTTACTTCACCCCTACCAGATCAAATTGTGCCTATATGCCAAAATTTAGGTGGCAAGTCTTGCTGCAATCAAACGTTTGAAGGACACTGTTGCATTAAACAGCAAAACAAGTGTGTAAATGACTTTAAAAAACCTATGGAAATGCCTCTGCACATACAATCTTTGGGGGGAAATACACACATGCACGCTAGTACAAGTCATACCGCCACTTTTTATGTATTAAGCCAAAATGCAGATTTTCATCACAGCAACTGTAGAGAATGATTTTGAGTTACCAGCTGCCATTAAAAGCCTAGAAGACTTTTTGTCCTTACAAGCAGTCTTTTAAAAGATGACCTAGGTACTTTTCAGAGAGCTTCCTGACCACAGTTATTTGAAGAGTTGTGTAACCCCTGTCGGATGCAATGCCTGAGTTTCCTGCATACCTGTGCTTCTCGCAGGAGATCTTCGCTGCTCTGGTTTTTCCTCAGAGTGCCGAGCCCAGCAGACTGATCCACCGAATCGAACATGGAGAACGGACGCACCTTCTTCTCTTTGTCTCGCAAAAAGGCTTCTCCTTCAGCTGTTGGTACAGTGCAGACAACTTTAGAAAGGGATGGCACAATTGTAGGTAGAAGAGTCCTGTTCTGGGCAATAATCAGCACAGTGTATGCAAGGAATGCTTTTGGCATCCATCAAGAGCCCCTCGGCCTGCCAAATGCTGTATCATGCAAATTGAATGGGAGCATGGAAGAAGGCATTAGTATCTGTTTTTCCATCTGAAATGAGTGGTGGATTTGATTTTTTTCTTTAAAAAATTCCTGCAACACCACAGTCAAGCTTATACGGCAGTATTTTTGTGTGCGTGTGCTTTCAAATGAGTTCTCAATATTTACTGAAGCACTTAGAAGAGACTGATGACATCAACTGGATTTTTTTAAGATTAGCCAAGCATGTGAGAACATACCTTGTCCTTCACTAATCACAATTCCTTTTCCTGAAGGCAAGGCTGATCCTTGACTACTATGATTGTCTGCATTTGAACTGCTCCAGTCAGAGGCAGATGGGGAAGGTTTCGCACTGGGGACCACAGAACCTAGGGGAGAACAAGTGGAACAGATTAAGCTAAAATAATCGTTTTTACTGACTTTCTAGAAGCAAAACTTTTTTGTCAGAGCCAGGTCTAGACAGTGTGCAAGTATCACATACAGGTTAACTGCTATAAATCCTGTCATTATAGATTTTCATTCATTGGCTCGTTTGTTTTAAAAAGAGAATGCAAACCAAGTTCAGAAACAACTATCAAAGCAGCAGCAAAACTTTGTTCCAGCACACACCTGCACTGAGAGCATTCAAAAGAGAAACTTCTCTCGATTCCCTTCTTTCCAGTTAGCAGGAAAAATTCTTTTGAATATTTTCAGTAAGGTGAAAGTGACACGATGTTAAGAAAATATGAAAAACATCTACTGTGCAAAGATACACATGATACTTTAATGCACAGACACTGCCAGTGACACCCAAAACAGCAGAATAATCATCTGTGTGTTTAACATGAACACAACTATTGCATTAAAGCTGATATTTACATTCACTGAATTAGACATGCAGATCTGCAAAAATCACTAAGGAAATGCCCACAACTTGCTATTGAATACTTTACCAAATTCCCTCTACTAAATTCTAAATAATGTAATACAAGTAAGTAATGTTAAATTCAAACAGTAATGATAAGCCTTTTTTTAGTTCAACTAGCTCACCACCACACATTCTTCTAAAAAAAATTCTGATTTTGTATGGTCAAGAACTAAAATTCCACTTCAGTGGTTTTAGGATCAGCAAACCAGATAAAACAAAACAATCCTCCATTCTCCAATACAGCAAGAGGCATTTGGACTGCTTTTGGGCAATGGTTACTTCAGTAATATCTGCCAGAACTGGAGATGGAGGAAGGGAGAAAAAAAAAATAGAACTATTCTGCAAACTCAGTCTCTAATTTTTCCTTTTAGGAAAATCAGCTTATCTTCTCTCCCAAGATAGCACAGAGGAGATAATTGCAACTCTTTTGTTTCCCCACACTTCTCTCATGGACCTGAACTGTGTCCCATAGAAGAAACTCACAGCGAGAAACCAAGCAAACCTCCATTAACTCTCCAAGTAGGAGAGGCCAAGCCTTGCACCACCAGCAAATCACTAACTTTATTGGTATTTCTGTGCTATGATCAACTACTGCCTCCTTTGTAATATTTCTTGTATTGCTGGTTAACCCTTTCATTTGTCATTTCCAAAATGCAGGACCAGAAAACTTGGCTTTGCTAGTTTTTAAATCCAGACAACAGGGTGTTACCAGGTATGTCCCAAAACTGCCTCTACAAAACTCAAACACAGTATAGATTTTAGAACTTTTAAATAAATAAAAAAATAACTAGCTTACAGAAAAATCCTCTTACATTCCACGATGTGTAACAACTCAAATTGCTAACAAGGAATTACGTAATTTATAACATTAAATCATATAATTTCAGTGCTTACAAAATGTATTTACTGGTGCAAAAAAAACTGCGAGTAGGAAAACTGACATCTCAAGTAACACTGCTTAAAAACCAAGAAACCAACACAAAACAAAACAACTTAAAACACCAAAACAGAGCTGTTAGGTAAAACAAAACATGTCTGGGTAAGAACTGTTAGTCATAAGCTATTACCTGCAGGAGCTTTAGCTTGTGAACTGTTCCCAGCTCTCATGTTGGGCAGAGTTTGTGTTTTCAGTGGACCATCGGGTACCTGCAAAGCTTGTGTCCCATCTGAAAATGCTGGTTTCACCAAAAGCTCAGGTCTGGAAGCAATACGTGGCATAGTAGAAGACTGGATGTAAGGACCTACTGCTGCCACTCTACTTGGAGCAGAAGCCACTGGCTGTGGTAAATTCCCATCAGAAGAAACCTTTGGGGAAAAAAAAGAAGAAAATGTAAAGAATTTTATGCTGCAGTATCTATCCATCAAAGCTTGAAACAAAAGTTGAAAAGGTTAAAACAAGTAGCAAATCATACTCCAATATTAAAAATGCTTTTTTGAAAAAGATTTAAGAATGATAAACCTGAGATAGTAATAGCCAAAAAAAGAAAATGAAACGAAAAAAAATGTCCGTAACAGCTTAAGATTTCTTGTCTGTAAAGAGTAAGTAGGTTAACACTAATGTACCATGAAAAGGACTTTAATAATACAAGGCTTTCTCTACATATGGATAAAGACAACAAGTCTAGCGTCTGAACAGCCCTCCCCACAAGCAAGTTTTTACTTCAGACTGTACAGGCAACAAATGAAATCAGTGTTTTTGTTATTGCACATCCCACACTTACTGGTACATTCTCTTTCTGTTGCAGAGCTGCCTTTTTCTTCCACAGACGCTCTCGCAGCTCATTAACACGCTTATCCATGACTGCCACCTCCAAGTTGCGCTTGTTCAAACACTCCCTCTGTTGCTGCAGCTTGGCATTCTGCTCCTGGTTCAGTTTGTTCCTCAACTGAATAAATTCACAAAGCAGTGGGGGAGGAGAGGAAAAAACAACAAAAATAAAAACAAATTAACTTTCAGGATAGGGGACAGGAACCAGTTACAAAGAGAAAAGCCTTTTAAAAAGTAAAGTCGTGTCTTCTCTCCGAAGAAAACATTGGTTAGTCTCCAAATTTGCAGAACAGAAAGGTATATACACAGTGTGCTCCTTCCCTTGGACTCAGCACAACTAACCCTCCATCCTCGGCACGCAGGGTCTGTCAGGAGCTTCAGAGGCAATGGGATTTCTTTCCAACAAGGTAAGAAACAACCCAACCAACTTTGAAGCCCATAATAGTTGTGTGTCACAAGCTGGCTTTCCATTACCTGCAGCTCCTTGTACAGGCGGTCGAGCTCGGCTACAGCCGACTGGTTGTCATGGTAACCATCAATTCGGCCGTTCTTCAGCATCTCCAGTTGCCTGGTGAGCTCCTCTACTTTTGACACGGCCAGCACCAGCTCGCGCTGCTTCTGCTGGAACAGGCTGTTCATCTGTTCAATCTCCTCCACTGGGAAGAACGAGAGAGCACAATAGCTGCCCTGAGAAACAGCCGAGCGTGGGCTGCTTCCAAGGCAGCAGTTAAGGGGACAGAGAGCGCCCTGCCGCCTCCAGAGCACGGCTGCACAGAGCCAAACCAGCTCTTCCTCCCAGCACTCGCAAGAGAAGGCTCACTAGATTATGTAAATCTGGTCTACTTAGAGCACCAATGGGGAGGAAAAAAGAACACTTTTTTTTGCTTTCTGAAGTATGGAAACAAACAAAACCACAATAGCAGGCTGCATTCATCTGTAGGAGCCTAAATTCACTGAATGCTGGATTCAGCAGGAAGACACTCACTCAACCACAAGGCATATTTATGATAGTTAAAATTCTGAATTTAAGTCATAAGAAGACAGTGACAAAACACTCAAGCTGTTTTATTAAACAAAGACTCAGAGGGCTTTTTAGGATTTATTACAAAGATCTGTCATCAGCTACTCCCACTGCCAAAACTGTTCTATTATAGAACAAAGTTTAAGAAATCAGTAAGAATTCAAGCAAGTACCAAGACTAGGCCTGCTGGGGATGGTGCAGGGAAACAGATCCACATGCTCCAAGACCCTGTATTACTCTACCATCCTTCTATGCCTTTAAACTGATGTTTATTTTGCACAACAGAACCCAAAGAGAAATTGATTCTTTCCCATAGAAAACCACTTGTGCTATCTCTGGAAACCACAATGGTTCTTAGTAAAACAACATATTTCATCTTAACAAACCAATATATTTTCATTTGAGTCAGGCTGGAAATAACAAGTTCTGCACAATATGTACATAGAGAGGATGAAAAGGTAGGCAGGAGAATATGTGTCAATATTAAGTCTGAAATACATATTAAATGTTGCATCAACATGCTCAACTACAAGCACCCAACTAGTATTGTAGCAAGCCAGACCCCAGTCAGACTTGCACTATTAAAAAGGAAATATGCTGCCAGCTTGGCCATTAAATTACCTCTTGCATAAAGGGCAACCTGGATATCAGGCTAAGCTTTGTTATAGGCCAAGAAAATAACACTCTAAATGTGTAACATATTGACATCAAGGATGGAAAAAGTTACTGTGGCACACAAAGGTATTCAAGTATGGAAAAAAACCCTACACTATAATTAAAGAGCAGACATGCTAGGCTCAAAGTATAGGGTGCTCTTCCGGGATATTTTAAAATACAGTAAGAAAATATATTTTGTTCTAGGTCATTCAGGAGTTTTCTCAGTAAACACAAGATGTGAAATGGTTAAGATTAACATTTCCTGGAATGCTGTAAGTAACTCCTCTCAATTGTTGAAATCACAAGAAGTTTTAGAGTTCCAAGAACTGCATTTCATGACAAACCATAGGTTACTTTCCACAAGCAGCAACTCACCTAATTTCCCATTGCTGAGTCTTTTCTGCTCCACGTGGCCTTTCAGTGCTCTCACTTTCTTAAGTTTGGCTTCTTGATTCTCAGCAATTTCCTTTAATCGCTTCAGTTTCTCCTGTTCAGCAGCCTGCTGTTGCTGTCGCTGATCTTGCTGCTTCAGGAACTTCAGACGTTGTTCCTGCAGTCAAGACAAGCATTTTTTTATTTTTTAAAATGAACTTATGGCAAGGTACTGACAGAAACAAACAATCACCACAGCAGTTCAGAGTAGCTTCAGCCCAATATATTTCCCAGAGTGCCAAGGGAAGCCTGAGAGAACAGAGCAAATGTGACCTGACTCACAAACTGAACACAAATATGTCCCAATACAGTCCTCAATGTGTAACTATTCTGTAGGACAAGAACTTACTGAAACAGAGGTGGTATCCATGTCTAACAGACCCCAGTAATTCTTTCACCCATGAAATTGCTCAAATCCCTTTGAGTCCCAAGAAGAATTTTAGCATTCACATTCCAAGACATTTGCCAGTTTCATTTAGTTGCTACTTGGCTCTTGAGTTGCAAGAGCCAATGACTATTTCCTCTCTACCTTCTCCATGCTGCTTGTACTTTACAGATCTCTGTAATACAAGACTTTTTAAAAAACTAAGTCATGCTGGAGAATATTAGAGATTCTTCAAATAGAAGATATTCCATAAATCATTGGTATTTCTCATCACTATTCGTACTTCTACTAGTTCTGCTAAAACCTCCTTCACATGGGGGATGACTGCACACCAAAGCCCTGAAAATACACTGTCTCCTGATAATAATCACCACTGTCACAACACAGATAATTCAGGACATGGGAAAACCTTCACAGTGACCTGGCCCCCATTTACACAACAGATACCATCTTAGTGGAGAGCATCATTTTGCCTCTCAAAGCATGTAAGAGTAAAATGGTGTGTTAACAGTTTCTATATATACATGTGTCTTAATGTAGACCTAAATGAAACCATTAGACCACCAGATCACCTACAGAGAATTCCTTTAAATCATTAGACATTACTCATAGCCTCCTGTTCTGGAGATGGTATGGTTCCAGAACAGCAGAACTATTAGCATTTTCCCAACCAACCCCTAACAGGCAAGACTACCATTGCTTACTAATATTAGAACTCCACACTTCCTCAAGAAATAAAAAAAACACACCACCACAAAAAATCACCAGTCATACTTAGAAAACAGGGACTCTTCTGCACTTTGAATAAAAAAGGCAGAGCAAAAAGTAAGCTTGCCTTCCGGAGAAAACTAGGCAGCACCTACAGTGTATGTTCTGCTTTAGAGTCACTCCCACGCAGGAAAACGTCAAAAAAAAAAAAGATATTACAGCTTGCATCTAAAAAGAAAGCGTATTTTTCCTCCCTCAGGATCTATTTTTAATATTGCATCTGATTTCAGAAAGCAGGGAAGAGGCAATGGAAAGTCTCTCTGAAGAGGCGTCTAGGAAAGCGGGTTTATTTCAAAGAGGGACATTAAATGAAAAATTCTACCACTGGGACACCCACAAGTCTACTCTGCTTCAAACCACAGGCAGCAGACACCTACCTGACTCAAAATTCACCTCCTTTTTTTAAATATTGAACAACTGCCTTTACAGTAAATACATATAATTTTCCTCTTTCTTGTTATATATGCATTGTGACTATAAGTGATATTCGTTAGACCAAGGTGTATTGCTATCACCTGTGAGAGAAATGGACAGCTGGGTAAGTTTAGGCTTCTCAATATTTTGTACATCTCAGTTGGAACTGAGAAAAGGGCAACATTCTGCCTTGGCAAATTAAACAAGGCAGAACAGGAATTAACTGTGCTGCAGAATTTCAGGTGCAAGCTAATTGCTTGGTTGACTGACCAATTTCTTTACATTATAGTTGTACCTTCCTCATACCTGTTCTTATCGTAACGCAGAAATAATGTTTTATTGGCCATTTTGGCAGACCGTAACAACACTTAGTAGGTGCTGCAGAACCTTTAGAAAGCCATGGTTAGAAGCACTCCCCTGAGGTAAAATTACTGAAGGCCAAGGGAACTGAACAAGATGTTAAAGACTGGGGCACACACAGAGCTGAACTCAAAAGGAGAGGGAGATGGGGGGTGTGACAGAGAAAGAGGAGTGAGACCAGATCCTCAAAGCTGCCTTCCTCCCCAGTAAAGCACATTCTGAAATGCATGGGAACTCCTCCACCCAGACAAGACGAGCCCTCTTCAGGACAGGCTCACATTGAACAATTCTCTGCCAAAAGCAATGTTTTCTTCTATATTTTCAAGAGCGGTGTACCCACAACACCTAAGTCAAATATGAACTCCATGCCACCAATTCTGCAGATGCATTCAGAGTACTTTTCCCTCTGAACAATTAAGGAGCACCCTGTGTGATTTCAGTAGCTTTTCTGTTATTGTTCTGCAAGCATTCCATAAATCACTGTCCCAGTTACTTTTATCACATACATGCCATCTTTTCCAGACAGCTGCCCCAGGAAACCAGGCACACTGAACTCTATCAGGAGAAGGCCAGATATCATTACAGGACGGCATTATATCATGAGACAAAAGCCTTGTTCAGTGATGAAAATGGTGAATTGCTGGTCACCACATGGAGCACAAATAGAGCTGACAGAGCCTCCAGGATGAACAAAAATATATTCATGCTATGTGCTCTATCCTATTAGTAAGTTATTTGGTTGCTTCTATCACTGGCATTATTTGCATAGATTGACTTTCAAATTTAAAAACAGGGAGACAAAGAAAGGGCTCTGTTTACAAAAGGTGAGAAAAACCTAAATCCCCAGCCCTCTCTCTCCACCCCATGTGACTCTACCTTTGTTCCTGGCTGTAAAGGATCTATATCCAAACTCACCTTGTTAGCCAGCATTTGCTGTTGAGCTTCAATTTGCTGCTGCTGGCGGGATGCCATTTCCTGAAGTTCAGCCAGTGTCATGTCCATCCTTGGAGCACTCACCTGTCAAAGAAAACCCAAAGCATGTTAAGTCTGGAATTTTTAACTTGGCTACCATGTAACTCAGTAGAGCTACTGCAGAAAGTATGATAAAAGTCTTTTAAAAGTAACAATGGTATATCCAATATAATAATTAGAAATGGCATCTTTTAATGGTAAAAGAATAAGTAGTTGTAAGCCTTATGCCATGTGCAGCCCAATTCAGCAACTCACATAAGATGACATCTTTTGGAACGTTAATATTTCTAGCAAAATCCCAGCAGCTTTTTAAAGAGGCATTTCAGAGCCCTTTATAATTAAGCTCAGCATGAATCAGCTTTGAGTGACTGAGCCCAGAACGCTCAGCACATGGCAGGATAGCTCTGTGGTCGTAGGTGGATCACTGCAATTCCAAGCACTTCAACGTAAGTCAAAGAAAATGGAAAGTTTAAATATAGCTGGGCGGGGGGAATCACCACTCTAAGACAGAACTATTATTAGTTATCTGTTCACATGTTTTCCAAATCAAGATTCAGTCTCCTATTCATAATTGTATCTTTTGGAGCAAGAATAAACATCAGACAAGGAATTCAATGCTGAAACACTAACTAGTGTCATCTTGAAATCTGGAAATAGGAACCTGTGACACAAAACTAAGAGGAAAAAAAATAAACATTAAACTCAAGTAACATGAAAGAAAACTTTTAATGGGAGTAGAGAAGGGAAAGTATGCTGAATTTGCTGCTCTGAGATCACCTGTGCTAGCACAGACATGGCAGCCAACAGATCTCAGTGACATCTTAAAAACAGAAAGCCAGGAGGGTAACTGCTAGAGACTTTATGTGTTTTAGAGCAGTCATTAGCAACCTCTCCCAAAATAGTCTCTTAGTTTCCACGGCAGGACTTGCACTGGTATCTTCAAAGAGGGGAAGCCTCTGGTTTCACTCTACTGGCCACTGCATCAAGCACTTACTCCATTCTCTATTCTTCGATCACCAGGCACTTTCACACCATTTCTTTTGAAGGCTGGATCTTGAGACCTTTGTCCAGTCCCTAGATAGAAATAGTCAGGGATGGTAAGGTATTTTACGATTTTTCTTATCCTTTTACACATAGCACGCAATACAAAAGGAGAATAAGTACAATCATTATGGTTTAGAATCTGAACAAGTACTCTTCTCATGTGTTTACCACTACGATAAACTTAACTGATGACACAACAGATGTTTTGAAAGAGTTGCTGTTCGATGACAGCTTTTATTTCAAAGTATAGTTCTATTCAGAAAAACAGACAAAGAAAAACAGCTTAACAAACAGTAGACTACTTCGTATTTATCCTGGGGTCAACAGGCAGTCAGCCCCTAATAAGTGTCTATTATAGACACATAGTTTAAAAGCAACTATTAGCAACTTCCTAATTCCCCCCCCCTTCTGGCAGTCATTGTGTCAGTAAAGATCCTACTGAACTAGAATCCTTCTTTAATGTTTCCATCAAATTACATACAAATGGTGTTCATCTCATTCATTTCCCTGTAGGACACACATGTACTACAGGATGAAGTCAACTCTGACTTCATCCCATCTGATTTCTATTTAAAGGCCGTTATTTCTGTGAAACTAACTGCAGAGCTCAAATATATTTCTTAGCAATGCTATGGCAAATAAAATGACAATAAACCTACTACTAGAAGCACCCTGGACTTGAAAAGATATATCCTGACAATCAACCTGCTCTCTAAGAGCCTTAGTAGGTAGAAATAGCAGCGCTTTAGCTTTTCGTGCACTCATTCTATCACCAGTACACATTTCACACAACACGATACATTTAGTCATTTAAAATATGCTGAATACAAAGCCACTTAACACAAATAAAGCATTTCCAACACTAAGGAAGATTACCAAGGACGAAAACAGAAAAAGAGGAGAAAGAAGAATCCCGCGGACTGTTTTAAAAGTAAAAGTTTTCAAGATTCTAATGAAGAGACGAGTGTGGGATGCATAGAAAACTCTGAAAAAGCAGAAAGTAATTTCCCTTATAGGTTTCACATTTAAATTTACAATTCACGGATATTACATGCTCAGACAACTTGACCACATAGTTCATTTAATGCTATTCCTGAAACTAATACAAATGTGTAGATCGTAGGAGATACTTTGAAGAACTTTATCTTTCACCAAGCATGCCAAGTTTATCACCCAGATAAAAAATCCTGAGCTCAAATTAGAGATTGCATTATAAACAACAGTCTGGTTACTAGACTTAAAAGAAGAGAGTAATACACATCTCTAAATATTTTGCTGTGAAAAATACATGTAACACAGGATGCCCTTGGATACTGTGGTGATAACCAGCTCTAGAAAACCTACAGAAAACTCAATTCTGATTTAATATTCCCAGATCTCACAAAAGAGGATGAATTACTTACGGAAATTAGTCAGTTTTCTGTTGCAAGCCTTCTCAGTTCTTAAGAAAATAATGGTCAGGCAAAAAGGGCTACAACACCATATAGACTATGAACATTAATAAATAACATACACAAGTTGTTTCCTTAACCTTGAAGAATGAAATGAAACTTGAACAAGTGAACCAGATGAGCTCAACACGTACCTGCTTCCCGGCAGGGAGAGCGTTCATGCCGGAGAAAGAAACGGACCTCACTTCTCTGCATCCCAAAGCGCTGCAACACATCCAGCATCCGTTCGTTATCGGCTATGGGACGCTCTGGAAAGGTGAAAAAGCAGATGACTACGACATCCCAGCATAGCTTGGGCACATATCAAACCAAAAATATCTGTCCATCATCTCTCACTTGGACCCCTGTTATTACACAGGTGCAGTGTGTGCACATAATCCTTGCCCTCACCCAAGGTATTTCTACTTTTCTCATAAGAAGCCGCTCTATCACTCATTGCTTCTGACATTAAAGCAACATCTCTGAAAAGCAGCCCTTTAGAAGTCCACCCCCGAAGGGAAAAGCTGAGGCACCGCTGCAGCCTGAGGGGAAACAAACAGGGAATTTAGAGCTTTCAGCTCTAGTGCCTTTGTTTCATATTTGCAAATCATCTTGCCCACTCACACTGCAGGAAATGGGCAGGCTCACCTTCTGTTTCACTTCTGCACTATCTCGGCCAAACTTATTTCTCAGGGATTCCCACCCCCTCCTCAAGGGCACTGCTGCTCCGATTCCTGCGGGGACTCATTTACTTCCTAATTCCAATAAGAATTAGGAGAGAAGCAAAGACAAACTCTCAGGGAATTCTTCATTCAAGTTCCTAAGGACTGCAATCAGACGCTGGATGGCAGCCCTTGCGTTCAAGCAGTACTCAGTACCACAGACAGGCTCCCAGGCAAGTTCCCAAGAGGCCTGATCCTCAGCACTGCCAGCACAGCTCCTGTCACTTCAAGTGTTCTCCTACAGCTCCTGTCAGGCACAGATCTGGCTCATTCCCTTGGACGGCAAATTTCATGAAGTTCAGATGAGATGCATTTTGAAAGCCCTATTTCTGATAAACCTTGAAAAGCTGAACTACTTTGGATTCATAGCTCAAAGTGAAAAAACGATCAGACAGTGAAAAGCAAGGCCAATAAGAACTTGCCATTTTCTTTCAGACAACTAAGATGAAAAAGTTACATGCTCAAGTTCCACTGAGTATGTTTTCTTGTTCTTATTCCCAAGTTCAGGATTCAGTCATATGTCTGATTTTTAAGC
The DNA here is from genome assembly GCA_013396655.1 of Campylorhamphus procurvoides. Taxonomy (NCBI): domain Eukaryota; kingdom Metazoa; phylum Chordata; class Aves; order Passeriformes; family Dendrocolaptidae; genus Campylorhamphus; species Campylorhamphus procurvoides. Next base: position 726,036 of record WBMV01008571.1, read on the forward strand.
TTTACTCATTGCCTTTTGCTAACACAAAAATCCAGTGCGAATCTACATCTAGCAATTTCATTTACCAGTACTCCTATCTTTCTGTATTACCATTCTTTCAAAATTTACATACTTCATAGCCAGGTGTCCAAAGACAGGATATAATTACAATTACTTACTGGTCTCTAAATCTTTACATAAAAGCAATTTATTTTGTTATTCTTTTTGTTATTGTTATTTTACCATAAATCCTTCTGCCTATTTTAAATGTGATGGCAATATACCATAGTAGTGATCTAAGATACTGTCCTAGTATCTTCTAACAGCACTGGGGCTCATAGTCAGGTTGGACTCATTTGTGCTGGATTGCAGGCAAACAGGAGATATTGTTCCTGGCCTGAGAAATAAGACAAGTAGACAAAGAAGGACATTAAACACACCACCATTTTTGCACTAGTTTAATTTTTCCTGACATGGCTTTTGTTGCATGTTTCCTTTCATTATTAATGCAAGGGGAGGAAAAGAAAAAAAAAAAGAAGCCAGAGAGTTGTTCATTCACGTTCAATGGAGTCTTTCAAAGTCACTATCTTAACATGAAATAATCTTTTCAGCAGGAAAAACTGTTGGCAGTAAGTATAAATGTTTTCAGTTTCATTAAAAAAAAAGGAGCTACTAACATGTTTGCAGCATGTGAAAAGCTCTTTCCAACATAAAAGTGTTTCTTTAAATGAAAATGCTGCAGCTGTGCTCAAGCAATCTAGGAAGGAAAATTTCTGGAGTCACTGTCAAAAGAGATTAGCTTTACAGAATAAGCAAGTAGGTCACTGTTACAGAAAAAGCAGTCTCTTGGCAGTTACTTGTCTAGACAGCTAAAAAAGCTTCTCATCTGCTAAACCTTAATTCAAGAAAAAAGAGGCAAAAACAAACAAAAAAAATCAACAGTACCACTGTCAGACTTCCACCTTAAAGGATATACAGCAGGCTTATGAGACAGATTTCTAGCAGCTCGGCAATACTTCAACTGAAACTCTATAATCGAGGGAGATGCCCTTTACGTAAGGATTCAGTCAATACCACTCACTGACTTCAAAGGAAGGTCAAATACATTTTCAAATACCAAACAAATGTACATTTGGAAAGCTCAAGAAAAAAAGAACAATCAGTTTTCTTTTTTTTTATTCCCTATCTGTTTCAAGGGGAAAAAAAACTATACACACACACCCCTTTTGACTGCTTTCCACAGTGGCCAAGATAGTCGCCTAACAGAATTCTGACAGTAATAGGAAGGTCAAGAAATTCTGCCCTGATACTCTTCAAATTTCAAGCAAAACTGGGAGGACAAGGAGAATAGTAAACTTGCCCCCTTCAGGGAGCAGAGTGCCTCAAGCACACTTGCAGCAATCTCTCAAAGTACACTTAACAAGGCCTGACAACAGAAGCTGAAACTCCTGAGCAAGCGTCAGGAAAAGAGACACACACAATGTAAGAAGGATCTCAGTAATTTGAGATCTGAGAAGTCATTTTCCATCATAAATCTTTTGTTTCTTTCAGAAGGTTAGCAGTCCTGCACCATGTTTGTTTTAAAGCAGTTTAATTTGTTCAGTGTAACATGCAAACAAAACAGAAGTCATGGCTTATCTTGGCAAAACAAGATAGTGAACTCCACTGACATGGAAAATGAGATTAGCAAAAACCTAAAAGTATTTCTCTCCCTCCCCTCCCACCCAAAAATCCAAGATAAACGTGAAAACAAATCTTGGAAATGGTTGTTACTGAACATTAGAGATGCTTAAGAAAAGATATATTTTATCCAAAACAACCTGCATGTATCCAGTACTCAAGCCTTTTAATGTTACTGATTTGAGACTGCTGCATTTTTTGTTAGCAAGTACAATTTGAAACCATATTTGAAACTGTAATAAAAGGCTGAGTGCCGAGTCCTGCACTTTAGTCACAACCACCCCAGACAGTGCTACAGGCTGAGGGCAGAGTGGCTGGGAAATGGCCCAGCAGAAAAGGACCTCGGGGTGCTGGTCGACAAGGGCTGAACATGAGGCAGCAGTGTGCCCAGGTGGCCAAGAAGGCCAATGGCATCCTAGCCTGGATCAGCAATGCCATGGCCAGCAGGACCAGTGCAGTGACTGTCCCCCTCTACTCAGCACTGATGAGGCCACGTCTCAAATCCTGTGTTCAGTTCTGGGCCCTGGAATACAAGAAAGAGATTTTGGTGCTGGAGTGTGTCCAGGGAAGGGCAACAGAGATGGGGAAGGATCTGGAGGGTAAATCCTATCAGAAGCAGCTGAGGGAGTTGGGGGTGTTCAGCCTGGAAAAGAGAAGGCTCAAGGGTAATCCTTATCACTCTCTACAACTGCCCGAAAGGAGGTTGTAGCCAGGTGGGGAGGTGGGGTTCAGCCTCATCTCCCAGGCAGAAGTGACAGGATGAGAGGACACAGCCTCAAGCAGCACCAGGGGAGGTTTAGGCTGGACATCAGGAAGCATTTCTTCACTGAAAGGGTGGTTAAGCACTGGAATGGGCTGCCCAGGGAGGTAGTGAAGTCACCATCTCTGGAAGTGTTCAGGAAATGACTGCATGTGGTCTAGTTGACAAGGTGGTGTTCAGTCAAAGGTTAAGCTGTATGATCTTGGAGGTTTTTTCCAATCATAATGACTCTATATTCAATTTTAGACACACATGCTAGTGTTTGTATATAAAAGTAAATAGCAAATATGACAGGATCAGTGGAGAAAGCAATACTTTATTTCTAAAACAACTGTCAATATTTTCATTGTAGAAATGGATGACTTTTTTTGTCGTATGACAACAGATGTGCAAGTAACATTTAGATACCTATTCTTATGTATCTCATGGCATCTTTGCAAAGACTAATCTCAGAAAAAATTCCCTGCTTCACTTTATGTTCCTGTATCCAGATTATTTTCTTATACCTCCTTGACTAGCAGAGAAGCTAACAACTTCCTTATATGAATAAAACTCCACACTTGCCCAGAAGTTCACTTTTCAGCTTACCCAAGACCATTTGGACATCAAGTACTGGCAGACTTCACTTTACTCTTACTGTACTCCTTTGATTTTAGGACAATCTCGCTGCCCTTTCTAGTACACTCTATGTCATCATCTCAAAAGCTAATAAAGAATCTACGTTCAGGAAACACAAGCAGAGGAGCTGCCCGCTCTATCAGGGCTGCAGCTTTAGTAACAACAGGAAAATGCTGTCCCTTACCACAACCACCTGTGCTCTTTAACACGACATGAGCACTAAGGCTAACTATAAATTCAGCAGTTTTACCTAAACCTTTATTTTACTTGTCTTTCACTGTAGACTTTGGTATTGTGTTGTTTTAGACAAAGATGTACAACAGAAATACATTCCTAAAAGATCTCTTTCCATGCTTGAATGGATGCTTTTATTTTACTTTTATTTAAGAATAAAAGACACTATTGTCTAAGGAGAAGAAAAAAAATCTGTTCAATTTCTTAAACTTAGAAATATCAGAAACATCTCTATCAGAGGCAGCTAAATATCAAGTGACAACTCAGGTATCTCATAGTATTAAACAAACAACCATCTCACCAAAGACTTCTTTGAACAGATAAGAGCCTGAGCCAACAGCAGAGGAAGACAGAAATATTAGCCCTTGCCACCTGATTCTTTTACAATCTTCTTGAAGTATCTCAAAAAACTTGGCCCAAACATAGTTACTTTTCAAGACTTAAAGCCCTGCCCAGGATTCATCTGGATGGCTACCAGTATCTAATAAGTACCACAGAGACAACAGTCCAGAGTCCTTTCCCATTTAAGCCATCAGACATTAGCCATACTTTAGCTTTTCATTTGTTTGTCAAGATGTTCTCCAGTTCCAATGGAGCACTGCAAGCTGGGGAGATTTAAACTTCCAAGACAAAAATCAGCAAGAACATAGTAAAAATAAAAAAAAGCCACAACAGACCAACCACACAACCCACTTCTCCACAGGCTTCAAAGGATTTGGGTCAGTCAAAAGTAGCTCCTACATCCTCCATGCCAGCCACTTTCTTTAGAGACCTTCAACATCAGGTTTCTCCTACCATTCCTGCTAATACACTCCTTCCCATCCAAACACAACACAACCAGTATCAATGAAAGTGTCATCTGAAAAAGGAAGTTTTCTTTTGCCACTGCAAGTGAAAATGGCTATGGGGTTGAGGAAACGATTCTGAACTGGTCAGAAAACTACTGATACTTGGTACTTCAAAACCCCCACACAGGCTGCCAGAATCCCACTGTGGGGAGAAGGAGGAAGACACCCTGCAGAGACTCATTTGAGTCAGAGAAGCGTTGCATGAACAAGAACATCTGCATGCTTGAACCCCCTCCTTTTGCTTTTAACTGGTTTTTATAAAACGACCCTTTCTGCAGGTGCATTATCATACAGCCAATCTGATGAATAAATTAACAAAATGGGAATGCAGAAACACTCTAGGACAGAATCTGTGAGGCCTCTGTGCCACCTCATCAGAAGCACTGAATGCTCAATAACTCACAAAGTGCCCACCGACCTACCTGAGCCACACCACACCTCAGCCAAGTGGCACTCGCTCTCTCCAGGCTCCTTGCACAGCTCCACCACATCTCTGCAGGTTGTTTCGGGGGTGACCGGCACCTCTGTGAAGTGCTGCTCATTGTTACTGAGGTATACGGTCAGAAACATCTGGAAAAGACAAAGGCAACAGCACATGGTTACTTTATAAACACAAAGGACCTTGGAGTCACAACCCTCTCATTAAATGCATTCTTTCCAACACAGTTACAGAATTTATCAACTAATGTGTGTACAGATTTTGAAACTAAACCAAATTTCTTTTTAAGGTATAAGCAAAAGACATTAAAGAAGTAATCCCCTGCTCAACAAAACTACATTGCTGGAGGATTATTTGATTTTAAATCTGGACCTACTTCTCCTTGCTTCTCCCAAGGTGAGCTGTTAGAACTCCTCCCACCTTACCAGATATATATACCTCACCCATTTGATGCAGCAGCGGAAACAGTCATCTGGAGTTCAGAAGTACTCTTTATAGTGAAAAACAATGGTAATTATGCCTAGTATTAAAAAAAAGATCAGAGCTGACTACACAGGCAGTGAAGTGGAAACAGAATTTGCATTTCTGTAATACATTTCATCAGGTTTCTTAGAAACACAAGTCGACTTGCTATTCCCTTAGTCTCAGTCTGAATAGAAGGCTCCCCCCCAAACACCATTCACAAGAAAGCAAGGATATTTTACTTGGCTTCCTCTTCACAGCTGTACAAGGATCCTTGATTTTTGGTTATTCTGTTTAAACATACCACACAGCTAGATGTTATTCTTGCTCATGTATTTCCTGCCACAACTACAAATTGTTGCTGTATTTGATAGAAAACATTGATGATTACAGTCTCTGAACACCATCACTCTGTGTGCTATTAATATTAAACTGCTACCAAAGTTTAGCTGCTAGTTAAAAGTACCTATCAGTTCTGAGACCTAGTCTCACCTTCAGTATCAACTAGCTGCTAATTGCATGAATTCCAGCAACACAAGAATCAGTCAAATCTCTCCAGTGTCATGCTCTTTGGAGGGCAAGAAGAACATACACACAGAAGGTTATGAGGACAATGCCATGCATTCAAACTGGCTGTCAGGTATTTATCGGGTCGAGGGAGAAGGTGCTAGAAGGGAGCCGGAACCTGGGCATGTACTAACCATATAGGGAAAAGGTATGGAGGAGTGTGACCAAAGTGGGAGAACCAGGGGGAGATAACCTTATAAAGGACTGGTGCAGTGCACCAAACTGGGACCAATGGGGCATAAGGTTACAACCAACCAATAGGAAACCGGGGGACACATTAACTTTTGAAAAATCAGTATTACTATTCTAATAAATCATTTTTAACATGGAAGATGGAGCTTCTTCATCAGTCTTTGGTGGGTATTCGTCGGTGGTTTCCAAGTAGGTGTGATGGTAACTCGATCTCTTTTCCCCTTTCCAGGTTGTGGCGATTCATAATCTATCTTCTCTCCAATTACCCTAAAGGTGTAACCCAACACTCCAGAAAGCAATTAGCCCACTAGGCATTTCAAGCAATAGAAAACTACACAATTCAGTCTTTTCCACACAGCTGGAAAAGCTGTTTTCTCAGGAAAAAAACAAATCCTTGTCTGTCCTCAGAGGGTGAAAGGAGTATACATCATTACAAACAACTGTCCAAAGGTCAATAAAGAGGAAAAAAAGTCCATTCAAACAAAGCAAGAGAGGTATAAATACGCACCAAAATAAATTTAAATAATAGAGCCCCACAACAAAACCAGAAGCATTATTTCTGTGATTTTGTGTAAATACACTGAGGTGACTACAAAGTGAAATTCAGCCCTATATTCTTCACAGTTTTAAGAACCCCCTCTGGGGGATTCTTCCAGAATACAATCATGCACATATACATTCCTGATGCCTCCAAAGCCTTTCCAGGGCTCTTCTGAGAGCCAAGATCCCCCTCATCCCTATGAGAGCAGCTGTCTTTACTTTCAAACACGTCTGAAAACACTCCAGCTTAGCATGTCTTGTTCCACAGAGTGCAGATATTTGGCCCACTTGTGGCAGTACAAACACTTGCAAACAACAGTGTCTCAGGCCCTGGCACTGCCCAAGGCTTAGCACCAAGAGCACACAGCATTTCTGATCCCTTGTTTTGCCCAGCTTCCCAAGACAAGGGTTTCCTGATAAATTCTTAAATACCTCAAAACTGCCTGCAATCCTTAGGAAAATGGCTAAATTCCCCCCCAGCATTTCCTTGACACATTATTGGGAGGGACACATCAAAAAAACAGCAAATTAAAAAAAACAAACTTGGAGCTTGTGAGCAGCAATAAAATTCTGGTTACTGCCTGATGGAAGCTGGTGAACCCTGTGGAGAGCAGGCAGGCAGATGGAGTGGGACACCCAGTGTTTGAGGATTTGTAGCTGGAACTAAGGCTGCTGCTGCTCCCTCCACAGTCCCTCTCTTGGAGGGAGGGGAACATCCTGCCTGCCAGGCAGGGTCACAGCTGCTCAGCCAGGGCAGCAGGGCATTGGTTATAGTGCTGCTCCCCTCTCTGGTATGCTGTGTGTGGGCCAGAGCTGTGGCAGGCAGGCAGGTAGGATCAGTTTACCACACACACTTGTTATATAGTAAAGATAAGCACAACTGTTCTGCTGTTTATGGCACAATGAGGTACTGACCTAAATTAAGACACAAAGCTTTCCAAGCAGGAACTCTGACACTTGGCTTTAATTTTTTGTGACTGAACACACAACCTTTAGGATGCAGAGTTTCCAGAGGAGGCTGACAGCGAAGGATGCCAGGTGCAGCCAGGTAAGAATATCTCTTTATCACAAAAACTAGGGCAGAAGAGTATAAAATAAAAAAGAGGCTCCCAAACAGCTTTAAAGCAGGCTTATTCAGGTGTAAAACACGTCAACCCTTCACATTTAATGCTGTACAACCTCCAAACACTAACAAATTGCACAGGCTGTGTATCTGCAATAACATTTGTTAGCTTTAGAAGATGAGCTCACAGATGGGAATTAAAAGCAAATTATAAAAACCATGGCATTATACACAAAGCAGACCTAATTTGACCCTAGCGCGGCTGTTCACTCTTCAGTGTGCCTGTCTATATCCAGTTGTTAATCCTTGGGATTTAGCAATACAGACAACTACACAGGAAGGATCACGAGTTGCCATTTCTATCCACAATGCTCAGGATAATTACTAATACATTAAGCCAAGAGCACTCAAATCTGCTGCGCTGGGGGCCATTTCTGGGACTTGGTAGTGTCTGCATTACCTCTATCCCACATATTCTAGGAACTGAGAGGAAAAAAAAAAATAGGCAAACAAACCCTGAAAATTCCCTAAAAACATACTTCAAAGTCCTTAAGAGCCTAAAGCAAATAAAAGGTTATGACATTGTTGTTACCTCATTCTGCTTCCCTTTAGCTCCAGGGACAATGACGATTCAATTCTCTAAGTAGTTGTGCTCCTCCTCTCACACCGAAATTGTGGTCACATCACCACTGCCTGAACACCTGTGAGGTCTCCTGGGGTACCCTGTTCCCCACCTGGCCACAGCAGAGCCTCGGGCAAGCTCTGACCAGGGAGTATCCACCACAGAGATGTCTCTGTGGTGGAGATGAGCAGAAAAGGTCAAGAAACTGATGTGAACCAAAAGCCTCCTGTGGCTTCTCGGTGCTGCTCATCACCCTTGGTGGCTGGCACCACTTCACACTGAGATCCCAAGAATTCATCCTCCTCCTGGGAAGGGCTCAACTGTGACCTTCATTAATCACCCTACCAGATAGTTTACATTGCTGTTTTATTGCTGTAGGGCAAGGGAAAACAAAGGAAACAAGAATACTCTCATGACACCTCGTTCAGAAGTTGGAATCCTGGAGATTGCATCAAGCCAGAGCACAAAGCAGTCTCTTGCTCCTCCCAGAAACGAAAGACTTAGGACAGTTACACACAAGCATCCAGGAATTTAGAAGGAAAAAAACCCCAACACGCAAAAAAATCAGTTTCAAGATAGGCAGAAACGAAGGGCTTGATAAAAAACAGGAGAGGAAGACAAATCACAGTCAGACCTTGGGCTTCTTTTAAAGGCAGCATCAAGGCAAATATTGAAATATCTGACACTTGCATATTACCTTGGATCAGGGTTTTTTTCCTCTGAAGACTTAAAAAATGAGTTTTAGGAACGCCCAGCATACAGACTGAGCATTTTTAATCCACACTCAGGTCCCTAAATTCTAAACTAAAGATGTCCCCCTTATTTGCTGCCTCAAAGACATACAGATTATTTATAGGTACTGAAAAGCTTTAAAATGTAAAAGCACTGCAATATTGTGGTGTGTTTGGGAGAAACCAGGGATGTGTTGTGTACCTACTGAAGCAGTTCCTTTTAAAATCACATCACAGATTTCGGCTGACTCTGCTACAGCTTAGAAAATAAAAGTTTGCAGTTATGGAGCCACCAAATGAGGCTGTTCGATCGGATGCACCAAGGGCATCAAAGAGATGACCAAGGTCACATGAGCTAAAGCAAGAGATAGCTTTTGCAAGGAATGACTGCAGTGTATGGCTTAGAAACAACTGGGTGGCAAGGCAGAGTACTGAACATAAAGGAGGACTTCATCTCTCAAAAAAACCTGCCACTTAAGACAAATATAATAAAATTCAAATTGGTATGAATTACAACTTTGAGTTGCCTCAGCATGAAATACATCATTTTGTTTCAACTCATATTACTCATGCATCATCTCGAACTACAGCCTCCAAGTCTGGAATGTAACACACAGAACAGAATATAAAAGGAAAGCAACCAAACAAGAGGACAGAAGAGGACATCAAAAAAGGCAAGTCATGCCCCATTTTATAAACCTCCATCTCTCTTCTGCACCTCAATCCCAAACCTGCAAATCTGATCCATTCACTGCTAAGCTCATCAACAGGATCATTTCATATTTAATATTAATGTAATTGTATAACAAGTCTCAACATCTACAAATACATTTTCAACTGAAAGTAAAATATTTAAGAATGGCTAATGCACAGAAGCGCAAAGTTACAACCATACCACATTTTGGTTTGTGCTTTGTTGCAGGATACAAAACAAAAAAAAGCCAAAACCACAAGAAATATCTTCCAAACACATTTGGAATATTAACCTGAGCGAACACGTGCCTTATAATTTACATCCATCCAGTGAGATATCATTTCATATCAAAGGCCTCGTATCACTTTTCTCCCTAGATCAGAAGGCCTCAATTATTGATTAAAGGGGCGAAAACAGAAAAGCAATTTACTTTTCAGCTTTGATGGTGCTTCTGTAAGGATGAGACTTCTCTTACTCCTGAGTTATTATAAAGCTGATGTCACACATCCTGGGTATTAAAAGGATGCTAAATTGGACATTTTCTAACTAAAATACTAACAACATTCAATTATTCAGGGGAACACCATTACAGTGCATGATCCAAATTAAAATACAAACACTTCATTAATTCCTGAAACTATCTGAGCTTAAAGGCACATATTTCCCCCCCTCCCCCAGGTTTCCAGTGAAAAGATCTAACTCAGATCATAAAATGTCAGCAGTGGGCAACAATCAGCAAAACTCAGTCCCTTGTAAAATATTATAACCAAGTAGAGAATATATTTTTAAAAAAAAAATAACACCTTAACACTGGTTTTCAGTATTTGCTAAATTTCTAACTTTATGCAGCCTTCCTGCACAGCATGTAATATACAATACAAACTGTGGCATCTATTCACAAAGTATTCTTCATCTTCAAAGCATCTTATGACCAGGAAGTCATGACACAAGCAAGTAGTTTCCTACTTTACAGGCAGGGAAACTGAGGCATACAAGAGGGCAAAAACAGAGACAATCACATTATTTGATAACCAAACAAGCATACTGCCTCTGGAAATCATGATTCATTTCAATACCTCGCATTAGAGCTAATAACATAATTCTGTACCACATTCCATATTAGCTGCATTTTAGACCGAAACCTAATACCCTTGAACCACTTATTACTGGTGTCAGAGGTTTTTATATTTCCACAGCACAGCTAAATAATGGTCTTAGCTTGCATAACAAATTTTCTTGGCTCTCATTTTTAAGGAGGCATTAAAAGTCACTCTTTAGGTATTTTCAAAGCTCAACAATTCTAATATTCTAGGAATTTACATCGTGAACTAACATGTAGTTTTAGAAGTTAGTTTTAGTTAGCTGAAAAACTAGCAACACAGAAATTTTACAATTACTAGAGTAACTACCATATCTCAAGTAGGTGACAGAAATGAGAAATAAATGCTTTCACCCACCGTTTTAACCGTAAATGAGTCTTCCCTGATAAATAAAAACCCCCTCCAAATAAAAAGCTTTAAATGGAAGTCTTGCATCTTACCTAGTGGGAACAGTGATGCTGCACCTTCCCAGATGGCCACAAAGAAATCAGCAGCTAAAACAGGTATTTTTGCTGACTTGATGCAACTTTCTAAACAACAGAAGACAGTCTTCACAACAGCACATTTTCCTGATCTGATAAGAAGCATTCAGAGCTGGTGCGCAGTTCTAGCTCTCCACTCAATGCAAAGTATACCACATAATAGAGTAATTCAGTGATTCTTTTGCATGAAGTTCCTCAGAACCTGAAAACAGTCCTTGAGGAGGCAACATCCTCTCTTATTGTGATGAAAGATTAAGGTAAGCAAAAGATTAAGGTAAGCAAGAGATAATAATAGACTTACTAGAAGAGGCACACGGGATGATTGCTTTCCCTGATCCTTTTCACATTCAGCTCTTCAATAAAGGTTCAACAGAAATGCAGAGTAAAGTTTCATATTTGTCCACAGCCACACCCAACCACTTGGAAGTTCAGTTCTTGCCATCTCACCCGCCGCATACACTACTCAGTTTATATTGTACTGGCTTTTGGCCATAAATACGAGAAAGGAAGTTATGATGCAAGGTAGGTGGAGTGCAGTAGGAAGCACCATGGGATTGTTCAGATTATTCCCAGTCTATATAAAGCACAGCCTTTTTCCCTTTCAATTGTATCACAACAGAAAACAAGACTGAGCCTTACTCTCAATGGCATGGCAGTTTCTGCTTGTAGATTATTTTAAAGATAAGTTTATCATGCATTTGTATTTTATCTTTGGTAAAAATGTCAATTTTTTCCAAGACTTAAAATACAATGTACATCTATGTGCGCCTTGGGGGGAGTTGGGGAAAATGAGACAGAAACAGCAAAAAGGAAGCTTTGCTCTCCCTTTCCTTTTTATTCTCCCTCTTACCATTAATGTAGAGAGAACAGAATCAAAGCCATCTGCTTTTGGTATATGCTAGTTAAACTGGGAAAACACTATAGCACAAACACCACATTACATCTCACTATCAGGCATGCATCTGAATCATCATTAGGGGAATCTGAAGAGCTGCAAGGAAAATAGCCTGAGTTCTGGCCAAGTATCGTTACTGCCTGAAATTAATGGATGTTGGTTTGCAATTCTTCTCCTTCATGGACTGCAACCTCAAAGACAGAGCTCAGTGCTTCAGTTCAGACTTACTGATGAGGAAGATCAATTACAGCCTTCCTGCCAAACCTTGCAGAAAATAATTATCATCTTAGTTTAGCCGGTTTTATTTTGTGAAACCTACTAGGCACAGCTCAGGACTGGTAAATACAGGATTCCTGACCTACATCCCCCGTCTTTGAGTAGATTATTATGCACGAGGTCACTAAGAGAGCTTTCCCAACAAAGACATACTTTGAACACAAGTTACATCTTCCAACTTGATAATTTTCTTCAAGCATTTTCATACAGAAGAAAGCAAAAGTCCTCCCATAAGCCAGACACCAGAAGGGTCTATGAAAATGAAGTTATTTTGGATGCACAAACACTAAGCACAAGAGCAACAAAACTCCCCGCTTCTTGGCTGAGATACCACTTACCACACAATGTAAGAATGTTTCAAACAAACACGGCATTTCAAGTCACCTATAATTTTGCAAGTATCTATTGCAACATCAGCATTTAGTAGGAAAAAAATTATCTAAAATATATAAACCAAACAAACTGGCCTGTAAGATATATAAACTAAGTTGGTTTCAGTAACACACGTAGGAAACCACAGCCTTTTACTAAGCACCCACATTTGCCAGCACATCACGTATAACTCATTCTGCTCAGACCTGAATCCACACTTGGATTTGCACCAATGCAGTCAAACAACTGCAGGAATTCAGAGTAAACAAACCCTGAATATATTCTCCATATTATACCACATGGCAGCATGTTCACAGATCCCTTGCCACCGCCATCTGTGAAGTTCCTCTCCTACAACGTAATCCCCTCCTACCCCAACATACTCTCCCTTTCTCCCCAAATGCTTCCTCGTGGCTCCTTACAGACACTCCTTTTGCACAGTTGTACACTTCACCAAAACCTGCTGCATGTTGACTGTCAGAAAAGCAAGCCTACACATGGTGTTTGGGCTTGTAGTGTTGGTGTCCTTCTTGGAGCTCACTCCTGCTCCTGAAGTCAGCAAAGGAGAATTGGATCTTTGGAGGCTTGCCCCTTCAGGCAGAGTCTGCCTCATCTCCTGCATTCAGCACCAAGTTATACACACTTGCTACACAAGGAGAAAGAAATTAATACTATTTTCAGGCAGATAAAAGATGATACCATGCCATTCTTATAATAGATACTACAGAGTGGGAGAGGAGAACAATCCAACTCATACATCGTAACCATAGGGGGTTATAGTTGCTCCTCCTCTCAATCTTCAGCATCCCAACACGAGTTGTGCCTAACAGGAGCCTAAAGCCAAGGCCACATCCAAGCATAATGAGTGGGGTTATGAACTCAGGCTTAAGCCTGAATCATCCCAATTTTCTGTACTTACGTCAAACCCAGAGGCAGTCTTTGCACTGGGGAAAAAAGAAAAAAAAAAAAAACCAAACTAAGCTGCTCTCACTGCTCTAGAGCTTTGTATCTCCCCCACCAGGAATAAGCATTGGGTTCTCTTGGCCTCCAAGATGGCCAGAGGCCAGTAAAGGACCATACTAAGTGTGCCCTGTCGAGACTTGTGAGAATTGCATCTCTCAAACCAGTCCCTTAAAACACAAGTGCATTCTCAAAGGGAAAAGAAAGGCTAGTGTTTTTCCTGGCAACAAAAAAAGATTTTGTATGAGACAAAACCTTTCACAGGGAAAAGCAAAACACGTCCATGTCAGGGATGAAAGCATATTTAACACAACCTACACAAACAACACAGGCTATCACAGTAATCTGGCACCTGCACCACCCACACCACACCACCCACTGCGTCAGACACCAACTCTTCCTGGGTTTAAAAATACTCATTTTCTGCTTTTCCAGCCAACATATAATAATCTCACCAATAAAAAGACGATCAATGTTCACACCAGGATGCACTCCAAACTCAGCCCATCAGAACATGCAAGACAAATCCACATTTAACATACAACAAGTACCTACCCATACATCAAGCAAATTTATTACCTTCTATTTACTGGTACCAGGAGGCTGTGCTGGTGTGAGCACCCATAAGGGAGTCAGAGTATTGAAGCAGAAAAGAGGATTTTATTTTCTTTGTATGAGTCAAGTTCTAGCTAAAGCAGTTTAAAAAATAAAGAACAAGAGAGCAGAAGGTTTGTGATATAAGAGCAATACAAATCATGTAGCAAGTCAGTAAAAAAAGAAGCATAGAACACTCATTTACTCCAAATCCAGCAACATCATAGAGCTCAGTGCCAAACACTTTTGAAAACACATCATGTTCGTCACTACTCCAGGAAAACAGCTGCCAAAAACCATGTCCTGCCTCCATGAAACAGAGCTACAACCAAACCAAAACACTCATGATGTGTAAAGCTAGGTCAGAGAACACATCATTTGTGGCACCTGAAACAATGACACATTTAACTACACAGGTAACTCCAGTGTGGGAAAAGTCACAGGACACTGTTTGGGCTCTCCTGTGATACAGCCTCATCAGTCTTCTATTCTAGAGTGCATTACTACAATGTGAAAGTCAGAGGCATTTTAACACACCACAGGTTCACATCTCCTTTACACTGCAACTCCAGAACAAGCTATTCAGCCATCCACCTTCAGGACAAGCAACAACCAAACCAATGCAAACCAGGAGTTTCAGACCACACAGCACAACAGTGTGCGTGCTTTACTGCTTTCAGAATCAGGTCTGACTTCCTATGTATTTTCTGCTAGGATGCAGAGGTTTCCTGTTACATGAACTTCTCAGCCTCTCCAGAATAAATTGGATGTATATGTTAGTCCAACTTAACCCTTGCAGGGAGAGAGAATACACAAAGACAGTGGAGAAATTCCCATCGATTACCAACTCTCAAGACAGCATGGAGGTTAAGGAAAATATAGGGTACCATTTGACTGCTACAGCTCAGCCAGCCTAAATGATGAGCTGAGAGAGGCACACCAGGGTCTTCTCAAGTCTGCCCCGTTATGTACACAGCCACATGGCAAATCATTTCCACCATGTAAGTCTTTTAGTTGGTTATTGCCTTTCGTGTAGGAAGCATTTCCTCCCAGACATCACCCAACTCCTTACTAAATTCAAGGGGAAACTACAAAAGACACATGGCTTTGGGTGTGGATGGAAACCAAAGGAACAAGACCATCCATTTGAGTAGCATCCTACTATTAAATTAATTAGGTGTAATGTCACACCACACCTTTGCAGAAGGACAGCTCTTTCCAATTCACCATCAACTCTGGGTGGGTACACAACTCCTGTTGCAAATGAAGTGCACCTTGAAGAATGACCTCCACTTGTCAGACCCAGATGACTGCCAGCACACAAGGCATTGCAGGCAACCAACACAGGCACTAGCCACGCCAAAGACAACCAGCATAAATTGCCTGTGCTTCGTGATCCTATCTATTTGACAACAGCTGATATTATTCAAAGCCACAAAGGGGTTTTGTCCTACCACTTCTGGGCTGCAAATACACAGGAAGCCATTAGTGACTGAAGCAGCACACATTCAGCTGGCACAGGGGACACATCGACCTTTTGCACCAAAACAGACCTATCTTTTTTTGTTATTTTGCAAGCTAAAAGGAATCAGTGGGGCTATTCTAACACTGGAAACGATGGATAGCCAGATGGTCTTAAGCTGACCACACTATAATGGGATATGTAAAACTACAGAAGAACTGGAAAGGAGAAATCTTGCCCCTTCAATCAGCCCATTAGCCCGCCCAAGTACCCTGCTTGATCTAACCTTTGCTCCTGTAACATGGAGCTCTACATGCTTTAACTTTTACCAAAAACATTCAGCTACTATAACAGAAGCTGCAGAAGGGTGGCAGATTGTAGAGCTGATCACTGTCTGACAGGTTTTATTTAAGTGCCGCTCAGTCCCCAGAGCTCTTCCCAGAAAATACCAGGCTCTGCAAAGACATGCCAGATGAGAAGTGAAGGGAGAGCAGTTCACCAGGGAAGGCAGCAGGCTTGCTGGGTGGCTTTTGGCTATACATGCTGTCACAACAAAGTCATACACAATGAGCTTTGCAGATGGCCTTGTATGAAATGGTGGTTGCTTAGGTGCCATCACACCTATTTTAAATAAATTAAACAGAGTTTAATCAAATAACATTTATATTATGCTGGGCTTCTCTTGTCCCAAGAGCTTCAGAATTGTTCCTCTCAGCCTGTCGCTATTGGGCGGTTTGTTCAGCTTCCCTGGAGGCAGAAAACTTCTCTAACCCAACATTACTAAATACTGTTTGCAAGACAAGCACTTTAAATAACAATGGTTTTGTGCATCACAGGTAAGCCACTGCAGAAGGGTCTCTTGGGCAAGACCTACATACAACAGCAGAGGAATAACAATGCAGAGGCAAGAAGCATGGAGCACTGTTTCCATAGCTTCCGTGTACAAACCTTGACTTGTAGTAAAACATGTTTTCAAAAGGCTGAAAGATACAGCATGGCTAATGCTGATCAAGTGACTACAGGGCAGCATGACAAGCAACATTCTTCAGAAACACAGCTCGTGCATGACCTTTGCAGCTTCTGGTATTTCACAGGAAAGCTTTGTGGCATTCTCCAAGACGGTCTGGAGCATTTTGCCTGGCCCCTTCTACACACACTGGCTTTCACGGCTCAGTGATACCTCCCTCTCTCTGTCACAGCCAGAAATCCATCATTCCCTGCTAGGTCAGCTTTTCCTGAACACTTGATTATGTTGAGACACACACAGTTTTACTACAGCTGAGATCAGAGAAGCTCTAACAAATTCTAGAAATATCATCCTTTAGAGGTTCCACCCTGCCCAAAGATGGCAACAATGGGTTTCACTTTCCTGGAGAAGTCTGGCAGGAGGCATCAATCACTGCTCTGCGTGGCTTGGATGCTGATCTGGGAGAAATTCTGCATTCAGGGCAGCATACACTTAGATAGGATGGAGAGCTGGATGAAAAACAGGTCTTGGCACACATTTAGAACAAGGAAAAAGCACACCAGACAAGTCACCACACTCAGGCAGCATGGAAATTAGGAAGTTATAACTGTGCACAGGTATGACAGAAACAGCCAAAGAAGAGACACAGCTACAGCAAGTAAAAGCCTTCCTGTAGATTTCTGTGTGATTTGCTAGCCCAGTCAATTCCTCCAACTTCAACTTTGTCCAGCAAAACTAATAAATAGGGGTTGAGATCCCTGTGTGTCTTTCTAAAGAGTATTGTGGCTACTGAAACCCAAGAAGGGGACAATCACCTTGCGAAGGTCGAGCCTCCACACTTTGAGAATGCAAGAGGGATACTCCACAGCAGTGTTTATGTGTAGTCTTCCAGCTCCCCGTCCACACACTGCATGGCTACAACCTGTTCACACACTCATGGGTTTGCTGCTGCACTGGAGGTTTGGTGCAGAATAGAGCTCAAATCGAGTAAAAATTACAACACTAAAAAAGAACCCACTGAAGAAGACAGAAAAATAAAATACAGATTTTTCTCTTGTAAGTGACAAAAGGAAAATGAAGGTAAGAAAAATACACAATTTCAGAGACTCAGCTTTCAATTTAAAGAAACAATGGGATTTAACACTCTTAATGCAATAGAGGAAAACTAGTAATCTAAGCTTAGACCTAAATTACTCCTTAAGCAGTTAAGCCTCACAAAATAAAAGTATCAAAAGACAACGAAAATCTCTCAACTTATTCAACAACAACAAAAACCAAAAAACCAAAACCCACATGCTGCCTCATATCCAGGATATGCCTTAAACAATGAAATAGGAACACTGACTTCAAACACAATTAAAGGATTTATGAACAAGCACCCCTTTTGAGGACTATTCTCAAATGTGGAACACAAACTACCACCAAGGTTCTCTTCCCATTTGTGATTAACCCTACAGAAGTAGGGGTGCAGGCAATGCACTTATTGTAAGATCATTGAAAAACTTGCATTGGATACAACAGACTTGTATTCCAACTGCACCACAATGTACCAGTTGGTTTGACTCTACGGGTCTCCTGAATTCCGGGCTGAACTCACTGCATGACCTTTCACAAGGGGCTTGAGCTCCCTGCAGCTTCTGTTCACTTTATTAAATTTTATAATCCTTAGCAGTCAGCATTTTACAGACCAAATGTTTGATATTGAATAACTCAATAGTTTCAGGAGCTTTCAAGTCAGCTTTCAGTCAATTCCATGTAAACATGCCCATGTTTTTCATGAGTTTGGGTATTATAACCCAGATACACTACAGATAAAGGCTTTTAAGACTCAATTTTATAATCAAACCAACCACATAAAATGAGGGATAACTGCAGTACATGCTTGATTTTAAAATATCTACACTCTGCAAAAGGATGAAATAAAGATGTATGAGTAGGATTAAAAAAAACCAAAACAAAACCCAACCTAGAAAAAAAGGAAAATTTTCCCCTAATTCTCCTTTCTAAAATATGCACCAGTAAAAGCTAGGGCACTGCACACAGCCATCTACCAAAGAACCATATCATATGATATGGAGGCACCACAGTAGCGTAGAAGAAATCAGTACAGAAACAACACAACCAGCTCAAAAAATTCTTGGTATTAGCGCCACAACAAAAAACAAAAGCCATCCTTAGACAGCACTGGGTTCAACATCCACATAATACTATCGCTATGGTGAAACAACCAATGAGGACACATGCATGACTAACTCTAAACACCAGCAGCAAGATCCTGAATATTAATGATTAACAAAATGCAAACAGCAAAAGCGGAAGGCCAGTTTCTGCCTTGGAACATGTCAGAGTCACAGTTGCTGCTCCGTCCCTAATTCACTCCCTGTTCCCTCTCCACGAGCATTTATCCTAAAATACAGCAAAATGTTTATCTAATACTGTTTCAAACAACATTTCAGATGTTCCAGACTTTTCAGAAAAGTCTGAAACCTCTAAAACAGTTAAGCAGTAGTGACTAAGATAATTAAGTATACTTCTCATGGTATCCAGGATTTCTAGTGACCTTTATACACAGTATCGTCCTGCTGTTTGGGAACTGAAGATCAAAAAGACTTTGCCTGACTCACAACTGACTAAGCTGAGAGAAACCAGGCCTGAAGATAATAAAACTGTGAGCAAAGAGAACACTTTTATCTGCTCTTTACCTCATGAAACAGGAGCATCCTCCAGTTTCCAGGGCACTGAGTAAGTTTTTACACTTCAGAAGACAGAGAAAGCCCACAGATTAAAAAGGTCTGGTGGTTCCTTTGTTATCACTGGGCACATGCAAGAAGTGCTTCTCCAGCTGTGCCACCAAGCCACAGGAGGCAGCTTGAGTGAGTTTCCTCGGGGTTATCCAACTCCTCCTTCAGAGAGGCTGTATGGCAGCAAGGCACGACTCTGCCCGTAATTAAACAAGCTCAGTAACACACACAGTGGGAGAGAAAGGAGAGTCCCCAAGGCAGACTGCTAACAAGGACAGAGGCTAGACAAATGAAGCACTTTCTGGACTGTTTCTTAATCAATAATTTGAAAGGAATGCCAGGCACATTGCCATACCACTAGTTTATTTTGCTGAAATAACCTTTATACCTGCCTCTCTTAAAGTCCAACTGACTTGCATGTAAATTAATCCCACGAAGCAGATTGGCTCGCTAATAAAGCGGAGATCCCATCTGACAACATCGGGAAACAGAAAACAAAACAAAACTCCATGAATTATCCACCCATCCCAGACCTCATGACTGCATACTAGCCCTTGAAACTGTAAACGCAAGAGCCCCACGAGGCACTCACACCCCGAACTGCTGAATAGATCAGAAGCAGCATAATTAGCTATTCCCATGGCCTCCACAGCTTGTTCTGGTATGAATTTGTAATACTGCCCTTCCCCCATTTCTGATAGAAGCCACACAAAAGAAACAAAGATATTTAACACACTGTTGCATAATATAACACAGAATGCAGATGGAGGGCTAAGGTATTAAAAAAGTTATCTGAGAAATTAAATGCATTTAAAACTATTCCTGGAACAAGTATTCACTAGACAGAGGGGGAAAAAAAAGAAAGAAAAAAATATCTCGTAACAACATGAAGAGAGGGGAGGGGTAAAAGAAAAAGAGCACTCTGGGAACCTTAATGCAGTGTTCTCTATTGACCATCAAGACAGGTCACAGTCTGTAAGAGAAGTGCAAGAGCTTTGATGAGTTTAGAGCTAAGAAAGCTCAACAAAACAATCATCTAAGCTTGGTTCAGCATTCTAGACAAAATACTTAAACAATGAGTACCACGCTAAACTGCTTGAATAAAATATTAAAACTTCTATTAAGTGGAAATTCAGTTAAAAGAACACACAATAAACTAAGTCCTTCAATCAGATGAAGATATGAGGCATAATCTCAGAAGAGTTCACAGTCTGAAATCCCATTCATGCACTGAAATCCATGAAAGCAGACAAGAAAAACAGCGTTAATGACTGATAAACCTGATCAGAGCTTAAATAATTAAAAGACCACAGGAAACAAGGCTCCTACAGTTCACTTACTGTTATCATAACAAACTCTGCTGGGGGTCAGTTTGTGTATAAACTTATAGCTGCTCATCTTACAAAGTGCAAGAGATCCATTTCTGCTAAAAGTTCTTTAGTTAAACTGCCAGAAAAGTGTTTCCTAAGAAAACTGCCAAAGATGGGTTACTACTACACTACTTCAGTAATTCAGAACTCATACGGCAGTTTAAATTAGGAGCCTAATGGAACAAGCAAAACAACTTTACTTGTGTGGGAGGGTGTTAAGGGTAAAAAATACATAAGGGCACAAAGTACTGAGCATTCAGCAATGAAAATATGTACTTTAAGTGCAGTGCTCACTGGGCACAGCAACTTTGAGAAGACCACTTGTCCCAAGATGCTCAACAGGGAGGAAAGTGTAACTTCTTGTGATACCAAAGTTGAAGTGTTACACTTAAAAGTGCAGCTTAACTTGATTAGAAAAGAACACATGGTTATCAGGAAACTTCAGATTCAGAAATTTCAGTCATTTCTGATGATAGAAGGCAAAACTTGTTGTGGACTTTAAGTGCTCTCCATTCTGCCAAGTGAGCCCCTAACAATATAGCTGCGTGTCTGGATCCATCCTGATCTCAAGGAGGCCTCCAGTAACTCCTGCATGCAATTTAAATTCCAAAACGGACCCTTATCTAGATCAAGGGGGTTTGATCCAAAAGTTTCTCTGGGTTTTAAAGGGTAGCTCAATCTGTTTTACCTCCCACTATCTGACACAAAAAAATAAAAAAAATACCCCCCAAACATTTATCCAGCACGCAAAATGACGCAAATTATTTCTCGATACATGCTCATTTTAGAGTAATAATATAAAATAAGGGAGAGAGACCAATTATGCTGCAGAAAAATATGCTATTTTAGAAAGTGTTTCCAGCTCCTTTTCACTGCTTAACAGTACCAGTCACACTCCCACAAGCCTTCACAGATGAAAGGTGAGACAACTTCACACAGCTTGCCAGCATTAACCCTGTTATTACCTTCATCAGTACAGCTACACACAAATTACTTCATAGTACGCCCTCATGCAGACGTTCAATCACTGTCCTGACATATGGTTCCAGCAGCAGTTTAGCTCCTATCTGTCATTACCACAAGGAAAACATTCCCATTCCAGGGTTGTCTCCCAAGAGCAAGAGTAGCTGCACTTCTCCAGCAGTTTCCCAGCCTTTCACTGGCAGCTACTCAGAGGTAAATTCCTGGCTGGGCTCACATTGCCTGTATTCCCCACTTGGGGTCACAAACTGTTGTTTAATCCCTCGCCCACACTATCTTCGGGAACACAGGAGATGGATCTGGAGCTGAGAGTTAAAAACCTTACACAGGCTATTTTATTTGCAGGTGGGGAAAAGAAAGGGACATCTTGAGAAATATTAAGAAAGAAACAAAACATTTTGTAGACGGTTTAAGGCCGGCCTATTACTCATTCAAACAATGCAGATAAAGATACTCAAGTCCATGAACACCTCATTACCACATAAATACAAGACGACTTATTGTCAGCTCCCTTCTGACTTCCTTCAAACCCTCAATTCTCTCCCACCCCAAAGTGTTAATTTCTTTGTTAAAAGAGAAATGAGATTGTATTATTATTAACTAAAAGATTACGAGGAAATCTGCAGAAGTCCTTACAAAGAAAAGATAAAGAATGACTACTGACACTGCATTTTCCACACTTTCACATTCATGTGAGAATATTTGATATAAAATGCTTTCAAAGTGGAAAATGGCTGTTTATGTGTCCTGCTGTCAATTGACGACTTCTGTAACACCCTTCTGCACTTTTGGAAATCTTATCCCTCTGAAGACTATAACAAAACTGAGATTTTCTTGGTTTAGGCTGTTGTTGGTTTTTTTGGGTTTGTTTTCTGAGGGTTTTTTTTGATGAATTATAGTTTAATACTCGTGATACTTACATCTTTAATTCCTTAAGCCACTTTGAACCTTCACAAATCTTTAATTATTCACAGTAAACACAATGTGAAAAGGCTGTATTCATCCCTTTATTTATGTGTTAAACCGAATCCCTAATGAGGTGAGTCATGAGCCAAAGAGAAGTCTGAGCCACCGGGGCAATGAATACTCTGGAACTTGTCACCTCCAAATGTTGATGGGGTAAAGACTGCTCCTGCTTGTTTCCTCCTTTATTTAAACTCAATGACAAGGAACTCACCAGCAACAGCATCTCTTGGAGATTTCACTGTTATATGAGGGCGCTTACCTAGCTCAGTTTTGACAGGAATTGAATTAACACCTTATTATATTTACTGCTTGTTCTCCCAAGTTTTCATAGGCAGACAACACCACTGTTGCACAACACATTAGCTATTTAATCTGTAGTTGGGCTCATATTCTCTCTGTTCCTCCCTCATTAGCTACAGCAATAGTCACCCAGCCTTCTCTAGTGTTCTGCGAGATCAAATTATCGCTCATTATTCCCTCCTAATTGCAGAGGAAGAGCCTCACACTTACAGCAAAACAAGCTTCCCTGAAACACCAGTATCCTTTCAGCATGGATTCTCAGTTTCACCTTTGAGTACAGTCCCTTCCTCACTTGATTCACTCAGTTCCTGAAGAGTTAAACTGGAAATAATCTTTAATAGAAGAATGCTTTTGAACTACCTCTGCGTGCAAAGCTAGCCGGCATCGAGCTCGGGAAGACAGGCCGTATGGCCCGGGGCAGGATGGCAGAGACAACACTTTAAAGCACCCTCAACTCGGACTAAACAGGTATTAAGCTTGTCGGAATTTCCTGTACTTATTCCAGTTTCTCACAACAACAGAACATGGATTTCACGGGCCATCCCTGCTGGTAAAACCAGGTATTTTAGTGGCAGGTGTACTTTCAAAGGAAACTATTTTATGCCACCACCTTCACGTATACTGTGCTGGAAACTACTCAGCAAAGCTTTTCTTTCGTCCGACCCCAGCTAACCAAACCAGCGCAGGTTTAAAATCCACGTCAAAACTCTCCGAGGGGGTGGCGCTGCCTGTGCCTTTTGCAAGTGTTCCAACAGGGTTCCAACTCTTCCCCGAGCCGGGCAGGTTTAACACACACACACAGAGCCAGCAGCTCCCGAAACTCTCCCTGCCGAGTTCCCGAGGCTGGGA